>JANAVB010021800.1:8408644-8862672 GCA_029216955.1 Iris pallida | reverse complement strand
GCGATTTGAAGGCTTTTGAAATCTGGGCCTGATAAAGTTCGATGTGCTGTGAGCTAAAAGCCTTTTCTCGTCGAGCGCCTCCAATTCTTGAAGCCGAAGATGATCATTATTTATGTATTAAGCTCGTTAGCAATGGCGATTCTTAATGAAGAAATTTGAATTTCTAGAGGTAGGACAGCTTCACACCATATACTAGGAAAAGGGTGTGCAATCTGTGGGGTTACGGACAGTAGTACGATTGCCCATAGACATTCTCTAAGTTTATCACTCCAATTACGTTTGTTAATAGAGACAAACTTTTTAAGTTGTTTGATAATGGCCTTGTTGAATGCTTCAGCCAACCCGTTAGCCGCATGATTATAGGCCGTAGAGGCAATATTATTGATTCTGTTGTCATTACAGAACCTATTAAACTTCTGGCTGATGAATTGTGGCCCATTATCATGGATGATTCGGCGAGGGACACCAAATCTGTATATCACATGATGTTTGATGAAGTTGATGACATTACTCGTTTTAACTTCAGCCAAAGGTATATCTTCTGCCCACTTGGAGAAATAATCAGTTATAGCCAAGATGAACTGATGTCCTTTAGATGAAGGAGGATTAATAGGGCCAATTATATCCATGCCCCAAGCTTCAAAAGGCCATGAAACAGCAGTCGGATGAAGAAATTCCGACGGTTGGTGGATGAAATCTGTATGAATTTGACATGCGTGGCATTTCCTTGCATAGTCAATAGTATCTGATACCATAGATGGCCAGTAGTAGCCCATACGTCGAATACGATCCTATAGTTTAGGACCAGGCTGATGTGCTCCACAAACACCATCATGAGCTTCGCATAATATTTGCTTTGCTTCATCACCAGCGAGACACCTCAAGAGTAATCCATCAAAAGTTCTTCGATAGAGAGTTTTAGTAGTATGATTATAATAGAATCGAAGCGATCGCGACGGATACTTGTAGCTTCCTTCGGATCTTCTGGCAAGATGTCATGTACGCAAAATCAATAAAAGTGCTCTCCAGTCCTCGCAAGTGACATTGACTTAAGCTATATTGCGAATTCAATGTTGGGTTGTTTTCGACACAAAATAGTTCTCTATTAGAGATAACAACTATTTCTTGCTTTTGACTGGAACTGCCAATACCGCAGCTAGGTTAGCTAAGGCATCAGCTTCTATATTACATACACGACGTACATGTTCGATGAAGAACCCTTTGAATGAAGAAGATATCCTGGTGCTGCTTCATGGTATGGTACCAAATCTTGATGTCAGACTTCATATATGCCTCTAACCTGATTAACAATCAGCTTAGATCGTCATATACTTCAAGATATTCGATATCTAGTTGTTTGTCCAATGGAGTCCAATGAGCAAGGTATTGTATTCTGCCACATTGTTAGAGCACGATTCGTCTAAAGAATAAGCCCTTTGAATAGCTAATCCATCGGTTAATGAGAACAATTCCCCTCCAGCCACAAGGGTACCTCCATGTCCAATTCTAGAAGCTCCATCAAAGAACAACCTCCAGGTAGGAAATTCTTCTGAGATCATATTTGATTCCAATATTTTGTAAGGAACTCATCATAGAGTTTAGATGTCTCAGGGACAGGATGAGCTGCTAAAAAGTCAGCAAGTGCTTGATCCTCACAGACTTTTGAGGAACATAAACCATATCATATTGTGCTAGTAATATGGCCCATGTGGCAAGCCTAGAATTAAGTGTACTTGGTTTTTTATTAAGACTCGAAGAGGATTGACTTGGGATATGACATGAATAGTTTGGCCTATGATGTAATTTTTTGTCTTCTGAACAGCAAACATTAAGGCTAAACATTCCTTCTCCACCGGACTATAACGATGTTCAGCTCCAATCATCCTTCGGCTAAGATAGTAGATGACTTGTTCATAACCTTCCTTGTACTTTTGAGCTAGCAAAGCTCCCAATGAATGATCCATTGCCCGGACGTACATTAAGAAAGGTATTCCTGACATCGGTGGTACAAGAACCGGTGGACTCATTAAATACCGCTTTATGTCATCAAATGCTCGTTGACATTCTTTCGTCCAAACGAAAGATACACCTTTCTTCATTAATTGTAAATGGTCTGCAACATCCAGATAAATTTGAAATGAACCGCCTGATGTACGCAAGTCGACCTTGGAATCCTCGTAGCTCTTTTAGGTTGCATGGAGGACGCATCTCTTGAATGGCTTTGATCTTCTCGGGATCAACGTGTATACCCTTAGAGGTAATGACGAAGCCGAGAAATTTACCACTAGAGAGACCCAAGAAAGACTTGGTGGGGTTCATTTTGAGTTGATGCTGGCGCATTAGATTGAAGATAGTTTTTAAATCTTGAATGTGATCTTTCTTGAGACGACTTTTAACAGCAATATCGTCAACATAGCATTCGACAGTCTTTCGCAGATGATCACGAAAGATAGTACTCATAGTCCACTGGTAAGTTGCACCTGCGTTCTTCAGACCAAACGGCATGACTGTATAACAGTATACTCCCCGAGGAGTACGAAACGAAGTATGTTTCTCATCTTCAGGATTCATCCAGATTTGATTATATCCAGAAAACCTATCCATGAAAGAAATTCGTTCGAATCCACATGTATTGTCGATCATGACATCAGTAATTGGGAAAGGAAATTCATCTTTAGGGCAAGCATTATTGAGATCCCAAAGTCTATGCATACTCGAACCTTTTCAATTTTCTTCAAGACTGGAACAACATTGGCTACCCAGTCAGGATGCTATTCTTCTCTGATAAAACCTCAAGCTATAAGCTTTTTGACTTCATTATCAATTGTATCCATCATTTCAGGTTTGAATCGCCATGTTGTTGTTTGACCGGCTTGGCATTCGGTAAAATATTAAGCTTGTGAGTTACAATTTGAGGATCTAATCCCGGCATATCTTCATAACTCCAGGCGAAAACATCAATATATCATGAATAAGGTGAATTAATTCTTGTTTATCATCCTCTGGAAGATTTTTGCTAATGAAGATTGGTAGTGATACGCCATTCTCTCTAATATCGATTTGGACTAGTTGATCCTCAGTAGGTGGTTTTCGTTGTTCAAAACAGTTCCCACTGATTGTCCATCCTTTGTGCCCAAGGGTCCACTTTAGGAGCTTCTTCAATGTCATCTACATCATCTTCTGGGACTTCGACAGACACCATGTTAGAAGATACCATCACCCTATGAACGTGACCAATGCTGGTGTCAGAATCCCATAAAATAGAATCAGAAGAGTTAGATCGTTCTTCTTCATCAGATTTGGAAGGTTTCGAAGATGGAAGTGGTGAAGCATAACCTAGTCCCCTTTTTTTTCGTACTATGGTATTGTGATTTTCCTTTTGGAACAACAATACGAAGAGGAGGTTCGCCTTCCTTTACCGTTGTTGAGGCCTGTTCTGAAATCATAGCCCATTTTATAGATGATTGCTTTGGATTGTGGACTATAGTGACGTAATTGTAGCCTTCCTGTATCATCTCTATTATCATTATAGAGCATGATTTTTGGTTCTTCTCTTTTATTAAAGAATATAGGCTTTTCATCTTTCTTTCGAGACGGTACTAAAAAGTACGACTCTTGTATTGAATGCAGTATACCATATTTTGCAGAGATGATACGACTTCTATTTAAGTGGTTTAAAGCTATCTAGCATATCCAAATAACATTGAGTATAGTAAGAGACATCATATACTACAAAGGAGATGCTTTATTGATTTTTACACATCATTTACAATAGGAACTTTAGACTTACCAGGCTTAGTCAGATTGATGACAAGAGGGGGAGAAGAACGAGAAGGAGAAGGGGCTTCTTACGACGAAGGTCGATTACAAGTGGCTCAGAAGAGGTGAGCTCCCTTTGTTACTGACTATCACCCTTAGGCTGTTTCTCATGGGAAGGAAGATAGTAGTCAGTGGTTTGGAAGAATGAGACATGAGGTGCGTCATTTGACCGAAATCACCAGAGTATCATTCGGCACACTTTTCTGTTCTTTATCTGTGTCCATTGCTAGTACCACCTTCATGAATTCCTCCTTGTACATGCGAAAATCGTTGCAATACGCTTCAACTCCTTTGAAAGGATTCAGATCTGTAACCTCTTTTTGGACTTCTCCATTACCATCCACATATTTGAAACATTAGTGGAGAGTAGAAGGTACAATATTGTGTTCATGAAGGAATGGTCTTCCTAACAAAGTATTGTATGAGCCATGATTGTCAATAACATAGAAAGTTACCTTTGTACGAAGATTGCCAATTTGAAGTTTTAGGCGTATCTTCCCAAAGGTTCACTTCTTTCTTGATTGAACCCCAAGATGGTAGTAATAGTTTTAGAAAGGTTATACACTGGGAGCTTTAAAGCATCCAGTAAAGATTTCGGCATGATGCTAAGTGCAGAACTGGGGTCAAGCAGAATACGATCGACTTTTATGGTATCTACATACCCGTGAAGTAGAGAGTGTCACGACCCGCACCCAATGTGAAGGTACGAGAACGTAACAACGCCCAGCCTACGCCGCAGTGTCGACGGTGGAACACTGTCCTAGGTCTCAATGCATCTAACAGTATAGACTAAACAGTTTATACTCCCCGAATGGGGGTGACATAGCAGAATGAAAACTCAATCACAACTAAAGAAGAAGAAGTACGATGTGATATAAACTCAAATGAAATACAGAAGATCAGAAGAGTCTAAGTATCTAAGATATCATCTCAACAAACATCCAGAATACAAGTCCCAACTACTGAATATGAAAGAATATGTACAATCCAGAATCCCAAAACTAATAGTAAACATAGACTAGGGAGCCTCAGCTCTATAGCTAATGGATCCGGCTGAAAATTCGGATCAATGGTGTCATCTAGAGCTGTCCCGTAGTAGGTACCACACAGGCCTCCTCCTCATCCTTTGTAATATTTTCAACAGGTCCAGTCAGGACAGAAGCGAGTATAATACATCTCAACATCATAGCAGGTTAGAAAAATAAATCATGCAGTAAAGTAAGATACATGAACTGAAAGAAGTACAAGATGTAAACAGAGAAAGCTGTAATGGAAATATATACTGTAAATAGAGAACTATCAGTGGCTAGTGAGTCAGAGTACAATATAAACATGTAATGGCATAGAAGATTATGGAAACTATACTATGGAGTGATTTGGGAACTACACTACTTGGATATTATTCATATGTCTACTTCTACTCCTCCGTACCCCCAATCATACACAAGGATCCAGCCAGGTTATATTATGATTCCATATAATGGCCCACAAGGGGTGATACATGGTAAGCCCATAAATGGGTGATCTCGGAATGCCCATAAATGGGTGATTCAAACAAGACTCTGTGATCATGAGAGTACATGTCACAAGTGATCAATGAACCGAGAAGCATAGTGATACACCATGTAAGTGAAACGCACAGAACATGTAGTCCGATGCTCCCTGAGGGGATAACATCTCAAAAAAGGATCCATATAGTACTAATCCGTGTGACCAACGTGACAGTACCAAGTAAAGTAATTTAAAGCAGGAAAATAATTCTAAATAGGATATAAAATGATCAGAGAATGTACTCGCCTGGTATCTGAGTGTCCACGATGAAGTATTGTCCGAGGAGTGGTGTCTGGCTCCTATTTAAACAGCACAAGTCACAACAAGTCCAGAATGGTAAATGAAGTTCTACTATGCACTCTACATGAATCTAGGTCAATCTAGGCCAAAGTCAACTCTTGGTCAACTCTGGTCAACCCTAGAAGTCAAACTAGGTCAACTATGGTCAAACTAGGTCCAACAAGTCTAAATTAGGTCAAACAAGTCATTCTAGGTCTAAACAAGTCCAGGCTATGTTAAACTAGGTTTAACAGTCATTCTAAGTCCTAACAAGTCCATATTGGTCAATACACTACTATACTAGACTATACTAACATCACACATTGCATCCATAGGCTATGGGCCCAATCCTCTAGCACTAGCCATACACTAGGCCATAACTCATGCAGAGTCATAGCCATGTAGGCCATGAGCTAATACAACATAGCCTATAGGCCAAACCATATATATATATATCAATATATTCACATATATGATATATAATATATATATATATATAATATATATATATATATATAGATATATATATATAATTAATATTATATTATATATCTACATACACAATAGGATATGCCTAGTACTCTAGCTATCACACATATAGAATCCCCTTACACTTACACTACCATCCCACATTCACATTAGATTAGACATTAGTATTTACTCATAGACATACATACACACATATAATATATATATATATATATATTATATAATTTATATATATAATATATATATATATATATATATATATATTATATATATATAGATATTTATATATATTTTTTTATATATAATATATTTATTATATATATAATATATATATATATATATATATATATTATATTATATATATATATATATATATATATATATATATATAGAGAGAGAGAGAGAGAGCAACATATGAGATGTGTGTTTGTGACTGTGATACATGTGGCAGGATTTGGGGGTTTTAGTGTTCAGGTGGGGTACATGTGTGTATTCATTACAAAATGTGTGTGTTAGACATACAAAACAGGGTGTGTTTGCATGGCAAGAATTCTCAGGTGACAGTGAACCAAACTCTGTGTGTGTGTTCAGTCATAGGGAAATTTGGAAAACAAGGTGTTTAAGAGCATGAGAGCATGTGTGTTCCTGTGTGTGTGACAGGAAGGTATAGGTGTGTGTGTGGTAGTATCCTGTGTACAGGAAAGTATAGGTGTGTGTGTGTTGGCAGGAAATAGATGTGAAATGTGTGTGTCTATGTAGGGACAAAAGTGTGTGCCACAGGATATGTTCTCAGGTTTAGGAAAGGAAATCAGATCACAGGTTTCAATCAAAAAGTGAAAGCATTGACAGTAATAAGAGGACCTGTGTGTGGATATATATATGTGACAGTGTTCACATGATGAAGAATTTCAGGAAATGTAACAGAATACCCAGGCTATGGTTTATATCAGTGCATACAAGTAATTCTCAGGATCCTTAAACAGTGTGATATGTGTTCAAAGTGTCAGTGTTCTCAGGAATTGAAGTTCAATCTCAGGTTTGAAAACCCATCAATCAGTTAACATCCAATTCAAATTCTCAGGTTTACACAATGAATCTCAGGATTAATTTCCAGGTTTTCACATTTCAGGTTGTCATTAACAGTAAATCGAGTATTACAATATAGTGAAATCAACCAAATCTTATACTAGAATCTCAGTAAACATTCAATATTAGAATCCTTAATCTCATAATGACAGTAAACATTCAATATCAGGAATGGGTTCGAATTCAACTGACAGTTCAAAATAAATTCTCAAATGACATGGAAAAACTGACACATGAAATCCCATCCATTCGAAACCCTTAATTAACCATTTCAAAACAATGAATCCCCACAACCTAACATGCCATCTACTTTTCAGCAATAAAATCAGACTAAACACAGAGTATTAATCATTAAGTGAAATGGAATAAAGAACAGTGATATTTACACTGATACAATAGTGATCAGTCGAATACTCTCTTTCCTTAAAAAATCAAATCCTCCTTCATCAATCTTAACATAAATGCACCCTAACATGTTATCAATTGTTCAGACATTTAAACATAGCTAAAACACATGATATAAATCATTAAAATAAAAGGGAATGAAGAATAGTGTGTGTTATACACTGATGCATTAGAGTATCAGTCGAATGGGGATTTTCCCATTCCATCATAAAATAGAAATTAATTATTAGGAATTAGGTTGGTAATTAGCAAGCATTATGTACACATGTCACACACTCAAAATTGTGTCCACAAACGTGACACAATGTGTCCAAACATCACAAACCAAACAGTGTTCTGTGCACGCACAGAAGAGAACCCGTGCACGCACAAATATGTGTCCGATACGACACGAGGACTCGTACAACTTGGAGAGCCTCGTCAGCCCAAACATGTGTGTCAAAAATCTCGTGTCCAAGTTGCGTGTCCAACGAGTAATTGCCCCCGAGTTGCAGGGGATGCAGCACGCTACGCACGCGCGTGTGCACGAGTGCGACACGACACCAAACCATCACAACACGCTCAGTCACCTAGATACTGTTAGGCGACACCAAAAGACTATTTACTATTCAAACACAAATCGAAATCTCGATCGAAATGCCCTTTTTGGCATTTCGTCGAACACCTACGCTGGTTGTTGAGACGTGTCCGATACAGACACGTACATGACACAAAATCGAGCAAACCCTATTCCTACAGCACAAGGACACCTAGGGCTTGGTATTTATGCAAAGAAAACCTAATTTTAATGGGTGATAGGAATTTACCTATGTGTTCTCTCAACACAAAAAGCCTCTTCAAGGAGCTCTCCAAAGCCACCCAAAATCTCCAAATTACTTCAAATCTGAGATGTGACTCCACAATCAGTAGGAGAACAGGGATTAGAACACTATGGAAGAAATTCCAATAAAAATGGAGCCCTATTGATTAAACTATGAAGAAAAATAAATAAAGGCTCACCTAGTTCTTAGGAAAAATGATATACTATTGAAAAGAGGCAGAAATTTCTAAGGAGATATTATATAGGCAAGGGGGGGTCTTGGCTGGCCACTTTAGCTAGGGTTAGGGTTTTTAGGTTGCATCTAAGGGCTAGCAATAAATCAAGGCTAATGAGTGGCCTAAAATCTAGGGCTCTTTCCTAGTTAAGTTGCAACCACTCTACTTAGCTAAACGGACTCAACCCACTATCCCATACGAACTAATTCTCAATGTGGCTAACTAGGCTAGCTATGGCTAATCTAAGTTAGGGCTAAACACAACACAAGACAATCAATTAAATAATATTTAAATCATACCATTCTAAATAATTATTTTAAATTCCAAATATATATAAGTTCAAATAATTCAAAATGACAAAATACCCTGAAACTAAAAATGATAAATGAAATATCCTAATCATGTGGCTAGGCTCTAGGTCACTATCTCTAGGGTTACACTAGCAAAACACCAAATCACAAGTCATAATTTTAAATAGTTTAAAAATAATTAAAAATTACCAAAATCATAATATGAAATAAATATCAATAAATAATAATTATAATTACAAAATTTTAAATTTACCCTCATCTGGAAAACTGGGTGTTACAGAGAGGACGATCATGACGATTGTCTTCTAACAACATGTCATCTTGTGTAAAAGTAATATTGGACATTAATTCGAATACACTATGACCATGTGCACAGCTGAATGGCTCCTTTTCAGGCTTCTTGAGAAGAGTAAGACAAGCGTCAGCATGCATCAAGGCTTCACTTAATGTCTCTCGAGTTTCTTTTGAGAGACATAAGAGTTCAAAGATTGATAATCTTGCTGGAGTATTGGCCAATTGAGCCAATATGTAAAAATTGTAAGGCTTTTCAAGTCCAAGAGATGAGGACTTCTTTAGTGCTTTGTCAAAGCGAATAGGTTGCTTTCCCTTGTCTGCTGATGTTGGTTTAGGAGGAGATGGTTCGACCACCGGCAAGGATGTATATGGTATATTCTCAGCAGGAGAAGATGATGAAGGAGGAGCATCAGGAGATGGAGCAAGATTCTCTTAATTTTAAGATATTCTGAAGATAGGGTTTCCCTGATCTAGTGCCCATTAGAATTTCTTCTTCTATTATTGGTTCAAAGGATACCATATTGCAGTCCTTGGATTTAGATTTGGAGTATTTCTTTGCTTAGAAGAGGAAGGCGTTTCAAACTCTGCTACCAGATCTGGATGAATCTACATAATCTCTCCTCTGTCAGTCAATAATGGAACAAGACCTTCATTTTAAGGAAGGGAAGATTCACGATCTCAAGAGTAGTCCTTGAAATAGGGGACAACACCATCTTGTACAAGTTTTGGTAGAAAATCACCGAATTGTAGAGAAACTACTTATCAGTCACCATTTTCCGTCATGCTGAAGAGTAACTGCTCTAGAGTTCACCAACTCTTAGATTTTGTCCTTGAGCACGTAACATGCTCTGGTTGGATGTCCTATGAATCTGTGATAAACACAGTATTTAGGGTGATCGATTTTACCCACTTTTTCTGGCCGTTTTGCTTCTGGCAGCTGAAGCTTATTGCTTTTAATCAAGCAATCAAAGATACTTAAAGTGTCATCTTCATCAAAAGAATACTCTACTTTTGGACAAGTTGTTTTCGGCGGTGGTGCTGATGGAGTGGATGCGGTCTGAGTAACATTGACAGCCAAGGATTCCTTACCTTTGAGATTGAGGCCAGTGTTTCTTTACCCTTGCGGTTATTCTGGCGATTACTACCCCCGGGTGTAGAATGTTCGTCTTGGTTAGGATGAGTCATCTGAACTCCTAACTGTTTGAACTTTTTGGCACTGACCTCCGCTGCCTTGGTATTCACAATAAAAGAAGGACAATCCTGAAATTGTGTAGATCCTATTCACATACTAATAATAGACAACAAGTTCGATTTGCAAGTGTCTTTTGTTACAACAGATGGAGTTCCTAAAGGCATTTTGAGTGCCTCTCGACGGAATCTTTCAATAAAACTTTCTGTGGATTCATTGTGCCTCTGTTTAATCTTAATGAGGGCAGACATTGTCATGTCGTTGACTCTCTCATAAAATCATTCCAAGAACATTTGTTTGAAACCAACAAAAGAAGTTATGCAACCATCAGGCAAGCTACGATACCAGTCGTATGCTGTGCCAGCTAAACAACCGATGAACACTCTGGTAAAGAGCATCATTTGGCTGTAATTGATCAATCATCACCTCAAAGTGATTGATGTACTGACTTAGAGAGGTGCTGCCATCAAACAACATAATGGTGGGAAGCTTGTATTTAGGAGGGAATGGAACTTCCTTCCACTCTGTAGGATACGGTTGCTTTATGCCCAGTCTTTGTAGGCCATCCTTCTGCTTGAAGGCCTCAAACTGAGTGCGTAAGAATTTTACAGTCTCATTAGCATCCCCTGATGTTTGGGAATAGATGGGCTGGTTAGAAGTGTTTGGAGGAGGAACACATGGTAATTACCACCCCCAGTACCAGACTGACTGAGATCAGCTTGAATTGGCACAGAAGCAACCTGAGGAGTTGCTACCTCCAGATTAACATATACAGAAATGCCATAAGCTCAGGATTTATAGTAGGTTTACAATCGGTGGCACTGTATTGAGCCACAATTATAGTGTGCATACTTACAACCATTTCTGCCATGGTCTTCAATTTGTCTTCTAATACAATAATTCATTGCTCTTGACTAGTTGAAGTAGAGGCATCTTGATCTTCCGTAATGGCATATATCGTCACTTCGCTTGCAGCTATTGATGAGATAGTTTGTTCAGAACTTTCACTGTCTGCATCAAACTCTGAAAAAGTGTCCTCTCCTACATGGGCGACGGGGAGATCTTCTTGATTAAAGATACCTTGGTTCAAATGTTGATTTCTTGATCTAGTGTATTGAAAGACACCTTCACTGGATGCATGAATCCGATCCAAGTATTGCTGACTAGGATTACGGAATGCATTATGTCTTGGACGTTTTCCATCCCCAGTGCCTTTAGAAGTTATGTTGACAGAAGCATATAATAGCTCGTCTTCATCTTCTGTTATATGTTCGGGAGTTGAAGCATAGTTCAAACGATCGAAGAGAGATCGTCGAGCTGATTGGCAGCAACAGTTGATGACGACTTCATGAAGGCAATGGTGATTTGAAGAGTGATTTAGAGATGAAGAAGATATTCTTGCAGCCTTTCGTCTTTGCATAAGATGTTCCTGGAGATCAGTTACCACTACAGGACGAGAAGAAGTCGAATGGATATATTCATTAACGATATTAGGAACATGTCTCATATTCTTCAGATGTTTAGTTCCCTGAGTGTACGAGGATGTACTCAACTCATTAGCATAAGTGGTTGGGTCTTTCCTTTCAAACTTTGGCTTTTGGTACAGATTGGCCTTTAGCATAGGGTTCTTACGTTTCGCCAAAGTTGATACTGGTTGACGCCTATTGAGATAAGCACGTAAATCAGAAAATTCTGCTCCAGGTGTCTCTGTTTGTGATACCCTCAATTTTTCTTGCTTAAATCTTAAAATTTACAAGGTGGAAAAGTCTTGAACAGACCCCATAGGGGTAGGTAAGATGCCTCTTTGATCATTATTCTTTTCGATATCAGATCCGAAGACCTCTGCTTAAAGGAATAGAATCTGATGTGTCTTCCTCTGAGTCATAAGACCAGAAAAGTTTAAGAAAAGACCAAATGGTGCTTTTCTTTATTTTGTAGAGGGTTAGCTAAGAAGCTTTCCCCTTTGTTTTGTTGTGAGACCATTTTAGGCACAGATTGTACCAATTGAGGAAGTGTCAAAGGACTCTTCCCTTTGTTCTGTCTAGTGGCAGCACTAGAACAATGCTTCTCCAAGTTCAGAACTGGAGAATTGGAAGAAGGAATAGCCAAAAGACTAGTTCCCTTGAGTTGCGCTAGAGTAGCAGACTGTACCTGAGTTACTGATTGCTTGGGTTGCGCCATAGTCCTACAAGCTACTGGTTGCACCCTAGCAATATAGGCCACTGGTTGCACTTTGGCGGCAATATGAGTAGACTGTACCTCAGCAACAGCTTGAACTGACTACGCTTTGGTAGTAAAAAGAGTGGTGGACTGCGCACGGACAGCAGGAAGAGTGGATTGTGCACGTACAGTAGGATGAATAGGTTGTGCCCTGGCAAAAGAAGTAGGTTGTGCCGGAGCCACTGAGGCGGATTGTACCTTAGCTACTGAGCACTCAAGTTGTGCCTGTGTAACAGCAACTGCAGGAGACTTAGAGTCCATACAGTCATGTTCTTGGCGATAGCCACAGCGCTTGTTGTTCTTGGTGTTAATCATATCCTTGTAGGCTGTCTGGTTGACTTAAACAACCAGAGTCTTCTGCGTCTTACCGATCGACGCAGTATCACATTGAGTTGTTACCTTCTCGTCGAGGAGAAAGTCATCCCCAGCAGAGTCGCCATTTTGTTTGCAAAAACAAAAACTTTTATAACAAACTGAAAAAAGTGTACAAGAGTAAAATTTAATTCTGGGGAAGTACAACTGTAGGAATTTGATCAGAAGACGGTCACTTTATCCCTTGGACTATGTAAACTTGAAGACTGTAGCCTCTGGAGAATGCAGCAGCAATTTTGCAAGAGTTCTTGATCTCTGTGCGTATGTATCTGATGCTTTAACAATGATTGGAAACTCTATTATAGAGTTCAGAGAATAACTGTTTTAGCAGTTATTCTGACGTGCGCGAGGCTGGATTGTGCCACATTGGGTTGCGCCAACCTCCTGTTGTGCCAACTTTCATTCAGTTATAAGTCATGTACTTACTGTATTTAGATGCGTGGCATCATGTGATTGAGATGCGCATGGTCGTATAGGATAGTAGACACGTCTTGAGAGATTATTGGCATGTACGCCATGTCATCCTGCTTTAGAGATGAAAATTGTCTCAACTTCATCAGGTTGCGCGAACTTCAGTCAATGAGTAAAACTGCGCCTGATTGAGCTGCGCCTAGACACGTGGCAGCTTTTGAGCAGAAGTCATTCAGATTGCGCCTAGGCGCATCTAAGGATTTTGTCTGGATTGCGCCTAGGCGCAACTTACAAAGCGTACAGGACAGCTGTCAACCAACTCTCTACGAGCGGCATAATTCGTAGGATTTCGAAAAGATTTTCCTCGTTCACTGTGGTGTCAGTTGTCAGTTCTGTCAGATAATGATGTCTATTAAATATCCGACGCCACATAGATTTTGGCGTAATAAGATAGGACGCAGTCTGATATATGGCGCAACCTGTTCAGCGGCATAGTTTGTTCTTTGAGCTTCATATCAGTGGCGCAGCCTAATTTTTGGGGTGCAACTTGATCACTGGTTAGTAGGATCATGGCACAACTTGATTTTTAGGCCATAAAGTAATGTGTTTGCATAGGTTAATAGGTATTTGGACACACTGTTAATTATATACTTGGTAATATTGTTTAGGTGTCACGACCCACCCTGTGTAGGGGCACGAGAAGTGGTTACGTCCAGCCTACGCCGTAGTGTCGGCGGTAGAACGCTGTCCTAGGTCACATACAACTAATAGTTATAAGGTACCTGTACAATATATACTTCGAATGGAGGTGACATAATAAAGTACAACTCAAAGACAACTAAGAAAAAAATACGATAAGATAGAATAGATGATAACACAAATTGACAGATGATAAATACAAGATAAAGAGATAGCTGAAAGTCTAAGACAACTCCACAATCCAGAATACAATCTCCAAATATATACAAGTGTATCCAAAGACATAATATAAAGAACTAGTCTAGCTACCTAGCCTAGTCTACTGGTGTAGTGTCATCAGCAAGTGCTGGGTCCTCCTGAGGGTCCAGCTCGCATGTGTCATCTAGGCCTGCTCTGTAATAAGTGGGACACAGCTCCTCAAAGTCATCTGCAATATTTTAACAGGTCCGGTCAGGATTGGAGCGAGCACAGTACATCTCACGCAGTTCATATCATGACAGGAATATAATACAAGCAATAGAGTAAGATACATAAAACGCTGAAGAGTATACATGAGTAAAAGAGAAGACTGTAATGAAATATCTACTATAAGTAAAGAGCTACAGTGAACTAGTGATTTAGAGTACAAGCTCGACATGTGAACGGCTTGATAATAATCATGAAAGTTTGCACATGACTACACTACTTTGGAATTGTTCACATGACCATTTATACTCCTCCGTATCCCAATCAATACACAAGGATCCAGACAGGTTATGTTATTGCACATGATATCACATGGGAGCCCATAAATGGGTGCACATGAATATAAATATGGGGGCTCCGTGAACATGAGAGTACATGAATCACGAGAGTGCACATGAATGGTGAAAGCACAGGAATACATGATGAAAGTGAAACGCACATGACATGATGTAATCGATGCTCCCGAGGGGATAACATCTCATAAAAGGATCCATATAGTACTAATCCGTGTTTCCATCGTTTCAGCATCAAGTAAAATAATCTAGAGCAAAAAATAATCCTAGCAAGTATGAAACGGTCAGAGAATATACTCTCATGATATCCTGTTTGTCTGGAAGAAAATACTGCTGAGGAGTGGTGTCTGGCTCCTAATCAGAACAGTACAAGTCACAACATATCCAAACTAGTAAAATAAGCTACTATGATGCATTCTACATGATGTTGGATCAATTCTAGACTAAAGTCAACCCTGGTCAACTTCAGTCTACTAACTTGTCAATGCTAGGTCAACTAGGTCATCCTATACCAAATTAAGTCTCACTAGGCCTAACCTTGTCTACCCTAGCATTCACATACCATACACAAGTCACACCTAGATTAATATAACCCAACACTCCTATGAATGCACACTCCATGTACTATAGGCTATACTACCTGGCCATGAGCCATATACACAAATAGGCCAAACATATAATTTCTATATATTTATATACACACTATTCATATAGGCAATAATATTTATACTACATTGCATTATCACATTAAGTTATATATATATATATATATATATATATATATATATATATATATTATATATATAATAGAGAGAGAGAGAGTTAAAGAGGGAAGAGCATGCATATGAGAGTGTGTCTTAATGTAGACATGGGTGAGTGAGTGACAATTAGTGTGCAATGTGTGTACATGAGTGTGTGTCATATTGTGTAATATGTCTCAGGAAACATGGCATGTAGGTAGTGTATAGTGTGTGCAAACCTCAATCTCAGTTCCCTATTAAATTTTAGTTCACAAACAGTGCCTATATGTTCTCAGGAATTCAGATGGATGTGTGTGTATGTGGACTGAAATCAGTGTGTGCATATATTGCATATCATTCTCTGATTTTAGGGTTTAGGGTGTGTAACAGTGTCAGGAATATACTCATGTGTGTGTATGTGATGGTTTGTATGTGTGTAATAGAGGAAACATTCCTTAGGTTGTGTGTCCTAGCTATAAGAGTGTGAGTGTCAATTAGATAGCTTAACAGTGAATAACAGTTACTCATTAACAGTGTATAGCAGTTAGTTCCCTGATTTCAGTGAGTGCACAGTGTCCTTTGTGTGTGGAATGTGTGTACATGTGATATGTCATAGGGTTTACATGGCTAGGTGCAGAGTCAACTGGTAGCAGAAATTTAGACAGTGCCAGTGTTGTAAAACTCATCTCAGGACTTCGAACTGCCATTCAGTTTGAATTCAACCCGTTAACTTATGGACTAAATCACATATATGAGTATGCCTTAGTTAACAGTTCAGTATTGTATAAAATCTGAAATCTAAACTTAACATTGAAACAAGGAGGATGTGGTAAATATGAACTCAGTTTGGGGAAAACTGGAAATTCGAACATCCCTACCAACCTAATCACCATAAATCGAAAATACATAGAAATATGGTTAGCTAACCAACAACAAGTCAAACTTTATAAAATAACAAGAATCTGCATCAATTCAGAATTATCAAACAAAACTGCAAATTGGATTCTCATTGGAAAAATCAGTGAAGAAAAGGGTATTATGAACACAGTTGGTAAATAGGGAAATTTGAACACAAAACTCCATCAACACACCACAAAATAATCCCTGACAACCCTAACATGATTCCCATATGTAACAACAACTAAAACACATTTAATTACATTATATCAACATCTAATTATGAATCAAAAATGGAAAAGAGTGTTAACTCTCTGATACCCGACCGTATCAGAAAATAGGGAATTCCCATTTCGGATTTGAAATAACAATTAATAAGTCAGATTAATGGTTGGTATTTAGTGATACATATGTGATAGTGTCATGGGTCTCAGTGTCGAAGAGCTGGACACCAACCGTATCCAATCGACCACACAACCCAATACACCGAATTGGAATCAGACTGTACGACCAGTGCACGAGTCCTAGCACCCTCGACACAAAACCATTAGACACGAGGCTTTGGGGGTGTCGTGTCAGACACTGCCCCCACCTCTATGTCCAACCACACGTATCCAAGTGCCCTAATTAATCACACAATACACGAACAGCAGGACAGCATGGCTGCACGCGCGCGAGGCGTGTCCACGACCCTAAAGCGACACGAACTGGACACGAATCGTGCTCAGTCGAAGAAAAAGTGGTCAGCCACCTAAAAACACAAATTTCCATTCAATCACTTTTTGAGAACAGTGATGAAAAGCCTACTGTGGTATTTCATCGAACACAACAACACATAGGCTGATATGTGTCCGATACGGACACGAAATGGACACGACCCAACACGAACTCAATACCTACGGCTAGAGGAAACCTAGGGCTATGCAAATATGTAAAAAAAAAAAACTAATAGGTTTAGAGAGTGTTACCTATAGGTTGTTCTTCCTCAAGAAACACCCAAAATGAGGATCCCTCATTGCTAGCTCAATGCGCTAATAGAAGCCAAAACTGAGATTCACCTCCACCAACAGTAAGAGAACAATAATCAGGTTGTAATGCAAAAGATTTGAATGAAAAAGGATGAGAAATGATCAAAATCGGAAGGGTTGAGGGAAGAACCAAACCTTGCTTTTGAAAATGGAAGAATATGCAAAAGAGGCAAGAGAACTTTGAGAGACATTAAATAGGGGGATCCCTAGGTGGCCGGCCCAAATATCTTGGCTAGGGTTTTGGGGATCATCAATGGTTCTCCTATCATCAAGTCAAATCAAGGGTCCAAATAATTTTTAAGTTTACACACTAGTCTAACTTATGCATCCTAGTTAATCTAACTAACCATGGCTAGCTAAGACTAACAATGACTAACTAAGACTAATCTGGGCTAGGTCCAGTCTAGGTTAGGGCTAATCACAACACATGGCAACTAATTAAATCAATATTAAAAACACACAATTCTAATAAATATTTTAAATAAATTCAAAATGACAAAAATACCCTCAAACTAGGAATGTGGTAGTGACAAATCTACCTCCATAAAAGAATTTTGTCCTCGAAATTAAAAGGCAAAACTAACTGATGAGAAGGATAGATAATCATACCACAAGGTCCAAAAAGATAAGGGTATCGTTCGCGCATCTTACCCTCCCGCTCCCAGGTAGACTCTCCTGGAGAATGATACATCCATGCAATACGAACCAAGGGTATCACCTGGTTTCTCAGTACCTTCACTCGGCGATCCAGAATCTCCACTAACTGCTCTGGATAACTGAGAGTAGGTCCCACCTCAATCTCCGAGTGATCGAGTACATGGCTAGGGTCAGCCACGTACCGTCTTAACTGTGATACGTGGAATACGTTGTGGAAACCCACTAGCGCAGGTGGCAAGTCTAGCCTGTATGCCACAATCGACTCTCCCGCTGATCACAAAAGGTCCGATGAAGCGCGGGCTAAGCTTCCTACCTCCACCAAAACGTATGGTACCATGAGTCGGAGATATCCACAGAAAACTATATCTTCGACCTAAACACAAACAAGGTCTCATGTTACTAAATAATCAAACATGATCAAACAAACAAACAATCAACCTACTTCTAATCCTGTCTCCAGTCAACTTGGACTATTGGGTCAATGGCTAATCTAGGGTTTAGACTAAATAGTCTATAGTGTTAAAAAATATAAAGACCAACTAAATCCTAAGTTCAAGATATACACATGTATACTCTACATTAAACTAGACTCATAACTTCTAACCCTTAACCATAACACATACTCTAAAATACCTCACATAACCCCATATATCTTACCCTCTAATACCCATATATCTCTAATGTAACCCCATAGAACCCACACTATTCTAAGTGTATCATCTATGCATACATATAGACTAACCATCTCTTATGCCTAATCTATATAATATATGCAGAACTCCTTAACCCATATTACTTATCACATATATCCCTATAATATATACATAATGCAAAGCATTAGCCTAACAGGGAGGTTTACTAGCACAAGCAGCAATTTAACCAAAACAGGGACATACATACAATGTGGTTAACGCTGAAAGCAGAATGCCTAAGTGGCTAAACTGGAACTAATACTTAACTAATGTCCTGTTGTAGACAAATAAGAGTGAATGCAGTGATGCAATAAATAAAGCTTGACAGTACAGTGTGATGATGCATGCAATCACTGTATGCAGTGGAGAATACAAGTTATGCAAGACATCCAATACAGGTATGAAAGGTGGTGAAGGTCTGAACTTATAATAAAATAAAGTCTGACACTACTATAGGTTAGAGAAAAAAGTTGAACCTAAGAAGCTATGGTGGGTTGCTCTATAGGGACAGTACCCTACATTGGCTGAACAAACATGAAAGGGGTTGAAATATGAATGATGATGAGATATGGTCAGGACATGGTCTCATGTTCTGATACTTAATGAGTATCAGTAAAACTAATGAGGGTATCAGGTAAACAGAACATGCAATAGTTATTATGATATACTACAGGATATGCAAGTGGTGAAAGTATGTGAAGTATAGGAATGAATGAGTGCATATGGATCAAGGATATGCAAGAAATATTATGGAAAGTGCAGGGCCTGTGCTAAGATGCAGTGTGTCGAGGATACGAATGTGAAAATGAGTGAATGAGTGTCAGAACATAAGTGCAGTGCCAATTTGTGTGGACACTTTAAGTATACAGGATACTAAGGTAGTGCAGTAGTTCATCTATATGCAGGACATGATCAAATTTGTAGGTTATATGCCTAAGTAGCAGGGAATGAAGTGTCAATTGCAAGTGAGTGAAGTACAAATTGTGTAACTGAGTCTAACGTGTCAGAAAAGTCATGTGATAATGATGAAGCACAAGATGCATATCCGAGTAGGACACGAAGGTCATGGTTGCCTTACAGAAAGGGTAAGGGGAAATAATAATAAATCATCAAGGCTACAAGACATACTAACATCCTATATGAAATTGGTTGGTCAGGGGAATCATCTACAATGGGTTATTATTCTAATACCAATGCTAACTACCGTCTCTAGGGTACAAACACCCTACAAGTCGTCATATCATTACACTATGAAAGAACTACATATGAATAAGTTCTACAAAACTAAATATCCCTACTCCTAAGTTAATTGATGATGGAATACAATTTTATAACAACAGAAGGGTATGATAGAGATGATATGTTTAAAAACCTTCTCAAGATATAATCTGATAATCATATGCGTCTGTCCAAAATGTTACTCAGAATCTTCGTCATGCTAGTGAACAAGGCTACGATAATCACGAGTCCTTGACTAAGGTACATACCTCTAGAATCATGTATTTAAAATTTTTGCATTGCCGTATGCTTGAAAGAGAAAACCTTAAATTCCTACACCCGAGAAATACGTCCAAAATCTGACTATATGTCCTCACTATGCCAGCTAACACGACTATCGAAGATTCTAGATCCCATAATGAGGTGACCTAGCCCATATGATTTATTTTGGCAGAAAATTAAATCTACAATGAATACCAAGAATCAGATTTATCTACGAATAAGAACGATAAGCAAGATCTGTTGGAACTGAATTTCGAGATGGTTAAAATATGGCAAGAACGAAATTAAAATGAACAGAACCTGCGATAAGCTCTCCTATGCCTATACACCCTTAGCTGCCATAGCGTAAGCTCGCCCCTGCTAGCCTCCTCCAGCCTGATGATGTGCAAATCTCTGCTGCTGAGTCTGAAAGGGTAGTCCCTTCTGCTGGCTAACCAGAGCCCTCGCTACTGCTCTCTGAGCTATCCGTCCAGGAATCTTGGGACACTCTCTTAACTGGTGATATGATGCTCCGTAAAGTAGGCACTTGCCTAACCTCATCCGGCATTTACTCCAATCGTGCCCTGTTTCTTATAGAAAGGGCAACTGGTAACATGCTGCTGTATAGGGGTCTGCTGTGTCTGTAACGGTGGTCCCCACGGCTGCTCAGTCGGAGCCCTAGCTCCTGCTGCTACCAGTCATTGTTGTCTGGCTCTTGGAACTCCCTACAACGATGCTCCGCTGAACCATAAAGTAAACACCTGCCAAGCCTCATCCTGCAGTCGTTCCACCCATGGCCTGTCTTCTTGCAAAAGTTGTACGTAACGTCCTGTACTGTTGGATGCCTGGTAGAAATTTATACGTCCCTGGCCCTGAAGGTGCTGCTGAACAGGCCTCTGCTGATACTGATGCTGAATCTGTACGTGAGGCATCTTGGCCTGACCTCCACTACTACTGGCTCCATGCATGTCACGTCCCCTCTTAAAAAACTATTGCCGTTGAGTTTCTACTATCTGCTGGAAGAAAGATAAAACGCGCCACGTCCTTGATCTTGATGGTGACTGCTGCTGAAGAACGTTCGGGATGACTGGAGAAAGTCTCAGAGTAGGAAGAGTGCACTCCCATAAGCTGCAGATATCCCAGCCTGGGCTGGCATAAAAGGAGCTGCAGTCTCGGGGTCCTGCTGATCAGGACGAGAAGTGGCAGTCCCCTCAGTGTGTCTTTCCGATCGAATGAGATCATATCTCCATAACCATCATGAAGACAGATCAAACGAGGGGCAATCACTGAGAATGAAGCGATAACATCAAGGGAGGATGGTTTATTTTAAGAAAGACAATAATGTAGCTATTTTAGGTAACATGAATCTGATTAAGAGTTTTTCCTAATGTAATTGAGTACCTTCAAAAAATATATATCCTAATCCTACTGTAGGCTGTAGTGATACTCTAGTTCGAATACCACTACATAAACTCGACCTGCATGGGCCACCACTAAAAATGTCACGACCGCACCCAGTGTAGGGGTACGAGAAGTGGTTACGTCCAGCCTACGTCGCAGTGTCGGCGGTAGAACACTGTCCTAGGTCACATACATCTAACAGTTATATACCTGTACAGTATATACACTCCGAATGGAGGTGACATAATAAAGTATAACTCAATAACAACTAAGGAAGAAAATACGATAAGATAGAATATATGATAACACAGAATCGACAGATGATAAATACAAGGTAAAGAGATAGCTGAAAGTCTAAGATAGACAACTCCACAATCCAGAATACAATCTCCAAATATATACAAGTGTATCCAAAGACATAATAATAAAGAACTAGTCTAGCTAACTAGCCTAGTCTACTGGGGTAGTGTCATCAGCAACTGCTGGGTCCTCCTGAGGGTCTAGCTCGCATGTGTCGACTAAGCCTGCTACGTAATAAGTGGCACATAGCTCCTCAAAGTCATCTGTAATATTTCAACAGGTCCAGTCAGGACTGGAGCGACCACAGTACATCTCACGCAATTCATATCATGACAAGAATATAATACATACAATAGAGTAAGAAACATAAAATGCTGAAGAGTATACATGAGTAAAAGAGAAGACTGTAATGAAATATCTACTATAAGTAAAGAGCTACAGTGAACTAGTGATTTAGAGCACAAGCTAGACATGTGAACGGCTTGATAATAAACGTAAAAGTTTGCACATGACTACACTACTTTGGAATTGTCCACATGACCATTTATACTCCCCCATACCCCAATCAATACACAAGGATCCAGACAGGTTATGTTATTACATATGATATCACATGGAAGCCCATAAATGGGTGCACGTGAATGTAAACATGGGGTGTAACACCCAGTTTTCCAGATGAGGGTGATTTTGATATTTTGTATTTAATTTATTTAATTATGGTATATAAAATTTTAATATGATTTTTGGTAATTTTTAATCATTTTAAAACTATCTTAGATCATGACTTATGATTTTGGTGTTTGACTAGTATAACCTTAGAGCCTAGCCATGTGATTAGGATGTTTGACTAGTACATTCTAGCCTAGAGGGTATTTTGGGCATTTTAGGATTTATTTGAATTTATTATGATTTATGGAAATTTGTGTGATTTTAATATTAATTAAATATTGCTATGTGTTGTGTTAGTCATGACTAGTTGAGACTTGTAGACTAACCTAGAACTAACCCTAGTTGGTAACCCTAGTCTAACTCTAGTCAACCTACTTTTAGTTATTAGAGATTGGTCTTAAGGTAGGAAGGATTACTTAGTAAAACTAGTTCATGACTTGTGGCATAAGTCAATGACTTATGATTTACCAATTTTAAAGCCTAGTGTTTAAGCCATAGGCCCATGACTTAGGCCCAAAACCAAATAAAACCCACCTATGACAGCCAACCTAGGGATTTCTACCCCTATTTAATGCCTCTTTCATTTAGGGTTAGCCTCTATTGGAAATAGATCTCAAGTTTTGGAAGAGGTAAATCCCCAACCTTAGAAATTCCTAATTAATTCATTTTAGCTCCTTTTTAGTCCTAGTCTTTTGCAATAGGATCTAATTTATGTTTATATACTGATTTTGGAGGAGCACCTCAGTTTGCATGCAATTTGGAGATTTGGAGTTGCCATTTGGAATCCCCTCTTTGAAGCTTTTCTTGAGTTTTGATACTCAATAGGTAAACGATCTAAACTCATAGTTTTTAATAATTTCTTTGCATATAAGGTTAGGATTTAGGGTTTCCTAGTTATTCCCAAAATTTGGGCACAATTCGTGTCCATTTCGTGTCCATATTGGACACGTATCATAGTGATACACTAAGTGTTTGTAGAAATGCCACATAGGAATTTATTTTCATATTTTTGAAATGTAATTATATGGATTTGTAGATCTTGATGTGTACATTAATGTTTGTGAAGGATGTTTGGTGTTTCGTGTCCTTGTGTGTCGTGCATTTCGTGTGGACACGCAGCACGGGCCCGTAGGCCGTGTCCTGCATCATGGGGTCCATTTCTCTGGACACAGGACACGTCGTATCTTGGGGGAAACTTGGGGCAATGTCTGCCACCAAGCTCCCAAAGTTTGGCAGCTTCTCGTGGACTGTGCATGGAGCTTTCAAGCTCGCACGGGTCGCGCGCTGTCGCGCGCGGGCTGCTGTGCACACACAGTTTTCACACTGACACGCGTGTGGACACGCCTGGACACGCGTCTAGGACACGGTGCAGGGTATCCAAGGTGTAGCCCTATTTTTGGCGAACACACTGACCCGTGCACGTGACACAGGGGTGTCTGTGTCGTGTCCTGGATCAATCGACACGCATGCACGACACTGTCTAGTGCACAGTTCTTGTGTCTGTGTTGTATTCTATTTGGACACTTCGTGTCCAGTTTCTTGGACACGAATGTACTCCCCACGACACGTAATATGTGTACACATGTCTGCATACACCTGTTTTGAACTCTTGATTGGGTTTTCGAGTTCGAATTTGGTTTTGGTTCGATTCTCTGATACCGTGTTACTGAAACTACATTTCTGAATCTCTGATTCATTTTAATGATTTTAAAATGTTAATTTACATGTAAATGGCATACCAACATGTTAATGTATAAGTATACGATTAGTATAATCATCTGAATGTTAGGTATTGACTGTTTTAAGGGATTTAATGTGTTAAACTGTGTGATTCTCTGTTGAAACCTGTAAATTGATTTTCCTTTTCGTTTGTTTCACATCCTTGAAACCTGAGATTAAGTTCCACATCTAAGAATTTAATGTGTTCACTGTTTTCTTCCTTTAAACTGAGGTTAGATGTTGGTTTATACTGTTTTGACTGAACTGATTTCCTTTTTGTTCATTGATTTTGTGTTGAGGTTTAACATTAACATGAGATTGGTTGTGTTTCTAGTTTTGATAACTTGGGCTATATATGTTAAGTTGGGTTAAAAACCTGAAATTTAAATTTGTTAACTGTTTACTGTTTTTGGTGTTCTTGTGTTTAAATTGGGATCCTTCAATTTTGTACCTGACCTAGGTTTGAGTTGGGGACTGTTAAGTGATATTAAGTGTAGCATGGACTGTTAGTTTAATGTTCAAATCTGAATTTGATTGTATGTTATGTAGGCTGCCACCTAGCTTAGATTGACACATGGTGACACACACACATCATCTCACACATGGGTTTACTCAACACTATCACACACACACAAACCTGTTTATAGCCCACATGTCTAGATACACTCTTCACACAATACACACACACACACATATTACTGAGTTTCCAGATTTTTCCCTCATCTTGCACACTCTACATAATTATCACACAGGCCACCCCCTTAGTCCCTGTTATACTGTTTTTTTTCCTTCCTTTACCTGTTTGGTTAGCCACTGTTTTAATTCTCAATAACTTGTCATGTAATCCCAGATTTTTCCCTATATCATTGATCTTCATTCTTTAATAACTGAGTTCTTCCCATTCACCATGAATTGATTCAAGGGACTATCAACAGGGTTTGGGTTATCTAGTTAACTGTTTTGAAACATAAGCAAACTGTCAATGTTACTCCCTTACACTCACAGTACCTGCTAGCCTATGTTTTCCCTTACAACACTCCAACACATACACACACATGTGTATCATGACACACAAAACTGAATCATCATCAACACACACTCCCTAACTTGTTTTTCCTGTCACATTCTCTTACTCTCACCCACAAGCAATCACACACTCTCATTTATATCTCTATCTATATATATATTTACATATTACATATGTGTATATATATTTATATAAATATGCTTGATTTGCTATTGGTTATGAAATGAACCTGAGACAACCTTAGCCTATCCCCTATACACACAACACAGTTTTCCTTATGCCACTACACACTTTCCTCACTGTTTCACAGTCCCCTTAGCCTATATCACTATCCCAAAATTAGTCCCCTTGTTAGCCTCTCTTGCAGCCCCTATATCAGTGTCAAATACCTGTCCTAACAAGTCCCCTACCAACATATATTCCAGCCTATAAACCCAGCCTTGACTGTCCTAAACAGCAGCTCATTGACAGCCATTTGCAGCTCCCAAATAGTCCACAAAACAGCATATAACCAGCCTCATGTTTCACCCATGGTGCAGTCCCATACCAGCCCTTAATATGCCTATAAATCAGTCCATACACAGCCCCACAAACTCAGTCCTTACCTGTCCTATACCCAGCTTATTCAGCACCTTATAGCAGGCCTATTTCAGCCACAAACCAACCCATACCAGCCCTTTGTATTAGCCTAGATTTCAGTCCCTAAACCAATCCATATGAACAGCCCATTGACAGCATTTAGCAACCTCAATTCAGTCCTAAAAACCCACCCCAAAATCAGCCTACATATATTTGTATTATAGGTGTTATATATGTATATATATATGGACCCATAGCCTATATATATTGTGTCCCATTGTATAGTGTGTGTATAAGCTTAGTGTGTGTGTTTGTGAGCCTTGTATTTGAGTATGGGTGTGAGTTTATATAGGAGAACCTATATGTGTTTATATATGGGTGTATAGGTTATATTAGAATATATCCTAGTATCATGTAATGTGTATATATATTATGGTTGTGTATATATATACATATGTTATGTATTAGATTAGGTAAATATGTCTATGTGTAGTATTATAGATATAGGTAATGTCATGTTGTCTTGTATTATGGGATGGCTAATAGGCATGATATAGCCTATGGCCCGTGTGTGTCTGTTTGACTAGTGAGCCTAGGTTGGGCTTGTATAGCTTGATTAGCCTAGAATAGACTTGCTAGACTAGTATAGACTAGATTGACCTAGAATCATGTAGAATGCATAGTAGGATTTCATTATATCATTTTAGACTTGTTGTGACTTGTGTTGCTCTAACTAGGAGCCAGGTACCTCATCTCGGACAGTACATTTTTACAGCTATTCAGATACCAGGCGAGTACATTCTCTGATCATTTCATAACTTGTTTAGAATTATATTCCTGCTCTAGTTTACCATATTTGATGCTGTCACGACATTATCACGGATTGGTACTATATGGATCCTTGCTTGAGATGTTATCCCCCTCGGGAGCATCGGATATATTGTGTCATGTGTTTCATGTACATCGTGTATTCCTCGCTCTCATGTTATCTATGTTTATCATGTGCTTCATGCTCGTTCGTGCTTACTTGTGTACTCTCATGTGCTATCATGATCGGTCGTGTTTTCCAAGAATCTCATGTATAACCTATACTTCATGTGCACCCTTCGTGGGCCTTCGTGTGGAATTCATGTGCACTCAGTTCTCTGAGCCTCGTGAATACTTCATGTATACCCATCTATGGGCTTCATGTGAAAATCATATGTGTAACATAACCTGTCTGGATCCTTGTGTATTGATTGGGGCTTGGGGGAGTATAAATAGTCATGTAAACAATTCCAAAGTAGAATAGCCATGTACACCTCTTTAGTATAGCCATGTGCAAATCAAACCGTTCATATGTCGACTTTGTACTCTAAATCACTAGTCACTGATAGCTCTCTACTTATAGTAGATATTTCTATTACAGTTCTCTTTCTGTTTACATCATGTATCTTCTTTCAGTTTCATGTATCGTACTCTCTTGCATGTTTATATTTTCTAACCTGTTATGATCTGCGTGAGATATATTGTGCTCGTTCCCGTCCTGACTGGACCTGTTGAAAATTGTACAGAGGATGATGAGGAACCCTGCACCCCTTACTTTGGAGCTTTCCTAGATGACACTCTTAACCTGGACCCCTGGAGAGGTTCAGGCAGCTGCTGAGGATGGCACCCTTACATAGCGTAGTTAGCTTAGTCTGTTCTCTTTTCATGTTTAGTTGTTGTCTTATTTCCAGAGTTGTATATTTTAGAGATATTGAGACTAGTAGATGTTGAGACTTGTATTTTATTTCTGTTGTACCTCAGTTGAGGATTCTTTTATCTATTTTATCGTGCCATATTCTACCTCTAGATTGTGATTGAGTTGTACCTCTGTGTTGGCCTCCTTATGGAGAGTATTCATATTATGTTAGTTATAGTTCATGACCTAGAACAGCGTTCTACCGCCGACACTACGACGTAGGTTGGGCGTTGTTACGCTTTCGTACCCTCACAGTGGGTACGGGTCATGACACGTTTTTAGTGGTGGCCCATGCAGGTCCAGTTTGTGTAGTGGTATTCGAACTAGAGTACCACTACAGCCTGCAGTAGGATTAGGAGTTATTTTTGAGGTACTCAATCACATTAGAAAAAACTCTAACTGGATTCCTGCTATCTAAATTCCTGATACTTCCTTGAATAACTGTCCTCCCTTGAAGTATCGTTTCTATCTCAGTATTGATTCCTTGCTTGATCTGTCTCCAGGATGGTGATTGAGACACGATCGCATCGCCCTGGCTCAGCAGACGCTGGTGAGAGGCCTACCACCCCTCAACCGATTGTGGATGCTGGGACCACGACACCCCCTATTTCTGCTCATATAGGAGCTTCTGCAGCTTTTGGGAGTGCACCTCCACCTGTCCGGAGGCCTTCCCCCGTCATCCCAGATATGTTCCAGCAGCAGTTACCTTCAGGAACGGTAGATACGGCTCAGATGTTTACCCTCTTCCAGCGATTTATGGAGTTTCAGCAACAGATACAGCAGAGCCAGTCTGCTGATATCCGACAGAGCATACAAGATACTCACCAGTTGGTTAGGACGACAGTGGAGCTGGTGGCTGCTCAGCCATAGGGAGGCCAGATGCAGCCATATCAGCCGAGGACTCCAGACATCCATTCCTTCAAGAAGATGGGACCCAGAGACTTCAAGGGTACAGAGGGCATCATATACGCTGACGATTGGATAGAGCACATTGAGAAGATATTTCGATTGGCACAGATACCAGCAGGATTACAGATCGAGGCAGCCGCCAACCAGATGCAGGACTTGGCCCGTACCTGGTATCAGACGGACCCGAGGGTTGGTACAGCCGGTCAGACTTGTGCAGGATTCAAGAAACTATTTAAGGAGAAATTCTTTCCTGATACAGCTCTCCGTGCTCTGGAGGCGCAGTTCGAGAGTTTGGTTCAGGGGAACCAGACCGTTGAGGAGTATGCTAGAGAGTTCAGCCGTTTGAGCAGATTCATCGAGGATCTTACCGAGGTCGGGAAGGCGAGGAGGTTCCGTAGGGGTTTGATCGAAGAGATTAAGTCATACACCAAGAGCGACCACGACGCCACTTTCGAGCAGATACTGGTAGGAGCCATGACAGCGGAGGACGATCTTGGGCTGAAGGAGAAGAGGATGCGAGATACTCAGGGAGCTAGTGGCAGTGCGGGACCGGCTAAGAGGCCCCACCTACAGATTCAACAGCAGGTGCCCCATTTGCAGAGTCAGCAGCAGTATCCACAGCAGATGCTTCCTCTGCAGTTTCAGCAGCAGTATCAGCAGCCGAGGGTCTACCTCCAGCAGCGGCAGTTTCAGGACCGTGTACCCTTTCAGCAGACGCAGCAGCTACAGAGGCAGCAGCAGGCCCCGGAACAACAGCTAGTTATTATTTGCCCCTTCTGCAAGAGACCAGGGCATGGTTGGGGCGAATGCCGGAAGAGGCTGGGCAGATGTTTGCTTTGCGGAGGATCCGATCATCGTCTGAGAGAGTGTCCCGAGTCATCGAGACAGACAGTTCAGGAAACAGAAGTTAGGGCTCCGGTAGGCCAGCAGACGAGATTATCCCTACCGACTCAGCAGCAGAGGTACATGCAGCATCAGCAGCAGGCCAGGGGAGGCCAGCACGGGCGAGCTTTCGCCAGCACAGTCGTGGATGCTCAGGCCGTTGGAGATCTAGTTGCAGGTTCCGTTTTTTTGACTCAAATTTTGTAATTGCCTCTTATAACTGCCTTGAAATTTCGATTCTTTCTGTTCCTTGTTGATTATCAATTTTGTCATGTTGTCCTTGTGTTATGTTTGATTTCTTCTGAGATAAATCATATGGGCTAGGTCACCCAATTATAGAATCTGGAATCTTTGATAGTCGTGTTTAGCTGGCATAGTGAGGACATATAGTCAGATTTAGGACGTATTTCTCGGGTATGGGAATTTAAGGTTTTCGCTGCCAAGTATGCGGCAATACGAAAATTTTAAATACCATAATTCTAGAGGTATGTGCCTTAGTCGAGGACTCTGTGATTATCGTAGCCTTGCTCACTAGCATGATGAAGATTCTGAGTATCATGATTTGGACAGACGCATATGATTATCTGACGGTATGTTTGAGACTTTGTTTGTGGGGGGGGGGGTTTGACCTAGAAGGCCTGCTACCATCTTAATTTCGAGGACAAAATTTTTATAAGGTGGGTAGGATTGTAACACCCAGTTTTTCAGATGAGGATAATTTTGATATTTTGTATTTAATTTATTTAATTATGGTATTTAAAATTTTAATATGATTTTTGGTGATTTTTAATCATTTTAAAACTATCTTAGATCATGACTTATGATTTTGGTGTTTGACTAGTGTAACCTTAGAGCCTAGCCATGTGATTAGGATGTTTGACTAGTACATTCTAGCCTAGAGGGTATTTTGGACATTTTAGGATTTATTTGAATTTATTATGATTTATGGAAATTTGTGTGATTTTAATATTAATTAAATATTGCTATGTGTTGTGTTAGTCATGACTAGTTGAGACTTGTAGACTAACGTAGAACTAATCCTAGTTGGTAACCCTAGTCTAACTCTAGTCAACCTACTTTTAGTCATTAGAGATTGGTCTTAAGGTAGGAAGGATTACTTTAGTAAAACTAGTTCATGACTTGTGGCATAAGTCAATGACTTATGATTTACCAATTTTAAAGCCTAGTGTTTAAGCCATAGGCCCATGACTTAGGCCCAAAATCAAATAAAACCCACCCATGGTAGCCAACCTAGGGATTCCTACCCCTATTTAATGCCTCTTTCATTTAGGGTTAGCCTCTATTGGAAATAGATCTCAAGTTTTGGAAGAGGTAAATCCCCAACCTTAGAAATTCCTAATTAATTCATTTTAGCTCCTTTTTAGTCCTAGTCTTTTGCAATAGGATCTAATTTATGTTTATATACTGATTTTGGAGGAGCACCTCAGTTTGCATGCAATTTGGAGATTTGGAGTTGCCATTTGGAATCCCCTCTTTGAAGCTTTTCTTGAGTTTTGATACTCAATAGTTAAATGATCTAAACTCATAGTTTTTCTTGATTTCTTTGCATATAAGGTTAGGATTTAGGGTTTCCTAGCTGTCCCCAAAATTTGGGTACAATTCGTGTCCATTTCGTGTCCATATTGGACACGTATCATAGTGATACACTAAGTGTTTGTAGAAATGCCACATAGGAATTTATTTTTATATTTTTGAAATGTAATTACATGGATTTGTAGATATTGACGTGTATTAATGTTTGTGAAGTATGTTTGGTGTTTCGTGTCCTTGTGTGTCGTACATTTCGTGTGGACACGCAGCACGGGCCCGTAGGCCGTGTCCTGCATCACGGGGTCCATTTCTCTGGACACAGGACACGTCGTGTCCTCAAATTTCGGGGGAAACTTGGGGCAATGTCTGCCACCAAGCTCCCAAAGTTTGGCAGCTTCTCGTGGATTGTGCACGGAGCTTTCAAGCTCGCACGGGTCGCGCGCTGTCGCACGCGGGCTGCTGTGCACACACAGTTTTCACACTGACATGCGTGTGGACACGCCTGGACACGCATCTAGGACACGGTACAGGGTGTCCAAGGTGTAGCCCTATTATTGGCAAACACACTGACACGTGCACGTGACACATGGGTGTCTGTGTCGTGTCCTGGATCAATCGACACGCGTGCACGACACTGTCTAGTGCACAGTCCTTGTGTCTGTGTTGTATTCTGTTTGGACACTTCGTGTCCAGTTTCTTGGACACGAATATACTCCCCACGACACGTAATATGTGTACACATGTCTGCATACACCTGTTTTGAACTCTTGATTGGGTTTTCGAGTTCGAATTTGGTTTTGGTTCGATTCTCTGATACCGTATTACTGAAACTACATTTCTGAATCTCTGATTCATTTTAATGATTTTAAAATGTTAATTTACATGTAAATAGCATACCAACATGTTAATGTATAAGTATACGATTAGTATAATCATCTGAATGTTAGGTATGGACTGTTTTAAGGGATTTAATATGTTAAACTGTGTGATTCTCTGTTGAAACCTGTAAATTGATTTTCTTTTTCGTTTGTTTCACATCCTTGAAACCTGAGATGAAGTTCCACATCTAAGAATTTAATGTGTTCACTGCTTTCTTCCTTTAAACTGAGGTTAGATGTTGGTTTATACTGTTTTGACTGAACTGATTTCCTTTTTGTTCATTGATTTTGTGTTGAGGTTCAACATTAACATGAGATTGGTTGTGTTTCCAGTTTTTGATAACTTGGGCTATATATGTAAAGTTGGGTTAAAAACCTGAAATTTAAATTTGTTAACTGTTTACTGTTTTTGGTGTTCTTGTGTTTAAATTAGGATCCTTCAATTTTGTACCTGACCTGGGTTTGAGTTGGGGACTGTTAAGTGATATTAAGTGTAGCATGGACTATTAGTTTAATGTTCAAATCTGAATTTGATTGTATGTTATGTAGGCTGCCACCTAGCTTAGATTGACACATGGTGACACACACACATCATCTCACACATGGGTTTACTCAACACTATCACACACACAAACCTGTTTACAGCCTACATGTCTAGATACACTCTTCACACAATACACACACACACATTACTGAGTTTCCAGATTTTTCCCTCATCTTGCACACTCTACATAATTATCACACAGGCCACCCCCTTAGTCCCTGTCATACTGTTTTTTTCCTTCCTTTACCTGTTTGGTTAGCCACTGTTTTAATTCTCAATAACTTGTCATCTAATCCCAGATTTTTCCCTATATCATTGATCTTCATTCCTTAATAACTAAGTTCTTCCCATTCACCATGAATTGATTCAAGGGACTATCAACAGGGTTTGGGTTATCTAGTTAACTGTTTTGAAACATAAGCAAACTGTCAATGTTACTCCCTTACACTCACAGTACCTGCTAGCCTATGTTTTCCCTCACAACACTCCAACACATACACACACATGTGTATCATGACATACAAAACTGAATCATCATCATCACACACTCCATAACTTGTTTTTTCTGTCACATTCTCTCACTCTCACCCACAAGCAATCACACACTCTCATTTATATCTCTATCTATATATATATATTTACATATTACATATATGTATATATATCTATATAAATATGCTTGATTTGCTATTGGTTATGAAATGAACCTGAGACAACCTTAGCCTATCCCCTATACACACAACACAGTTTTCCTTATGCCACTACACACTTTCCTCACTGTTTCACAGTCCCCTTAGCCTATATCACTATCCCAAAATCAGTCCCCTTGTTAGCCTCTCTTGCAGCCCCTATATCAGTGTCAAATACCTGTCCTAACAAGTCCCCTACCAACATACATTCCAACCTATAAACCCAGCCTTGACTGTCCTAAACAGCAGCTCATTGACAGCCATTTGCAGCTCCCAAACAGTCCACAAAACAGCATATAACCAGCCTCATGTTTCACCCATGGTGCAGTCCCATACCAGCCCTTAATATGCCTACAAATCAGTCCATACACAGCCCCACAAACTCAGTCCTTACCTGTCCTATACCCAACTTATTCAGCCCCTTGTAGCAGGCCCATTTCAGCCACAAACCAACCCATACTAGCCCTTTGTATTAGCCTAGATTTCAGTCCCTAAACCAATCCATATGGACAGCCCATTGACAGCATTTAGCAACCTCAATTCAGTCCTAAAAACCCACCCCAAAACCAGCCTACATATATTTGTATTATAGGTATTATATATGTATATATATATGGACCCATAGCCTATATATATTGTGTCCCATTGTATAGTGTGTGTGTAAGCTTAGTGTGTGTGTTTGTGAGCCTTGTATTTGAGTATGGGTGTGAGTTTATATAGGAGAACCTATATGTGTTTATATATGGGTGTATAGGTTATATTAGAATATATCCTAGTATCATGTAATGTGTATATATATTATGGTTGTGTATATATATACATGTGTTATGTATTAGATTAGGTAAATATATCTATGTGTAGTATTATAGATATAGGTAATGTCATGTTGTCTTGTATTATGGGATGGCTAATAGGCATGATATAGCCTATGGCCCGTGTGTTTCTGTTTGACTAGTGAGCCTAGGTTGGGCTTGTATAGCTTGATTAGCCTAGAATAGACTTGCTAGACTAGTATAGACTAGATTGACCTAGAATCATGTAGAATGCATAGTAGGATTTTATTATATCATTTTAGACTTGTTGTGACTTGTGTTGCTCTAACTAGGAGCCAGGTACCTCATCTCGGACAGTACATTTTCACAGCTATTCAGATACCAGGCGAGTACATTCTCTGATCATTTCATAACTTTTTTAGAATTATATTCCTGCTCTAGTTTACCTTATTTGATGCTGTCACGACATTATCACGGATTGGTACTATATGGATCCTTGCTTGAGATGTTATCCCCCTCGGGAGCATCGGATACATTGTGTCATGTGTTTCATGTACATCGTGTATTTTTCGCTCTCATGTTATCCATGTTTATCATGTGCTTCATGCTCGTTCGTGCTTGCTTGTGTACTCTCATGTGCTATCATGATCGGTCGTGTTTTCCATGAATCTCATGTATAACCTATACTTCATGTGCACCCTTCGTGGGCCTTCGTGTGGAATTCATGTGCACTCAGTTCTCTGAGCCTCGTGAATACTTCATGTATACCCATCTATGGGCTTCATGTGAAAATCATGTGCGTAATATAACCTGTCTGGATCCTTGTGTATTGATTGGGGCTTGGGGGAGTATAAATAGTCATGTGAACAATTTCAAAGTAGAATAGCCATGTACACCTCTTTAGTATAGCCATGTGCAAATCAAGCCATTCACATGTCGACTTTGTACTCTAAATCACTAGTCACTAATAGCTCTCTACTTATAGTAGATATTTCTATTACAGTTCTCTTCCTATTTACATCATGTATCTTCTTTCAGTTTCATGTATCGTACTCTCTTGCATGTTTATATTTTCTAACCTGTTATGATCTGCGTGAGATGTATTGTGCTCGTTCCCGTCCTGACTGGACTTGTTAAAAATTTTACAGAGGATGATGAGGAACCCTGCACCCCTTACTTTGGAGCTTTCCTAGATGACACTCGCGACCTGGACCCCTGGGGAGGTTCAGGCAGCTGCTGAGGATGGCACCCTTACATAGCGTAGTTAGCTTAGTTTGTTCTCTTTTCATGTTTAGTTGTTGTCTTATTTCCAGAGTTGTATATTTTAGAGATATTGAGACTAGTAGATGTTGAGACTTGTATTTCATTTCTGTTGTACCTCAGTTGAGGATTCTCTTATCTATTTTATCGTGCCATATTCTACCTCTAGATTGTGATTGAGTTATACCTCTGTGTTGGCCTCCTTATGGAGAGTATTCATATTATGTTAGTTATAGTTCATGACCTAGAACAGCGTTCTACCGCCGACACTACAGCATAGGCTGGGCGTTGTTACGCTCTCGTACCCTCACAGTGGGTGCGGGTCGTGACATGGGGGCACCGTGAACATGAGAGTACATAAATTACGAGAGTGCACATGAATGGTGAAAGCACAGGAATACATGATGAAAGTAAAACGCACATGACATGATGTAACCGAGCTTCCGAGGGGGATAATATCTCATGAAAGGATCCATATAGTACCAATCCGTGTTTTCATCGTGTTAGCATCAAGTAAAATAATCTAGAGCAAAAAAATAATCCTAGCAAGTATGAAACGGTCAGAGAATGTACTCGCATGATATCCTGAATGTCTGGAAGAAAATACTGCCTGAGGAGTGGTGTCTGGCTCCTAATCAGAACAGTACAAGTCACAACATATCCAAACTAGTAAAATAAGCTACTATGATGCATTCTACATGATGTTGGCTCAATTCTAGACTAAAGGCAATCCTGGTCAACTTCAGTCTACTAACTAGTCATTGCTAGGTCAACTAGGTCAACCTAGACCAAATCAAGTCTCACTAGGCCTAACCTTGTCTACCCTAACATTCACATACCATACACAAGTCACACCTAGACTAATATAACCCAACACTCCTATGAATACACACTCCATGTACTATAGGCTATACTACCTGGGCATGAGCCATACATACAAATAGGCCACACATACAATTTCTATATATTTATATGCACACTATTCATATAGGCAATACAATATTCATACTACATTACATTATCATATTAAGTTTTATATATATATATATATATAAAAAAAATATATATATATATATATAGAGGGAGAGAGAGAGAGTTAGAGAGGGAAGATCATGCATATGTGAGTGTGTGTCTTAATGTAGACATGGGTGAGTGAGTGACAATCTAGTGTGCAATATGTGTACATGAGTGTGTGTCGTATTGTGTAATGTGTCTCAGGAAACATGGCATGTAGGTAGTGTATAGTGTGTGCAAACATCAATCTCAGTTCCCTGTTAAATTTCAGTTCAAAAACAGTGCCTATATGTTCTCAGGAATTCAAATGGATGTGTGTGTATATGGACTGAAATCAGTGTGTGCATATATTGCATATCATTCTCAGATTTCAGGGTTTAGGGTGTGTGTAACAGTGTCAGGAATATACTCATGTGTGTGTATGTGATGGTCTGCATATGTGTGTAATAGAGGAAATATTCCATAGGTTGTGGGTCCTAGCTATGAGAGTGTGAGTGTCAATTAGATAGCTTAACAGTGATTGATAATTACTCATTAACAGTGTATAGCAGTTAGTTCCCTGATTTCAGTAAGTGCACAGTGTCCTTTGTGTGTGTGGAATGTGTGTACATGTGATATGTCATAGGGTTTACATGGCTAGGTGTAGTGTCAACTGGTAGCAGAAATTTAGACAGTGCCATGTGCAAACTCAGTCTCAGGACTTCGAACTGCCATTCAGTTTGAATTCAACCAGTTAACTTATGGACTAAATCACATATATGAGTATGCCTTAGTTAACAGTTCAGTATTGTATAAAATCTGAAATCTAAACTTAACATTGAAACAGGGAAGATGTGGTAAATATGAACTCAGTTTGGGGAAAACTAGAAATTCGAACATCCCTACCAACCTAACCACCATAAATCGAAACTAGCATAGCAATATGGTTAGCTAACCAACAACAAGTCAAAATTTATAAAATAACAAGAATCTGCATCAATTCAGAATTATCAAACAAAACTGCAAATTTGATTCACATTGGAAAAATCAGTGAAGAAAAGGGTATTATAAACATAGTTGGTAAATAGGGGAATTCGAACACAAAACTCCATCAACACACCACAAAATGAATCCCTGACAACCCTAACATGATTCCCATATGTAACAGCAACTAAAACACATTTAATTACATGATATCAACATCTAATTATGAATCAAAAATGGAAAACAGAGTGTTAATTCTCTGATACCCGACCGTATCAGAAAAATAGGGACTTCTCCATTTCGGATTTGAAATAACAATTAATAAGTCAGATTAATGGTTGGTATTTAGTGATATATATGTGATAGTGTCATGGGTCTCAGTGTCCAAGAGCTGGACACGAATCGTGTCCAATCGACCATACAACCCAACACACCGAACTGGATTTAGGCTGTGCGACCAGTGCACGAGTCCTAGCACCCTCGACATAAAACCATTGGACACGAGGGTTTGGGTGTGTTGTGTCAGACACTGCCCCTACCTCCGTGTCCAACCACACGTGTCCAAGTGCGCTAATTAATACACACGAATACACGAACAGCAGGGCAGCCTGGCTGTACGTGCACGGGGCGTGTCCACGACCCCAAAGCGATACGAACTGGACACGAATCGTGCTCAGTCAAAGAGAAAGTGGTAAGCCACCAAAAATACAAATTTCTATTCAAACACTTTTTAAAAACAGTGATAAAATGCCCACTCTGGCATTTTATCCAAACGCAACAACATATAGGCTGATACGTGTCCGATACGGATACGAAATGGACACGACCCAATACGAAATTAATACCTACAGCTAGAGGACACCTAGGGCTATGTAAATATGCAAAAGAAATTAGAAAACTAATGGTTTTAGAGAGTGTTACCTATAGGTTATTCTTCCTCAAGAAAATACCCAAAATGAGGATCCCTACTTGTTAGCTCAATGCTCTAATAGAAGCAAAACTGAGATTCACCTCCACCAACAGTAAGAGAACAATAATCAGGTTGCAATGCAAAAGATTTGAATGAAAAAGGATGAGAAATGATCAAAATAGGAAGGGTTGAGGGAAGAACCAAACCTTGCTCTTTGAAAATGGAAGAATATGCAAAAAAGGCAAGAGAACTTTAAGAGACATTAAATGGGGGGATCCCTAGGTGGTCGGCCCAAATATCTAGGCTAGGGTTTTGGGGATCATCAATGGTTCCCCTATCATCAAGTCAAATCAAGGGTCCAAATAATTTCTAGGTTTACACACTAGTCTAACTTATGCATCCTAGTTAGCTCTAACTAACCATGGCTAGCTAAGACTAACAATGACTAACTAAGACAAATCTGGGCTAGTTCCAGTCTAGGTTAGGACTAATCACAACACATGGCAACTAATTAAATCAATATTAAAAACACACAATTCTAATAAATATATTAATTTCAAATAAATTCAAATTGACAAAAATACCCTCAAACTAGGAATGTGGTTGTGACATTAGGTTACCTCGTAGTGAAAGTTGTAAACTGTTAGTTTTTGTAAGAAGATTATTTTTTTTGACTGAGAAATCTTTTCTATTACAGGTGAAAGTTATGAACAAGAATTTGGAGCAAGAAACTACCGTTTCTCGGCTGGAAAAGTGGATTTTATTGTTGTTGATGGTCAGACTCTTGATGGTAAGTCATCTCTTCATAAACCATTAAAGAAAATCCATACAAATCTTAATTGTTATGTGCATTAAAAGTCGAGAACTGTATCATCATCAATCACCTTTTCCCATATTTTCGGGAAACTGAAGATTAAAAGACAATGGAGAAATCGGAAGTTCAATTATCATAGTATTTTTAGATAGTGTGTTAGACAAAGTTTGCATATAAATTGATTATCTGAAGTAATTTTTAATACAAGAATATTCATTATGCCTTGTAATATTGTAGTTAGATATCAGCATTTCTGTTTTAACACATCGTAACTTAACAAATTGGTTTGACTTACTAAAGTTGGTATTCATTTTTTTAAATTGGTTTGATAATTTTTTTTAAGTTGGTTTATCTTATTAAAAAGTATTATAGTACTGTTGATGGAACTTTATAGCGCTATGCAATAAAAGTGATCCTTCTCTCTGATCTGTCAGGATAACAGTTTGAGTAAGATATATGTCCTTTCTTGTTTCGTTTTACTTATTGAAAAAACATTTGGGTGTTGACTGTGCAGGACCTGTCCAAAAGAAGCAGATATCCTTGTCATGGGATTTTATCAAAAATGTATCCAAAGGTGTGTGATGTTTCTAAGACAATATATTTAGCATAATAATCCTTGTGTATTTGGCAGATGTGTTTGAAGTTTTTTTCATCCTGCAGAATACTGAGTTAAGGGCCCAAAATGAAATTAAAAAAAATTAAATTCTTGTCGTATTTTCCTTGTTTGCCCCTCTCTTTATGCATGAAATAGAATACATCTTTACTGTATTGATGCTCAATGTCTTTCTTTCATTACACTTGACTGTATACATTGTTACACTATTATAAAAAGTTTATCTGGAATTTTTACTGCATACATTGATACACTATTGTACTGCACATGGCTGATGCTCTAATCTTATACTACACTGACTATATTATATACTGCACAATGTTGAGAAAAATTAGTAAGCATTTTCATATAATGATGACAATGTCCATCCTTTGAGAGTAGATCCACTATGGATGCCACAATGGATGCCTCAAGGCTAAATTTAGTTTTGTCCATTTATGCAAGAAACCCCATAGCTCTGTTTACTTCACCTTTCTCCAACAAGCCCTTAACAATAGCATTAAGCATAACAGAATCTGAAGAGTAACCATCTTTCTTCACTGAAAAAAACAACTCATCAAATTTATCCAACAACTCTTCTTTAATAAGGCCTTTCATCATAATAGTGTATGTTACAACATCGGAAGACTACATCATTTCTTTTGCGTCAGCAACTCTTCCAGCTTGTATGTTAATAAGCCCTGACTTGAATCCTAGGTTTAACTTTCCTTCATGATAGAGCCCAAGCCAAGCCCTCCCTTTACTGTATTGTACTAATTTCATAAACCCCCAACTGGTTACTCCATTCAGTGGATAGTTTGATATGGACTTGTATGTTAAGTGTCTACATATGAAAAAGATAAAACTTCCAAACTGATCTAGTTCCCGTAGATGAGTATGCATATATGTCTGTATGGACTTGTATGTTAAGTGTCTACATATGAAAAAGATAAAACTTTCAAACTGGTCAAGTTCCCGTAGATGAGTATGCATATATGTCTGTATTTGGTGCATTTATTAAGTTCATGTCTACATCTATAATAGATTTGTAAGGACAATATTGTTCTATTGTTTACTTATTGGACAACAAGCTCATTAACATAAATTGGTAACTTGTGCTCTTGTTCTCTTTTTCCCTCAAGAACAACATGGAAAATAAATATGCGGTGAATATGGGAGGGATGTGCACCGGCCGAGTTTGCTACATATCTTTGTTTTATTTGTATAATTTTCAATTTTGGATGTTTAAGATGTATGGAAACTACATACTTTGGTTGGATATGTTTGTGGTTGGACAAGTGTTAGATGTTTATAGTTGGACGTATTGGATGTATTGGAAGTTTGTGATGTATGAATAATATACAGTTTATTAATATGAAAATTGGATTTTGTAGTTATTTAATGTATGTTTATCTTCTGGATTATTGATATTATGTGTGTTCGATTCATATTATACAATTATAAATAGAATTTTTGCTATATAAAATTTAGCTTCTCTTGACGGTTATAAAACGTCAATAATTAACTCAATCCTGCTGCAAGAGGACTTTTCTTGACGGCTAATAGCCGTCAACTAGGCCGGAGTCAAGAAAAGTTTTTGCCTACGTTGACGGTTTCTAGAACTACTATCTTGACGGCTAAAAACAGTTAAGAAAATTACTTAATATGACGGCAAAAAACCGTCAAGAAAAGCCATGCCAGCGACAATAAAGAAAAGGGGGGTTCTTTTCTTGACTCCGGCCTAGTTGACGGTTCTACAACCGTCAAGATACCCATTTCTTGACGGAGAATACCTGTCAAGAAAAGCCCTTATTCTTGTAGTGACAGTTGACTTTTGGTCAACTGGTCAACTCTAGTCAACTCCTAATCCAATCAAGGTCAAATTAGGTCGATGGTTGACTTATAGTTGACTTTTGGTCATCTGTCAACTCTGGTCAACTCCTAGTCCATTCTAGGTCGGATGTTGTAACACCCATATTCGAAATACGTATTTTATCAGGCGTATACGTATTTCGGACCTGTATTTTATTTTCTCGGATTTTGGCTTGTACTTGTAATTGACTTGACTTGCAGATTTTGGATTTCTCGTAATTGGGTTTTACCTGGCTTGGTTTTATGTTGTGGAGAAGGTTGGTTTGGTTTGGTTTGGTTTATTTTGCATTGGAGCACCTTAGCTAACCTCCACCCTACACTCAACTTATCCTCCACCCTCTTTATTATCCCCACCTAACACTCTCTCTCTTCATTAATTTCCTCCATTAATTTTTTCTTCTTCTTCTTCTTCCTTCCTCTACACAACACTCCACCCATAGGCAAGTGCACCTTGCCACCACATGAGAACCACATTTTATTTGTTCATTAACTAGATTAGGCCATGATGATCAACATTAGTGCTTGACATTTTGTGATTTGGAGTCTCCATTGTTCTAGATCTAGGTTTTAACTATTTTTGGATTTACATGGTTTTGATCTATTTTGGTTGGATTTTTGTGGGTTTTGATGCTTTCATGTGGAAGAGAATTCAATTTTACTCAAGTTAGACCCTTGGAAATCTAGATTTGGTTTTGATTTGACCCTGATATGAAGATTTGAACTTTGGTGTTCTTGAAGAGTTCCTCTCGGCCTGGAGTAGCAGACTGCAGCCTGCGCTCTTTAGCGCAGTGCTGGACTGCGCATCCTCCTCTCGGCCTGCGCTCCTTAGTGCAGCGCCGACCGCACAGCTTGCCCCATGGTGAACTGCGCTCAACCCCAGCGCGCGGGGACTCTTGCGCAGTCTGCTCATGCGCCATCCATCCCTGCGCACTTCACTCATGCGCAATCTGACCCATGCGCCATCCATCCCCGCGCACTTCACTCATGCGCAATCTGACCCCTGCGCTAACCAACTCAGCACAAGCCGACTTTTGCGCAGCTCACTCCTACGCAGTTGGCCCCTGGCGCACTTGACTCCTGCGCAACCCGACCCCAGGGATCCTTGCACAATCTGTCCAATCATGGAGAATTGGTTTTATTTTTCCTTAAGCTTGGCTCTTCTATAGTCCTGTATATTGATATTTTATTAGATATTTTACGCCCATTTTATATCCTTACGCCTTTTGTCATGAACTTGATTTTACTTAATATGTTTGGAATGACTATTGTACATGACATGGTATGACAAGGAACTAGTATAACACGACAGTGACCCGTAGTGGTGCACTCCTGATATGACCAACCTGACATGATAGTGGCCCGTCGTGACGCACTCCTGACAAGTACCCTGACATGATTTATCTTGATGCTGTTGCGACGGCTAACTTGACTCGTATAATCAATTTAACATCGTGGGTGTTCCTGCTTGCTTGCTTGTGCAATCCACTTGTCTTGTCTTGCATCATGTCTAGGACGTGACTCCCTAGTTCCTACGGTCAGGGATTCATACTGAATATGGATTAGGCTAATGACTAGATCAAACTATAGTTCATGGAGAATTTCCAGTCACAGGCAATCTCGTTATCTGGGTGCTCTTAATTGGACTTGTAGTTTGCCGACGAGTAGAGCACATTTCCAGCGCACTGTCATGTGTTGCACCCTCTAAGTCACCTAAGGGTATATCGTCTCCGGGGCGATGTACCCAACCATACTCTCAACCCGCGGAAGGATAACTAGATGGTCTACAGGGCTTGGGACTAGAAATTTCTCACTTGCTTCTTGTTAGTAATTAAGGCTTGTGATAACCCTAGTTAGTTAAGTAGTAAGCCGTAGTAATTGCTTGGCCGCTTGTGAATGGATGGAGTCCAGCCTTGTCTAAGTCTTGTCTAGTCCCTGTACCTGGCTACTCTTGTACATGCTTGTTTTACTTATCTCTAACAATAAATGGGTAGAGGCAGAGTGCTGTTCAGGCGAATGGTTACAACCTCGGTCCTTGTCTAGTTTAAGGGTTGTAACTTGGCTCCCGGAATGGTCCCACGTCAGTAGTCGTTTATTGTCCTGTTGCACTCTTTATTTACTTGTACCTTCTTCTATTTCTTTTCTTATGTTCTGATATGCTGGCTTTTGTTCTTATTTCGTGGCCTCCTTTGTGGCACTTGCTCTTTCTGGGGTTTGACCCAGCTGGTTTTGTGTGGCCAGATTTCGGAGCATCTCCCGAGGATCTTTCGAACCTCTAGCCCGATGGTGGCGACTAGAAGGAACCCGGGCTACGAGTCGGTTTTCTATTTTGTTTCGTTCACTCTATTGTAAAGTTATTCTTTTGAGGCATTTAGCCGACGAGCACCTGTTAGCTCGATGCACTTTACTTACTGTCTGCCTACGGGCTGTAAACATGATTAACAAATCCTAGGGTTGATCATGTATGACTTAACTCTTGCTAGTCCCAGCATTTTGTACGACTAGCTTCATGATCAGCTGATATGTAATATTTGGGACGCCTTTTATTGTATATTTGGTGGTCAAACATCTTGTGATCATATTACTCTCTCGAGATTGAGACAATAGGCTTGACCACAAGAGACCGTTGGCTTGTAGTAAACCCTCATATCTAGACAGCCGTGACCGTATAGTTGAGATGTATTCTATTTCAATATACGTAGCTGGCTATGTACGCCTCCGCTCTCCAGTATTCTGGTTCTGGGGCATGACAGATGTTGACTCTACGTTGACTTTCAGTCAAAATAGTCAACCTTGGTAAAACTAGACCAGTATCCTATTTCTAATCATTACCTACCAAGATATTCCAATCATACCCATTACCTACCAAGATATCCCAATCCTAACCACTACCTACCAAGATATCCCAATCCTAACCATTACCTACCAAGATATCACAATACCTTAGATACTAGATAATACCCTTACCTTAGTAGTGTTCTACCTTAGGCTAGGTAATATTACCTTAGTCTCCAATACCAATACCTTAACAGCCAATATCAATCTTAGATATCTACTATCTATCTATATACCCCAAGCTACTAGATAACCAATACCTTACATCTATACCTTAGTTCCTAGGTAACCCATTTACCTTCCAATACCTTGAGGTAAAAGATAAAACTAAAGATATCCTAAGATACCACTATAGGTATCTTAAGATACCAATATCTATATCCTAAAATACTAATCCTAGTATCCAAGGATACTTTTTGATAAGATACTAATTATCTATACTATCTCTAGACTCTAACATCCAACTAGAAACTCTAACACATAAATATATCTAAATCTAACTCATCTAAGTACTAACATAGACTAAGATTTAAGATACTAACTAACTATCGAATCTTCTAACTCTAACATATCATATACTAACTAACTAACTCTAACATATAAACTAACTTATCTAACCATCTAACTCAATATCCTACCAATATCTTATCCTTAGACTATAGGTAATTCCTATTACCTTGTCAATACTTTAGACATTACCTTAGCCTACAAATTTACCCTCTACGGTACTCATTTGTATCTTAGGATACCCACACATCTACATCCTAAGACACTAACCTAGATACTAGATACTAGTAAGATACTAACATATATCTTACCCCAAGATACCAGCTTACCTTATCCTAAGATAGCTAATACTCTAACATCTAGTATCCCAATTAATCTCCAAGATACCAACTCATCTAGTATCTTAACTCAAGACACTAATATATACCTCTACTAAATAGGACACCTTAAGATACTAACTTGTAGGACACTAACATATACATCTAACTAACTAACACTAACTCACAACATACACACACACTCAAACATAAAGGGGCTGCTGCTGCATACTGCTTCTGCAAGCTGTTGTTGCTGCTTCTACAAGCTGCTGCTGTTGCTGCTTTTGCAAGCTGCTGCTGATGCTTCTGCAAGCTGCTGCTGCTTCTGCAAGCTGTTGCTGCTGCTTATTAGCAGCACAAGCCCCCTCCTCTTTTCTCCTCTTCTCACTCTCTCCCTTCTAATTCCCTCTAACTCTCTTACTCACAACACACACAAACAAGCACACACATACACACTCTCAAACACTCTTTCCTCTCCACAAACAAATATACAACACAAACACCCTCTTCTATCACTCACTTCTCACAAGCACATACACACTCTCACATATATATACACACACATTCTCATCTCTTCCCTCTCTTTACACACACACACTAATACTAAATCACAACACAACTAAGCCACTTACAAACACACGCACAACTCACAACTCCCCTCAAGCACACTCACACGCATGCACTTCTCCCTCTCCTTAAATACACACACAACACATATATATAAACATCTAACATAACAAACAACAACCACACTCTAACACACACACACACACACACACACATACACACACACACACACACACACACACACACACACACACACACACATATATATATATATATTATATATATATATATATATATATATATATATATATATATATATATATATATATATAATATTATCCAAATCAGTCCACATATGTAAATATATACCAAATTGGTATATATACTTATAAACATGGCTTGTAGGCTAAATATACAAAGATACATACATAGGTATCTATATGAAACTAAATGGGACATTCTAACCATGGCTAATCTATTCTCTAACATGTATAAAATAGAAATTAGAAGTCTAAATAGCCTATTGGGCATACATACAAATACTTGGTTGGCCACCATCAAAATTTCTCTATGGGTGACACTAAACCACTCCTAATTTCCTATTGAGGACTCAAAAGAGCCTCTAAATCAATCATAAGGGTGGTTCATGCATGGGGTGTAGTAACCCTAGAGGAGGGTGAATAGGGTCAAGCTAACTAATCAAGCACTTAGCACAACCTAATGGGCAATTTAAAAATGTAAGTGCAAGAGAAGAAGCAGTAACAATACCGACATACGATATATCCTGGTATCCTCCCAAGGGTCACTTCAGTCCCAGAACTCTTTCCGGCTTTAATCCACTATTTGAATAAATAGTTACACACGAGTTTGGATTCGAAGAACTCGCCAACTTCTTACACGAGAGCTTTAGTCCGAAAGCCTCTCCGACTTCAACCGAGAGTTTGGATACGAAGACTCTCCAACTTTAACCGAGAGTTTGGATACGAAGACACTCCAACTTCAACCGAGAGTTTGGATCCGAAGAATCTCCAACTTCAACCTTTCACAATAGGTTTTGATCTCCTTATACAACAAGATGAAGATCTTACTTTTTAACTCAATAACTCTAACACAATTTGTGGATGGCAAATGAAAGCTTTGTAGAATTGTTTATGGATAGGCTTTGGTGGTTTAAAAATTTTTAGGCTCAAAGCATCAACCTTAAATGAAGGGGTTCAAGGCTATTTATAACAAAAGCATTGAAAAGAGCTCAAAGGCAACTTTTTAGTCAATAATCGGTATACCGTCGGTATACTGTCTGTATAACGTCGATATGCCAATCTGGAATGCAACGGCTAGAAATATAGCCGTTGGGATCATTAAATGTTCGAAATTCGACCGTTGAAATTTCAACGTTACTGAATCGGTATACCGTCGGTATAGATTAGTATTCCGTCGGTATGCTGATTTTGTAAACATAAACTTTCTGTGAAAAAATTGATATACCGTCGGTATAGACCGGTATACCGTCGGTATGCCGATTTCTATCCAAAAATGATCCTGGGCTAATTTCTACCTTGGCTTTCGATTTTGCCATCCATTTCTTGTGTTTACAATTTTTCCTAAGACTCATTATAGACTCAAAAAATACTGTAGCAGGTGCAGGCTTCTTCAGAGTCTTGAAATGATGATGGCATGGTATGGCTTCTTTCCTTGATAGATGTTGGCTTTTTCCCTTGGCGGCAGCTGTCCAAAGATATCTAGTTTGTGAAAACTAATTACCTTTCGGGGGCTTTGCCTCCAAACCCCCGACGAGGGGCACTGCCCCCTTGACCCCCGTCAGCTGACCAGGCAGCGGAACCCCCGAGTGCGTGGCTCTGGAGATGTCGTCGGGTGGTTCAGAGAAATCTTGTGGGATTCGTCGTCTTTGGCCTACCATAATTTCTTCATTGCATATGTTCACATTGATCTTGCTTATTGCTTTTCTGCATGTACATGTTAGACGAACAAAGCAATATACATAGTAGCAAGTATGATAAGTTTAATGCACATTAGGACAATGATAAGTTTAAGTATAAGTGCTAAAGTGATAGCATAAATGTTAGTGATATCATAATAATTAAACTTAATTGAATGACCACAATAAAAAACATAGTTTTGATTTTGGCAACCCGATTAAATTTAAGATTGATAATCTCATATCACTAAAATGTAAACAAATAGGCACATATCACCAAAGGTATAAGTATAAGTAGAAATGCTATAGCGATAGTATGAAGATTAGTGATAATGAAATGCTAAACTTAACATATTAATCATATTCAAAAATATGATACAATCATTGGGCCAATATGGGGGTGGTTCCTATGGATTCAAAACTAACAAATATTGAAAGGGAAGAGGTTTAGATAGAGAGATACCTATTGGGAATGGTTTCCCAATAAACAACCAAAAGGACACAAATCCGACACGGACTCCTCTAGCTAATGGACTCTCCTCCTTGCTCTTGGCTTCACAATCCTTGTAGGCTCCTTCTCCTTGCAAGAATGAAAGGATTTGGTGGAAGAATGAGTGGATTTGAGATTGAAAACAAATGGGTTTGCTTTCAAGTTGGGGAAGAACACCAAATGGAAGATGACGGAGGCTACTATGAAAAATGAATGATAGAGGCCTCCCCCTCTCTTGGTTGCCATGTAAATCATATTTGGGTTAATAGAAAATGTCAAAGTTGCCCTTGATGGTTCCCTTTTGGTTAATTTAAGTCAAGCAAGGAATTGGGGTCAAATTGTTTAAAGTTATAAACTCTAAATGACTAAATTTGTCATGTGGGATTAGTCTAAATGCACTAGCCTAATGAGTCAAGTTTGTGGGCGATGCCTAGCTAATCTTTGGGCTCCGACTAGAGTCTAAGCTACCCAGGCCACTAACATAAGTCAAAACTAGACGAAACTCAAACCCGACTAAACTAATCCCCAAGATACAATATTAATAAATAAATATTCACAAAATATAATAATATAAAAAATGACAAAATTACCCTCATTTTTGAAAACATGCAGTTACAATCCTACCCCTCTTAAAAAAATTTGTCCTCGAAATTTGAATTGGTTGTACTTGCTCTTCTCTAGGTCAAACCCCCAACAATCAAAGTCTACAACATTCTATCCAAATTTATACAACATGCAATTCTATGGAAAGAAAAACAAACATGCATGGTTTTTAGCCTCTACAGTGTCATGTTATTGCAGTCTCCATTGGTGTTTTCTATTAATCTAGCATGAACATCACATATGCAAGCTAAGGGTACTAAGAAATCAATCAAGCAATCAATGGGTGGAAATAAATAAGGAGAAGAAAGGAACAAGACCTAACCTCCTAGTCCATCACCTGCAGTGTGGGTCTCCTCGACCGCCATCGCAAAAACCCTGCACTGGCGGGGTATATCCTGCTGATGGTGCAGGGCATGATGCTGCTTCACAGGTAGCCTAGCTCCCACTCTCTTCTCCAAGATACCCAAGTACCATCTCCACGGATACCTACTCCATTATACTAGGGTACCCACTATAGGATATCTATTCTGTAATCTGATAACCATACCTGTCTACCCAGAATCATGTTATCAGAATTCTCGTCACGCCAGTAAGTATGGCTGTAATAAATTATAGGGTCTGCAACTAAGGTACATATCACCCTCGAAATCCGTGTTACGTATTTTCGTATACGTGTACATATTTTGGGTCCGTATTTTTATTAGTCATGGTTAGCTAGTCATGATTTTATTTTTTAGCATGTTGCATTGGCATGGTTATTTTGGCATTTTATTGGTTATGGCTTAGCTTGGTTCGGTTTAGCTTGGTTTGGTTTACTTTTGGGTTAATCATGAACCAAAAAAAAACCCCTACCTACTACCACCATCATCATTTAAAACCCAACCCTCTTTCTCTCTCATCTTTACTCTTCATTTATTTCTTCATCTTCTTCCTCTTAACTTCTCCACCTACCAAGAGAAGCTTAGGCAAGTACAACTTGCTTCATGATGGATCTCAAGTTTTATTGTTCCATTCTCTCTCTTACTTGATTTTAAGCCACTTTAGAACTTGACATTCTTTATTTTGGTGGATGGATTCATGAAGATCTAAGTTTATATTATTTTTGATTTTCTTGGGCTTTGATCTATTAAACTCTATTATTTTCAAGTTTTGATTGTTCCATGTTGTAGAGAATTCTATTTTTCCCAAAATAGACCTTTGAAAAGTTAGATTTTGACTTGTTTTGAGAAAGTTATGGCCAAAAGCATTTTTGACCATTTCTATGTTCATCAGTCCTGATTTTGGCAGGGACGATGAATAGTGCCGCATGAATAGTGCCGCAGCCGCATGGATGAATAGAACCACATAAATAGTATTGCAGTCGCATGGATAAATAGTACCGCATGAATAGTACCACAGCCGTATGGCTGAATAGTGCAGCATGAAAAGTGCCGCAGCCGTATGAGATGAATAGTGTCGCAGCCGCATGGATGAATAGTGCCACAGCCGTATGGATAAATAGTGCCGCAGCCGTATGGATGAATAGTGCCACAGTCGCATGGATGAATAGTGCCACAGCCGCATGAGATGAATAGTACCGCAGCCGCAGGGATGAATAGTATCGTATGAATAGTGCCGTAGCCGCATGGATGAATAGTGTCGCATGAATAGTGCCACAGCCGTATGAGATGAATAGTGCCGCAGTCGCATAGATGAATAGTGCCGCAATCGTATGGATGAATAGTGCCACATGAATAGTGTCGCAGCCGTATGGATGAATAGTACTGCATGAATAGTGTCGCAGCCGCATGAGATGAATAGTGCCACAGCCGCATGGATGAATAGTATCGCAGTCGCATGGATGAATAGTGCCGCATGAATAGTGCTGTAGCCGCATGGATGAATAGTGCCGCAGAATGCCGCATAGGGCCTATTTTGGCTGTTTTAAGTCCTATTTGGCTGAATTGTGGCCCGAATTTCCCCCAACTTCTAACATAAAAGTGGTAGATCTTTTTTTTGGCTTCAAGAGCATGTTATTAGCTATTTTATGCAAGTTTTAGCATTTATTATAATGTAAGGATAGAACATGATAGTGGCCCGTCGTGGTGCACTCTTGACAAGTAAACATGACATATAATCTGGAATGCCGTTGCGACGGCTATCTCGACATGCTAGTAATCCTCCTCTTGATACCGTGGACGATTATGCTTGTACAAATAAACCAGTCTTATCTTGCATCATGTCTAGGACAGGGACCCCTGAATACCACGGTCAGGGGTACCTACTAAATTCAACTAAGGCTAATAACTAGAATAATCCAGTAGTCATGAAGAGATTTCCAGCTACAGGCAATCCCGTTATCTGGGCGCTCAAGTGGACTTGTAGCCTACCGACGAGTAGGGCACATTTCCAGCACACAGTCACGTGTTGCATTCTTCATAAACGGACATTCGACCTGGATAACCGGATGGTCTTCAGGGCTTGTAGCTGTTGGGATAATCTCATTGCATCTTGCTAGTAACTAGGCCTGTGATAACCCTAGTTAGTTAAAAGTATCAAGACGTACTCTTGATTGACCGTGATTGATTGGATGGAGTTTATTCCAGCATAGTCTTATCCTAATTCTGTACAAGATTGTGACATGACATGATTATTGATGCCTGCCTTAACAATAACGATCGGGAGTCCAGTTCTGTTTAGGCGAAGGGTTACCACTCCGATCCTTGTTTGGTTTAAGGGTTGTAACCTGGCTCCCGGAGCAGTTCTGTGTCCTCTCTTCGTTTATTGTCTTATTTCAACCCCATGTCATGTTCGTCATGTTTTACCTTATCTGTAATGCCTGTTGTTCGTATTACGTATTTAGAATACGTATACGTATTTTATCTTGTATTTGCATATCTCCTTGGTTTGGTTTGGCTTGGTTATTCTTGGTTCGGGTTGGCTTGGTTCGGTTTGGGATTGCTATTGGTTCATTATGAACCAAAGGGTGAACCCCCTACCTACCACCACCATCCCCATTTATTAGCCCCTCTTCATTCTCTCTCTCTTTATTAACCTCTTCTTCTTCTTCCATTTACTTCTTCACCTACCAGAGAGAGGGAGAGAGAGGTCTAGGCAAGTGCAACTTGCTTCATGGAGGAACTCTAATTTTATTGCTTCATTCTCTTCCTTACAGCATTCTAACTTACCTTAGAACTTGACATTTTTACTTTCCATGGATAGATTCTTGTAGATCTATATTTATATTATTTTTAGAATTCTTGGGTTTTGATCTATTTAATCTTATTATTTTTGAGTTTCGATGGTTCTATGTTGTAGAGCATTTCGTTCTACCCCATTTTGACCTATGGAAGTTCGGATTTGGGCTCCGGATGATAGAGTTATGCAGCTTGGAAGCCATGGCTTATGGTGTATTTTTTCTCGAAAATTTGGAGAAGAAGCACAGTCCCGAGCCGCATGGTAGCACTTGACCGCATGAACATTCATGCGGCAAGTCAGTTCCAACCGCATACGCTATTGCCGTGACTTGACCACATGCCAAGTTCATGCGGCAAGTATTCCTTCTCAGCCGCATGATTGAGGCCCGGTCGTTCCTGGCCGCATGGATTTCCCGCAACCCTGAGCAGCATGAACACAACGCTCGCTAGCCGCATAGACCGCAGTCTCCCAGCCGTATGGGTTTTTGCTTCCCTTGACCGCATAGTCATTTGCTTTCCGCAGTCGCATGGGTTGCTCCTCCCCGGTCGCATGTACTTGATTGGTCAGTTAGCCGTATGGACCCATTCTCCGCCAGCCGCATGAGTTCCCTATCCTCCTGACCGCATATGTCTTGTCTTTCTCAGCCGCATGACTGAATGGATCTCCGAGCCGCATATGACTGATACCCCTTTGACCGCATAAGCCTTTCCCTTTTTAGCCGCATGTGCCTAACCCTATTCAGCCGCATGGGCTGTTCTCTTCCAGCCGCATGAGATCATTCTTGGCCGCATATGCCTTAGTCGCATGGCTCTCCTATAGCCCTGTGTATTGATATTCTATTAGATATGTTTGGACATGATAATTGAGCCTGACACGACAGTGACCCGTAGTGGTGCACTCCTGACATGACTAACCTGACATGACCTGATAGTAGCCCATCGCGGTGCACTCCTTACCAGCAAACTGGACATGTTAAACTTGACATGATATATCATGATAAGCTGTTGTGACGGCTACCTGATATGACATGACCTGTATAATTAATCTGGACACCGTTGGCGATTATGCTTGTACAAATAATCCAGTCCTGTCTTGCATCATGTCTAGGAGGGGACTCCTGAGTACTACGGTCAGGAGTACCTACTGAAATGGACTAAGGCTAAATAACTAGATTAATACATTAGTCATAAAGAGATCTTCCAGCTAAGGCAATCCCGTTATCTGGGCACGCCTTGGAATCTGTAGCCTGCCGTCGAGTAGGGCACATTTCAAGCACACTGTCATGTGTTGCACCCTTCAAGCTACCTAAAGGTACATTCGTTTCCTGGACGATGTACCCACCTGAATTCAACTCTAATCTTTCAACCCGGGTGACCTGGATGGTCTGCAGGGCTTGTGGCTGTGGAGTAATCTCACTGCATCTTGCTATAACTAGGCCTGTGATAAACCTAGTTAGTTAAAGTATCAAGCCATAATTCTTGCTTGGCCGTGAAATGATTGAATAGAGTTTAACCAGTCTAGTCTTGTCCTGATCCTGTTCCAGATTACTGCATGACCTGAATGCTTGTATTTATTTTTACCAATAAATGGTGAAAATTCCAAGTTCTGTTCAGATGAAGGGTTACAATCCCGGTCCTTGTTTGGTTTACGGGTTGTAACCTGGTTATCTGAATAGCTCCATGGTTATCTCGTCGTATATCATCCTGATGTATTTTTTTATTCCCAGTTCTTATTTTATTTATATTCTTGTGCTGATTGCTGGTTTTAGTTCTTAAGTGAAGCTTCCTTTGTGGCACTTGCTCTTTCTGGGGTCTGACCCAGCTAGTTTCGTATGGCCAGGTTTTGGAGCAGCTCCAGAGGATCTACCGACCTTTCAGCCAGATGGTGGCCACTAGACGGAACCCTGGCAACGAGTGGGTTTATTTTTGATCTCCCACTTTATTGTAAAAATATTCTTTTGTGGCATTTAGCCGGCGAGCACCTGTTTAGCTCGATTGCACTTTACTTACTGTCTGCCTACGGGCTGTAACATGATTAACAAATCCTAGGGTTGATCATGTATGACTAAACTCTTGCTAGTCCTGACATTTTGTAACGACTAGCTTCATGATCAACTGAATATGTAATATTTGGGACGCCTTACTATTGTATATTTAATGATCATACATCTTGTGACTTTACTTACTTGCTTATGATTGAGACAATAGGCTTGTTCATGACCTTAAGAGACTGCTGGCTTGTAGATAAACCCTCATGTATCTAGACAGCCGTGACCGTATAGCGAGATGGATCCCATTTCATATATGTAGCTGGCTATGTCTGCCCCCGCTCTCCAGTATTCTGGTTCTGGGGCGTGACATTACCTTAATACCATGATTATTTATACTGGCCTCAGCAATGAAGATCAGGGGTCTAGTTCTGTTCAGGCAAAGGGTTACAACCCCGGTCCTTGTTTGGTTTAAGGGTTGTAACCTGGCTCCGGGAGCAGTTCTGTGTCCTCTCTTCGTTTATTGTCTTCACTGTACCAAGAGTATTTGAGACGGGTTTCTATTCAGGTGAAGGGATGCAACCCCGGTCCTTGTTTGGTTTAAGGGTTGTGACATGGCTACTTGAATGGTTTTCTTGTACTCAGTTTACTGTTGTTATCTCTATTATTATCAGTTCTTTATTTATAATCTTTAATATTCTATTGTGAATTGCTGGTTTTAGTTCCTAAGTGAAGCCTCCTTTGTTGCACTTGCTCTTTCTGGGGTCTGACCCAGCTAATTTATGTGGCCAGATATCGGAGCAGCACCAGAGGATCCACCTGTCTTCCAGCCAGATGGTGACCACCAGGCGTAATCCTGGCAACGAGTGGGTTTCTTTTTGTCCTCCCACTTTATTGTAAAATTATTCTTTTGAGACGTTTAGCCGGCGAGTACGTGTTAGCTCGTATTGCACCTTTATTTACTGTCTGCCTACGGGCTGTAACATGATTGACAGATCCTATAGTTGATCATGTATGACTGAACTCTTGCTAGTCTTGACATTTTGTACGACTAGCTTCATGATCATCCAATATATAATATATGGGATGCCTTGTTATTATATATTTGGTGCTCTGACATCTTGTAACTATTATTGCTTGCTTGAGATTGAGACAATAGGCTTGTTCATGACCATAGGAGACTGTTGGCTTATAGTTAAACCCTCATATATCTAGACAGCTGTGACCGTATAGCGAGATGGGTTGCACTTCAATATACATAGCTGGCTATGTACGCCCCCGCTCTCAAGTATTTTGGTTCTGGGGCGTTACATGGTTTTAGTGGTGGCCCATGCAGGTCTTGTAAATCCAGATATGTGAGGGTTTACCGAATAGATGTCTCAATTAGTACTCGCCCTTGATCTCTGCTCGTATCTTCTGAATTCATGTAATCTTGACCCGATCACATGCTTGTATCGTTGATTTGTCCTGGTCCTTCCTTATTGTTCCCGATGTCGTCTTGTTCACCGATATTATTCCTGGACCTACCGATCAGCAAGGCGGAGCACATCTTACGGACCAGCAGCAACCTGGATATCAAGTCCAGCATTCAGGAGTAGCCTCTAGAGTCATGCCTACTGGAGGAGAGCCACCAGTTCAGCTCGTCCAGCCTACAGAGCCAGATGATGGCACTTTAGTGTCTCATCAAGTCACTATTAGCCTCCCAGGATCGTCGAGGAGATGGCTTGCACCAGGCGGTGGCAGACGCTTTGACCAGAGGAGGTCATCAGGATAATAGCGCGGCCAACAGCTTCAAGCGCTTGAACCCTCCCTTCTTCGATGGCAGTGAAGATGCGATCACTGCAGATGCATGGCTTCAGGACACAGATGTGATTCTAGAAGCAGCCAGGACTCCAGAGAACGAGAAGGTGGCCGTGGTGCACCTACAGTTATTGGATCTTGCCCGCAGCTGGTGGGAGGCACAGGCCGTTGGATTATTGGCACCCATTACTTGGGCAGTATTCAGAGAGAGATTCCAGACCAAGTACTTCGATGCTGTAGCTCGATACGATCTACAGACGAGGTTCACCAATCTGAAGCAGATAGGCAGGACGGTCGATAGATATGCGGCCGAGTTCTCCAAGCTTAGTCGGTTTGCTTCCATCTTGGTGGCGACCGAGTTCGATAGAGCCCAATGGTTCCAGCAGGGGCTCCACCTAGAAATTTTATTAGCGGTAGAGCAGTTTGAGCATCAGACTTTTGATACAGTGTTGAGAGCAGCCCGGAGGCATAAGTATACCTTCCAGAGGATCGTGGATAGGAGCGGAGGTCGAAAGCGATCTCACTGCCAGATGAATCAGTCAACAGCACCAGCCCCGACAGCCAGGGCTTTGACCATTGGAGCTCCGAGGCGGGCGGCCTCAGTGACGTCGGTTCAGCATTCCACCCCGACGCACCCTCCGCAGCAGAAACAGAAGCAGTCTTTCGCAGTGGGATGTTCACACTGCGGGAAGCCAGGGCATGTGGTATCAGAGTGTCGCAGAGCACAAGGTTTGTGCTTGGTTTGTGGTTCCCCGGACCACAGGATTGGAAATTGCCCGAACAGGGGGAGTTCATCGGCTTTCTCTAGTCCTTCAGTTAGAGGACCAGTACCAGTCCAGCAGCAGTAGCAGCTGCAGTACCAATTTCTTAGGCCATTGCCGACGCAGTCCCAGGCATTCCAGCAGCAGAGACCACAGCAGTATACCCAAGCCCAAGCCCTGATCCAGAGCAGGCAGAAAAATTTTCTGCAGAGGGGAACCGTACCCAGAGGACATGATCAAGTGCTGGCCTTGACCATGGGAGAAGAAGGATTAGCACCAGGAGAGGTAGTGGCAGGTACTATTCTCGTCAACACCTTTCCAGCTTCAGTATTATTTGACTCTGGTGCATCGCATTCATTTATGTCTACACGATTTGCGACACGGATAGGACTAGAGCCCGAGTCATTATCAGTAAGACTCAATATACTTACTGGTAACGGACTTGTGGGAGTAGATAGAGTATTTTTCTCGTGTCGGATCGTAGTTAGCGGTAGAGAATTCCCCGCTAGATTGATAAAGTTCCCGATGGCCGATTATGATGTGGTTTTAGGGATGGATTGGTTGAGGGACCAGTATGCTAGGATAGACTGCCACATTGGCAGGATTATTTTTAGCATTCCAAACGAGCCAGAGTTTTTCTTCTTCCGAAGCTAAGTTGAACCTTCTTCTCCAGTATTGTGGATGGCAGTAGCAGCAGTGCAGTTGCTTCGGATAGTCGAGGAGTTTCCAGATGTTTTCCCAGAAGATCTTCTAGGGATGCCGCCAGAGCGAGAGATCGAGTTTACCATCGACTTGATCCCCGGGACAGCCCCAGTATCAGAGAGAGTCTACAGGATGGCGCCGTCAGAGCTAGAGATATTGTACAAAATGATTGAAGAACTCAGAACCAAGGGATTCATTCGTGCTAGTGGATCGCCTTGGGGATCCCCGATACTTCTTGTGAAAAAGAAGGATAGTACGTCCAGATTATGTGTAGATTATCGTACCTTGAACTCGGTGACAATCAAGAACAGATACCCTCTCCCGGGGATAGATGACTTGTTTGATCAACTCAAGGGGCAGCAGTATTCACGAAGATCGACTTGCGGTCAGGATACCATCAGATCAGAGTCAGAGAGCAGGACATCCCGAAGACAGCTTTTAGATCGAGATATGGGCATTGGGAGTTCCTTGTGATGCCATTTGGAGCCACCAATGCGCCGCCCGTATTCATGGACCTCATGAATCGTATCTTTATGCCTTATTTGGATCCGTTCATGATCATGTTCCTAGACGACATCCTAGTCTACATCAAGAGTGAGGCGGAGCATGAGCAGCATCTCCGTGTGGTTCTTCAGATTCTCAGAGAGCACCAATTGTATGCCAAGTTCAGTAAATACGAGTTCTGGCTCGATCGCATTTCATACTTGGGTCATATCATCACCCGAGGAGGAGTTGAAGTGGATCTCCAGAAGATCGTGGCCATTGAAACGTGGCTGGTACCTAGCAGAGTGGCAGAAATTTACGATTTTATTGGCTTGGCCGGCTACTACCGGCGGTTTGTCTCAGAATTTGCTCGAATTTCAGCACCACTGACGCAGTTGACCCGTAAGGATATAAAGTTTGTTTGGACAGCAGTGTGTCAGAGTTCATTTAAGAAGTTGAAGCAGAGATTGATGACGGCTCCCATTCTCACGCTTCCAGATGGGACTGGAGAATTTTCCGTTTGTTGTGATGCCTCTGGAAGAGGATTGGGATGTGTCATGATGTGGCATGGTAAGGTAATAGCTTATGCATCACGTCAGCTTCGTGATCATGAGAGGAATTACCCAACCCATGACTTGGAGTTAGCAGCGGTGGTTTTCGCACTTAAGCTTTGGAGGCACTACTTGTATGGAGATGGGGTAGAGATTTTCACTGACCACAAGAGTCTGAAGTATGTGTTCACCCCGAAGGATCTTAACATGCGTCAAAGAAGATGGCTAGAACTACTTGTCGATTATGACATCAACTTGCAGTATCGTCCTGGGAAGGCCAATATTGTCGCAGATGCATTGAGCAGGAGAGCTGGAGTTTATTTTCTCACAGCGCAGCCGGAGTTATTAGCCGATCTTCAGAAGATGTAAATAGAAGTTTTTCTTCCTACTAATGTGGTATTGATGGCCAGCATGCAGGTTCAGTCCATCATAGTCGAGAGGATCCAGATGGTGCAGTCAGCAGATTCCAAGCTTCAGCGGCTCAGAGCAGAGTGTGAGGCAGGACGAAGACCAGAATTATGCATTCATGAAGACGGTACACTTCGACATGGTAAGTGTCTTTGTGTAACCAGTGGAGACATCAGACAGGAGATCATGGCAGAGGCCCACAGTTCGCAGTATTCTATTTTCCCGATGGCACGAAGATGTACCATGATATCCGCCAACACTTTTGGTGGAATGGCATAAAGAGGGAGATAGCCCGGTTTGTCTCTCGTTGTTTAGTCTGCCAACAAGTTAAGGCTGAACATCAGAGACCAGCTGGACTACTTCAACCATTGCCAATTCCAGAGTGGAAATGGGAGCATATAACCATGGATTTTGTGACTGGATTGCCTAGATCCCCGGCTGGCAGAGACGCTATTTGGGTTATCATAGACAGGCTCATGAAGGTGGCTCACTTTCTCCCGTTCAGAGTTGGTCAGTCGACGGCTCAGCTAGCGGAGATGTATCTTCGACAGATTATCAGATTGTACGGTATACCAGTCAGTATCACCTCGGACAGAGAATCCAGATTTATGTCACACTTTTGGTGTAGCATGCAAGAGAGTTTGGGAACTCGCCTCCAGTTCAGCTCAGCATATCACCCACAGACAGATGGTCAGTCAGAGCATACCATACAAACCTTGGAAGATATGTTGAGATCTTATAAACTCGACTTTGGTAGTTCGTAGGAAGATCACCTGCACCTGGTAGAGTTCTCGCACAATAACAGTTTCCAAGCTAGTATCCAGATGGCACCGTTCGAGGCACTGTATGGTAGGAAGTGTCGATCCCCGCTAGCATGGGACGATGTCGGAGAGAGGCAGATGCTTGATCCAGAAATGATTGCTCAGACTGTTGAGGTGGTCAGGAGAGTCAGAGATCATCTTCGAGTTGTCCAAGATCGCCAGCATCATTGGACCGATTCTCATCGGTGCCCTCTTGAGTTTTCTCTTGGCGACCTTGTATTCCTGAGAATTTTGCCTAATCGTGGCGTCATTCGTTTCGGCATACGAGAAAAGCTTAGTCCTAGGTATATAGGACCATTTGATATTCTGAAGCGAGTAGGAGATGTATCCTATCGTCTCGCTCTTCCCCCATCGCTACGTGAGGTGCATGACGTATTCCATGTATCCCAACTGCGACGGTATATCCCGGACCCGAGCCACATTCTGGATCATTTGGAATTAGTTGTTGGTACCAACCTTTCGTATGAGGAGAGGCCCGAGTCTATATTGGATCGAAGAGAGAACACTCAAGAACAAGACTATCAAGTTAGTCCGAGTTGCTTGGGGTTATCACTCTTTGGGTGAGTCAACGTGGGAGCGTGAGGATGATATCCGATCGCGATATCCCAACCTGTTTGACTCGTGAGGTATAATATCTTTCTTATGCCTTACACTTTGAATCCTTGCTTGCATATTTGTTTGTTTGATTGATTGCTTAGCTGTAGATTGCATCTGATAGTGTAACTTGTCCCGACACCTCTAGCCTCTTTAATTAAATTTCGAGGACGGAATTCTTTTAAGGTAGATAGTGTTGTCACCCTCAAATTTGTGTTACATATTTTCGTATACGTGTACATATTTTGGGTCCATATTTTTATTAGTCATGGTTAGCTAGTCATGATTTTATTTTTTAGCATGTTGCATTGGCATGGTTATTTTGGCATTTCATTGGTTATGGCTTAGCTTAGTTCGGTTTAGCTTGGTTTGGTTTGCTTTTGGGTTCATCCTGAACCAAAAGAAAACACCTACCAACTACCACCACCATCATTTAAAACCCAACCCCCTTTCTCTCTCATCTTTACTCTTCATTTATTTCTTCATCTTCTTCCTCTTAACTTCTCCACCTACCAAGAGAAGCCTAGGCAAGTACAACTTTCTTTATGATGGATCTCAAGTTTTATTATTCCATTCTCTCCCTTACTTGATTTTAAACCACTTTAGAACTTGATATTCTTTATTTTGGTGGATGGATTCATGTAGATCTAAGTTTGTATTATTTTTGGTTTTCTTGGGTTTTGTTCTATTAAACTCCATTATTCTCACGTTTTGATTGTTCCATGTTGTAAAGAATTCAATTTTATCCAAAATAGACCTTTGAAAAGTAAGATTTCGACTTGTTTTGAGGAAGTTATGGCCAAAAACATTTTTGGCCATTTCTATGTTCATTAGTCCTGATTTTGGCAGGAACGATGAATAGTGCCGCATGAATAGTGTCGCAGCCGCATAGATGAATAGTGCCACATGAATAGTGCTGCAGCCGTATGGATGAATAGTGTCGCATAAATAGTGCCGCAGCCGCATGGATGAATAGTACTGTATGAATAGTACTGCAGCCGCATACGATAAATAGTGCCGCATCCGCATGGATGAATAGTATCACATAAATAGTGCCACAGCCGCATGGATGAATAGTACCGCATGAATAGCGCCGCAGCCGCATAGATGAATAGTACCGCATGAATAGTGTCGCAGCCGCATGAGATGAATAGTATCACATGAATAGTGCCGTAGCCGCATGGATGAATAGTGCTGCAGCCGCATGAGATGAATAGTGCCATAGCCGCATGGATGAATAGTGCCACATGAATAGTGCCGCAGCCGCATAGATGAATAGTGCCACAGAATGCCGTATAGGGGCTGTTTTAAGTCCTATTTGGCTGAATTGTGGCCCGAATTTCCCCCAACTTCCATCATGAAAGTGGTAGATTTTTTTCTTGGCTTCAAGAGCATGTTATTAGCTATTTTATGCAAGTTTTCTCATTTATTATAATGTAAGGATAGAATATGATAGTGGCCCGTCGTGGCGCACTCTTGACAAGTAAACATGACATGTAATCTGAAACGCCGTTGCGACGGCTATCTTGACATACTAGCAATCCTCCTCTTGATACCGTGGACGATTGTGCTTGTACAAATAAACCAGTCTTGTCTTGCATCATGTCTAGGACATGGACCCTTGAATACCACGGTCAGGGATACGTACTAAATTCAACTAAGGCTAATAACTAAAATAATCCAGTAGTCATGAAGAGATTTTCCAGCTACAGGCAATCCCGTTATCTGGACGCTCAAGTGGACTTATAGCCTACCGACGAGTAGGGCACATTTCCAGTACACAGTCACGTATTGCATTCTTCATAAACGGACATTCGACCTGGATAACCGGATGGTCTATAGGGCTTGTGGCTGTTGGGATAATCTCATTGCATCTTGCTAGTAACTAGGCCTGTGATAACCTTAGTAAGTTAAAAGTATCAAGCCGTACTCTTGATTGGCCGTGATTGATTGGATGGAGTTTATTCCAGCATAGTCTTATCCTGATTCTGTGCAAGATTATGACATGACATGATTATTGATGCTTGCCTTAACAATAACGATCGGGGGTCCAGTTCTGTTCAGGCGAAGGGTTACAACCCCGGTCCTTGTTTGGTTTAAGGGTTGTAACCTGGCTCCCGGAGCAGTTCTGTGTCCTCTCTTCGTTTATTGTCTTATTTCAACCCCATGTCATGTTCGTCATGTTTTACCTTACCTTAATACCATGATTATTTATACTGGCCTTAGCAATAAAGATCAGGTGTCCAGTTCTGTTCAAGCGAAGGGTTACAACCCCGGTCCTTGTTTAGTTTAAGGGTTGTAACCTGGCTCCTGGAGCAGTTCTGTGTCCTCTCTTCGTTTATTGTCTTCACTGTACCAATAGTATTTGAGATGGGTTTCTATTCAGGTGAAGGGCTGCAACCCCGATCCTTGTTTGGTTTAAGGGTTATGACATGGCTACTTGAATGGTTTTCTCGTACTCAGTTTACTGTTGTTATCTCTATTATTATCATTTTTTTATTTATGATCTTTAATATTCTATTGTGAATTGCTGGTTTTAGTTCCTAAGTGAAGCCTTCTTTGTAGCACTTGCTCTTTCTGGGGTCTGACCCAGCTGGTTTTATGTGGCCAGATATTGGAGCAGCACCAGAGGATCCACCTGTCTTCCAGCCAGATGGTGACCACCAGGCGTAACCCTGGCAACGAGTGGGTTTCTTTTTGTCCTCCCACTTTATTGTAAAAATTATTCTTTTGAGGTGTTTAGCCAGCGAGCACGTGTTAGCTCATATTGCACCTTTATTTACTGTCTGCCTACAGGCTGTAACATGATTGACAGATCCTAGGGTTGATCATGTATGACTGAACTCTTGCTAGTCTTGACATTTTGTACGACTAGCTTCATGATCATCCAATATGTAATGTATGGGACGCCTTGATATTATATATTTGGTGCTCTGACATCTTGTAACTATTATTGCTTGCTTGAGATTGAGACAATAGGCTTGTTCATGACCATAGGAGGTTGTTGGCTTATAGTTAAACCCTCATGTATCTAGACAGTCGTGACCGTATAGCGAGGTGGGTTGCACTTCAATATATGTAGCTGGCTATGTACGCCCCCGCTCTCCAGTATTCTGGTTCTGGGGCATTACAGTACATACTTCTAAGATCGTGGTATCTAACATTTTTGCATTACCGCATGCTTAGCTGCAAAAATCTTAAATTCCCACGACTCGAGAAATACATCCAAAATCAGACCCTATGTCTTCGCCATGCCTGCTAATATGACTGTTAAAGACTCTAGATTCCATAACCGAGCCAATTTAGTCCAAAGGTTTATCCTGGTAGAAAGTCAATGAACACCAAGATCAGATTCAACTACGAACAAGGAAGAATAGACAGAAATACTTGGAATCAAATTTTGAGATAGTTTATCATGAGATTCTCAAGAGTTGTCCCTGGAATCTTTCCAAGAAGTCCTAACTATGATTGAGTCTCCTTTAGCCTTTACATTTATCTTCTAAACCTATAGCAGGCTCATAGCAGCACTCTAAGTCGAGCACCACTATAACATCACACTAATTATGACTTATGACCTGCATGGGCCAGCACTAAAAATGAGTCACGACCCGCATCCGAAGTAAGGGTACGAATGAGTGACAGTGTCCCAGCCTACGTCGCAGAAACGTCGTAGAAAACTGTCTAGGTCTACTATCTAACAATAATTATAATATCAAAACCTGTCGAGATGGTCAACTCTAAATGGAGGACAAGCAATGATAATATAATATACTCAATCACAATATTCTAAGAATGATAAATGATAATGAAAGATAAAGACAACAAGATATTAAAATATTATCTAAAAATTTGACACAGAAATAATACAAGTCCAAAATCTCAGAGTCAATAATCTCAAATACAAATTCTAATATAATAACATGCCAAGGTGTAATCTGGAAACAAAGTCCAGTACCAAACTAATCTAGCTGAGCTACCACTAATGCCTCATCGGCTGGAACTAAGCCCTGCTGGACTAGGGTCTCTCGGTCTATGCCTACTACGTCATGAGGACCATAGTAGGTAGGACACTAGTCCTCGCCATAATCTGTAAAATTTTATCAACATATCCAGTCAGGATGGAACGAGCACAAATCTTCAATAACAGTCCTAGTTAGACGATAAATAATATGTAGCAGTAAATAGAGAGAATATACATGGTAGAGTGATACGTACATAAATCATGGTAAGACATATCAAGACTGTAAATGAATGTAAGAGCAAGAGAACAGTGTATACCATGTACAGGAATCAAAAAATACTATCTATGTGAGTTAGCACTAGTTTCAACATGTGATCGACTTAGGAACATGATACAAGATTTGGCCTAGTTAATCATACGTGCGGTGTATGATTAACATTGTTCAAGGTTCAAGACTTGATATAAGGAGGGTATTGATCACATATCTACGCTAATACCTCCGCCCCCGACCAGTATAGCGGATTCAACCATGACACGTTATAACACGGGATTCTTTGAGAAGGTAGCTAGCCTTCGCAGAAATCGTGTCTATATAGTGCACAAGGAACAAGGACAAGGCTTGCGCAAGATATACCAAGGAATACAAGGAATAACATCTCATGATGGGATCTCGATAAATACCAATCCTTGTGAACAGTGTGTCAAGAAAACAAGGCTATCTACACTAAATACAAGAAATATGGACGATATCATAAAACAAAATATTATCAAAGAATGTACTCGCATGAGATCCGGTAGAAAATGTCGACAGTGAATCGAGGCTCAGAGTGAAGTCACAGACCTAAAGATGAGATATACATGAGTTAAATAGGGTTTAACATTGTTAGGCATAATTTTCTAGTCTATGCTATGCAGTCTAGGTCAAACTTAGCCAAACTAAGTCAAACTAGGTCAAACTAAGTCAAACTGAGTCAAACTATGTCATACTAGGTCAAACTAAGTCAAACTGAGTCAAACTATGTCATACTAGGTCAAACTAAGTCAAACTGAGTCAAACTAGGTCAATCTAGCTCAAAGGTTGACATACAGTTGACTTTTGGTCAACTGGTCAACTCTAGTCAACTCCTAATCCAATCTAGATCAAACTAGGTCGATAGTTGACCTATAGTTGACTTTTGGTCAACTGGTCAACTCTAGTCAACTCCTAGTCAATTTTAGGTCGGATGTTGACTCTACGTTGACTTTCAGTCAAAATAGTCAACCTTGTCAAACTAGGCCAAGTATCATATTTCTAATCATTATCTACCAAGATATCCCAATCATAACCAGTACCTACCAAGATATCTCAATCCCAACCATTACCTACCAAGATATCCCAATACCTTAGATACTAGGAAATACCCTTACCTTAGTAGTATTCTACCTTAGGCTAGGTAACAATACCTTAGTCTCCAATACCAATACCTTAACATCCAATATCAACCTTAGATATATAGTATCTATCTATATACCCCAAGCTACTAGATAACCAATACCTTACATCTATACCGTAGTTCCTAAGTAACCCCTTTAACTTGTAGATAAATTCAATACCTTGAGGTAAAAGCTAAAACTAAAGATATCCTAAGATACCACTATAGGTATCCCAAGATACCACTATCTATATCCTAAAATACTAATCCTAGTATCCAAGGATACTTCTAGATAGGATACTAACTATTTATATTATCTCTAGACTCTAACATCCTACTAGAAACTCTAACACATAAATATATCTAACTCTAACTCATCTAACTACTAACATAGACTAAGATACAAGATACTAACAAACTAACTATCTAATATTCTAACTCTAACATATCATATACTAACTAACTCTAACAGATAAACTAATTATCTAACCATCTAACTCAATATCCTACCAATGCCTTATCCTTAGACTATAGGTAATCTCCATTACCTTGTCAATACCTTAGACATTACCTTAACCTACTAATTTATCCTCTAAGATACTTATTCGTATCTTAGGATACCCACTCATCTACATCCTAAGACACTAACCTTGATACTAGATACTAGTAAAATACTAACCTATATCTTACCCCATGATACCAACTTACCTTATCCTAAGATATATAATACTCTAACATCTAGTATCCCAATCTCCAAGATACCAACTCATCTATTATCCTAACTCAAGGCACTAATATATACCTCTTCTAACTAGGACACCTTAAACTTACAACATACACACACTCAAACACAAAGGGGCTGCTACTGCTTACTGCTTCTACAAGCTACCGCTGCTGCTGCTTCTAAAAGCTACTGATGTTGCTTATGCAAGCTGATGTTGCTTATGTAAGCTGCTTCTGCAAGCTGTTGTCGCTGCTTCTGCAAGTTGTTGCTGCTGCTGTTTATTGGCAGCACAAGCCCCCCTCCTCTTCTCTCCTCTTCTCACTCACTCCCTTATAATTCCCTCTAACTCTCTCACTCACAACACACACAAACAAGCACACACTCTCTCAAACACTGTTCCCTCTCAAAAAACACTCTCTTCTATCACTCACTTCTCACAAGCACATACACACTCTCACATATATATACACAAATAATCTCATCTCCTCCCTCTCCTCACAGACACACTAATACTAAACCACAACACAACCAAGCCACTTACAAATACACACACAACTCACAACTCCCCTCAAGCACACTCACACACATGCACTTCTACCCTCTCCTCAAACACACACAACACATATATATAAACATCTAACATAACAAACCACAACCACGCTCTAACATATATATATATATATATATATATATATATATATATATATATATATCATCCAAATCAGTCCATAAATGTAAATATATACCAAATTGGTATCTCTACTTATAAACATGGCTTGTAGGCCAAACATACAAAGATATATACATAGGTATCTATATGAAAACTAAATGGAACATCCTAACCATGGCTAATCTATTCTCTAACATGTATAAAACTAAAATTAGAAGTCTAAATAGCCTATTGGACATAAACACAAACACTTGGTGGGCCACCCTCGGAATTACTCCATAGGTGACACCAAACCACTCCTAATTTTCTATTGAGGATTCAAAAGAGCCTCTAAATCAATCCTAAGGGTGGTTCATGCATGGGGTGGTTTCTATGGATTCAAAACCAACAAATATGCAAAGGAAAGATGAAATAGAGAGGATTTAGTAAGAGAGATACCTATTGGGAATGGTTTCCTAATGAACAACCCAAAGGATACGAACCCGACAAGTACTCCTCTAGCAAATGGACTCCCCTCCTTACTCCTTGTAGGCTCCTTCTTCTCGCAAGAATGAGAGGATTTGGGAGAAGAATAAGTGGATTTGAGGGAGAAAAAAATGGGTTTGCTCTCAAGTTGGGGAAGAACACCAAATAGAAGATGATGGAGGCTACTATAAAAAATGATTGATGGAGGCCTCCTCCCTCTCTTGGCTGCCAGGTAAACCCTATTTGTGTTAATAGGAAATGTCCAAGTTGCCTATAATGGTTTCCCTGTGGTTAATTTAAGTCATGCAAGGAATTGGGGTCATATTGGTCAAAGTTCTAAACTCTAAATGACTAAACTTGTCATGTAGGATTAGTCTAAATGCACTAGCCTAATAAGTTAAGTTGTAGGCCATGCCTAGCTAATCTTTGGACTTCGACTAGAGTCTAAGCTACCTGGGCCCCTAATACAAGTCAAAACCAGATGAAACTCAAACCCGACTAAACTAATCCCCAAAATACAATATTAATAAATAAATATTCACAAAATATTATAATATGAAAAATGATAAAATTATCCTAATTTTTTAAAACATGCAGTTCCAATCGTACCCCCCTTAGAAAAATTTTGTCCTCGAAATTTGAAATGATTGTACTCTTCTCTAGGTCAAACCTCCAACAATCAAAGTCTACAACATTCTATCCAAAGTTATACAATATGCAATTATATGGAAAGAGAAACAAACATGCATGGTTTTAGTCTCTACAGTGTCATGTTATTGCAGTCTCCATTGGAGTTTTCTATTAATCTAGCATGAAACATCACATATGTAAGCTAAGGGTACTAAGAAATCAATCAAGCAATCAATGGGTGGAAAGGAACAGGAAGAAGGAAAGAATAAGACCTAACCTCCTAGTCTATCACCTGTAGTATGGGTCTCCTCGACCGCCATCGCAAAAGCCCTGCCCTGGCAGGGTATATCCCGCTGCTGGTGCGGGGAATGATGCTGCGCCATAGGTGGCCTAGCTCCCACTCTCTTCTCCAAGATACCCAAGTTACATCTCCATTATACTAGGGTACCCTCTATAGGGTATCTATTCCGTAATCTAATAACTATACCCGTCTACCCAGAACCATGTTATCGGAATCCCCATCACGCTAGTAAGTATGGCTGCAATAAACCATAGGGTCCGCAACTAAGGTACATACTTCTAAGATCATGGTATCTAACATTTTTGTAATACCGCATGCTTGGCTAGAAAAACCTTAAATTTCTACAACCCGAGAAATACATCCAAAATTAGACCCTATATCTTCGCCATGCCTGCTAATATGGCTATTGAAGACTCTAGATTCTATAATCGAGGAAACTTAGTCCAAAGGCTTATCCTGGTGGAAAATCAATGAATACCAAGAATCAAATTCAACTACGGACAAGGAAGAGTAAACCGAAACAGTTGGAATCAAATTTTGACATAGTTTATCACAAGATTCTTAAGGGTCGTCCCTAGAATCTTCTTAAGAAGTACTAACTGTGATTGAGTATCCATAGCTTATAGCCTATATCTCCTAAACCTATAGCAGGCTCGTAGTAGCACTCTAAGTCGAGCACCACTACGACATCGCCTAATTGCGACTTCTGACCTGCATAGGCCACCACTAAAAATGTGTCACGACCCGCATCCGGAGTAAGGGTATGAGTGCGTGACAGTGTCCCAGCGTACGCCGTAGAAACGACGTAGAACGCTGTCTAGGTCTACTATCTAACAACAATTATAATATCAAAACCTGTCGAGATGGTCAACTCTAAACGGAGGACAAGCAATGACAATATAATATACTCAATCACAATATTCTAAGAAGGATAAATAATACTAAAAGATAAAGACAACAAGATATTAAAATATTATCCAAAAAATCCGACACAGAAATAATACAAGTCCATAGTCTCAGAGTCAACAATCTTAAATACAAATTCTAATATAATAACATGCCAAGGTGTAATCTGGAGACAAAGTCCAGTACCAAACTAATCTAGCTGAGCTACCAATAATGCCTCATCCGCTGGAACTAACCTCTGTTGGACTAGGGTCTCCTGGTCTATACCCACTACGTCATGACGACCATAGTAGGTAGGACACTAGTACTCGCCATAATCTGTAAAATTTTATCAATATATACAGTCAGGATAGAACGACCACAAATCTCCAATAATAGTTCTAGTTAGACGATAAAGAATATGTAGCAGCAAATAGAGAGAATATACAAGGTAAAGTGATAAGTACATAAATCATGGTAAGGCACACTAAGACTGTAAATAAATATAAGAGCAAGAGAACAGTGTATACCATGTACATGAATCAGAAAAACTACTATCTATGTGAGTTAGCACTAGCTTCAACATGTGATCGGCTTAGGAACATGATACAAGATTTGGCCTGGTTAATCATACGTACTGTGTATGATTAACACGTTCAAGGTTCAAGACTTGATACGAGGAGGGTATTGATCACATATCTGCACTATTACCCCCGCCTCCGACCAGTATAGTGGATCCAACCATGACACATTATGACACAGAATTCTCTGAGAAGGTAGCTAACCTTCACAGGAATCGTGTCTATACAGTGCACAAGGAACAAGGACAAGGCTTGCACAAGATATAAATAGAATACAAGGAATAATATCTCATGTTGGGATCCAAAAAAATACCAATACGTGTGAACAATGTGTCAAGTGAACAAGGCTATCTACACTAAATACAAAAAATATAGACGATATCATGAAATATAAATATTATCTGAGAATGTACTCGCCTGATATCCGGTAGAAAATATCGACAATCAATCGAGGCTCAGAGTGAAGTCACAGACCTAAAGATGAGATATACATGAGTTAAATAGGGTTTAACAGTGTTAGACATGATTTTCTAGTGTATGCTATGCAATCTAGGTGAAACTCAGTCAAACTAAGTCATACTATATCAAACTAAGTCAAACTGAGTCAAACTAAGTCATACTCGGTCAAACTAAGTCAAAACTGAGTCAAACTAGGTCAATCTAGGTCAAAGGTTGACCTACAGTTGACTTTTGGTTAACTGGTCAACTCCTAATCCAATCTAGTCAAACTAGGTTTATGGTTGACCTATAGTTGAATTTTGGTCAACTGGTCAACTCTGGTCAACTCCTAGTCCATTCTAGGTCGGATGTTGACTCTACGTTAACTTTAGTCAAAATAATCAACCTTGGTCAAACTAGGCCAAATATCATATTTTTAATCATTACCTACCAAGATATACCAATCATAACCATTACCTACCAAGATATCTCAATCCTAATCATTAACTACCAAGATATCCCAATCCTAACTATTACCTTCCCAGATATCCCAATACCATAGATATTAGGTAATACCCTTACCTTAGTAGTACCTTAGGCTAGCTAACAATACCTTAGTCTCCAATACCAATACCTTAGCACCCAATATCAACCTTAGATATCTAGTATCTATCTATATACCCCAAGCTACTAGATAACCAATACCTTACATCTATACCTTAGTTCCTAAGTAACCCCTTTACCTTGTAGGTAAATCCAATACCTTGAGGTAAAAGGTAAAACCAAAGATATCCTAAGATACCACTATAGGTATCTCAAGATACCACTATTTATATCCTAAAACACTAATCCTAGTATCTAAGGATACTTTTAGATAGGATACTAACTATCTAACACATAAATATATCTAACTCTAACTCATCTAACTACTAATATTGACTAAGATACAAGATACTAACTAACTATCTAATCTTCTAACTTTAACATATCATATACTAACTAACTCTAACATATAAACTAACTTATCTAACCATCTAACTCAATATCCTACCAATATCTTACCCTTAGACTATAGGTAATCCCCATTACCTAGTCAATACCTTAGACATTACCTTAGCCTACTAATTTACACTATGAGATGCTCATTCCTATCTTAGGATACCCGCTCATCTACATCCTAAGACACTAACCTAGATACTAGATACTAGTAAGATACTAACCTATATCTTATCCCAAGATATCAACTTACCTTATCCTAAGATATCTAATACTCTACCATCTAGTATCCAATCTCCAAGAAATCAACTCATCTAGTATCCTAACTCAAGACACTAATGTATACCTCTGCTAACTAGGACACCTTAAGATGCTAACTTTTAGGACACTAACATATATATATATATCTAACTAACTGACACTAACTCACAACATACACACACTCAAACACAAAGGGGTTGTTGCTGCTTACTGCTTCTGCAAGCTGCTGTTGCTGCTTCTGCAAGTTGCCGCTGCTGCTGCTTCTGCAAGCTGCCGCTGTTGCTGCCGCTTATGCAAGATGCTGCTGCTTCTGCAAGCTGTTGTTGCTGCTTCGGCAAGCTGCTACTGCTGCTGCTTCTGCAAGTTGCTGCTGCTGCTGCTTATCGGCAGCACAAGCCCCCCTCATCTTCTCACTAACTCCCTTCTAATTCCCTCTAACTCTCTCACTCACAACACACACAAACAAGCACACACTCTCCCAAACACTCTTCTCTCTCCATAAACACACATACAACACAAACACTCTCTTCTATCACTCACTTCTCACACGCACATACACTCTCACATATATATACACACATAATCTCATCTCTTTCCTCTCCTCACCACACGCACTAATACAAAATCCCAACACAACTAAGCCATTACAAACACACACACAACTCACAACTCCCCTCCAGCACACTCACACACATGAACTTCTCCCTCACTCAAACACACACACACAACACATACATATAAACATCTATCATAACAAATCACAACCACACTCTAACATATATATATATATATATATATATATATTATATATATATATATATATATATATATATATATATATATATATATATATAATCTCACCCAAATCAGTCCACAAATGTAAATATATACCAAATTGGTATCTCTACTTATAAACATGGCTTGTAGGCCAAATATGCAAAGATACATACATAGGTATCTATATGAAAACTAAATGGAACATCCTAACCATGGCTAATCTATTCTCTAACATGTATAAAACTGAAATTATAAGTCTAAATAGCCTATTGGGCATAAATACAAAGACTTGGTGGGCCACCCTCGGAATTACTCCATGGGTGACACCAAACCACTCCTAATTTCCTATTAAGGACTCAAAGAGCCGCTAAATCAATCCTAAGGGTGGTTCATGCATGGGGGTGGTTTCTATGGATTTAAAACTAACATATATGCAATGGAAAGATGAAATAGAGAGGGTTTAGAGAGAAAGAGAGAGATGCCTATTGGGAGTGGTTTCCCATTGAACAACCCAAAGGACACAAATCCGAAACGGACTCCTCTAGAAAATGGACTCCCCTCCTTGCTCTTGGCTCCACATCCTTGTAGGCTCCTTCTTCTAGCAAGAATGAGAGGATTTGGTGGAAGAATGAGTGGATTTGCGGGAGAAAACAAATGGGTTTGCCCTCAAGTTGGGAAAGAACACCAAATGGAAGGTGATGGAGGCTACTATGAAAAATGAATGATGGAGGCCTCTCCCCTCTCTTGGCTGCCGTGTAAATCCTATTTGGGTTAATAGAAAATATCCAAGTTGACCCTAATGGTTCCCCTTTGGTTAATTTAAGTCATGCAAGGAATTAGGGTCAAATTGGTCAAAGTTCTAAACTCTAAATAACTAAACTTGTCATTTAGCATTAGTCTAAATGCACTAGCCTAATGAGTCAAGTTTGTGGGCTATGCCTAGCTCATCTTTGGGCTCTGACTAGAGTCTAAGCTACCTGGGCCACTAACACAAGTCAAAACCAGACGAAACTCAAACCCGACTAAACTAATCCCCAAAATATAATATTAATAAATATTCACAAAATATTAGAATATAAAAAATGATAAAATTATCCTCATTTTTAAAAATAGGCAGTTACAATCATACCACTTTAAAAAAATTTGTCTCCGAAATTTGAATTGGTTGTACTTTTCTCGAGGTCAAACCCCCGACAATCAAAGTCTACAAAATACTATCAAAAATTATACAACATGCAATTCTATAGAAAGAAAAACAAACATGCATGATTTTAGTCTCTACAGTGTCATGTTATTGCAGTCTCCATTGGGGTTTTCGATTAATCTAGCATGAACATCACATATGCAAGCTAAGGGTACTAAGAAATCAATCAAGCAATCAATGGATGGAAAGAAATAGGAAAAAGGAAAGAACAAGACCTAACCTCTTAGTCTATCACCTACAGATTGGGTCTCCTCGACCGCCATCGCAAAAGTCCTGCCCTGGCGGGGTATATCCCGCTGCTGGTGCGGGGCAGGATGCTGCTTCACAGGTGGCCTAGCTCCCACTCTCTTCTCTAAGATACCCAAGTAACATCTCCACTGATACCTACTCTGTTATACTAGGGTACCCTCTATAGGGTATCTATTCTGTAATCTGATAAAAATACCCGTCTATCCAGAATCATGTTATCGGAATCCTCGTCATGCTAGTAAGTTTGGCTGCAATAAACCATAGGGTCCGCAACTAAGGTACATACTTCTACGATCGTGGTATCTAACATTTTCGCATTGCCGCATGCTTGGCTGCGAAAATCTAAAATTCCTACAACCCGAGAAATACATCCAAAATCAGACCATATGTCTTCGCCATACCTGCTAATATGGATGTTGAAGACTCTAGGTTCCATAACCGAGGAAACTTGGTCCAAAGGTTTATCCTGGTAGAAAATCAATGAACACCAAGAATTAAATTCAACTACGGACAAGGAAGAATAGACAGAAACAGTTGGAATCAAACTTTGAGATAGTTTATCATGAAATTCTCAAGGATCATCCCTGGAATCTTCTCAAGAAGTCCTAACTATGATTGAGGGTCCTTAGCCTATAGCCTATATCTTCTAAACCTATAGCAGGCTCGTAGCCGCACTCTAAGTAGAGCACCACTACGACATCGTACTAATTGCGAGTCCTGACCTACATAGACCACCACTAAAAACGTGTCACGATCCGCATCCGGAGTAAGGGTACAAGTGCTTGACAGTGTCCCATCCTACGCCGCAGAAATGACATAGAACGCTGTCTAGGTCTACTATCTAACAACAATTATAATATCAAAATCTATCGAGATGGTCAACTCCAAACGGAGGTCAAACAATGACAATATAATATGCTCAATCATAATATTCTAAGAAGGATAAATAAAACTGGAAGGTAAAGGCAACAAGATATTAAAATATCATCCAGAAAATCCGACACAGAAATAATACAAGTCCAGAGTCTCAGAGTCAACAATCTCAAATACAAATTCTAATATAATAACATGCCAAGGTGTAATTTGTAGAAAAAGTCCAGTACCAAACTAATCTAGCTGAGCTACCACTAATGCCTCATCGGCTGAAACTAACCCTTGCTGGACTAGGGTCTCCCGGTCTATGCCCACTACGTTATGAGGGACCATAGTAGGTAGGACACTAGTCCTCGCCATAATCTATAAAATTTTGTCAACATATCCGGTCAGGATGGAACAAGCACAAATCTCCAATAACAATTCTAGTTAGACGATAAAGAATATGTAGCAACAAATAGAGACAATATACAAGATAAAGTGATACGTACATGAATCATGGTAAGGTATATCAAGATTGTAATTGAATGTAAGAGCAAGAGAACAATGTATACCATGTACAGGAATCTGAAAAACTACTATATATGTGAGTTAGTACTAGTTTCAACATATGATCGGCTTAGGAACATGATATAAAATTTGGCCTAGTTAATCTTACGTGTGGTGTACGATTAACACGTTCAAGGTTCAAGACTTGATACAAGGAGGGTATTGATCACATATCTACGCTAATACCTCCGCCCTGACCAGTATAGTGGATCCAACCATGATACGTTATGACACGGGATTCTTTGGAAAGGTAGATAGCCTTCGCAGGAATCGTGTCTATACAGTGCACAAGGAACAAGGACAAGACTTGCACAAGATATACTAAGGAATAAAAGAAATAACATCTCATAACGGGATCTAGACAAATACCAATCATGTGAACAATGTGTCAACAGAACAAGGCTATCTACACTAAATACAAGAAACATAGACGATATCATAAAACAAATATTATCATAGAATGTACTCGCCTGAGATCCGGTAGAAAATGTCGATAGTGAATCGAGGCTCAGAGTAAAGTGTTAGGCATGATTTATATTGTATGCTATGCAATCTAGGTCAAACTTAGTCAAATTAAGTCAAACTAGGTCAAACTAAGTCAAACTGAGTCAAACTAAGTCAAACTAGGTCAAACTAAGTCAAAATGAGTTAAACTAGGTCAAAGGTTGACTTACAGTTGACATTTAGTCAACTGGTCAACTCTTAGTCCATTCTAGGTCGGATGTTGACTCTACGTTGACTTTCAGTCAAAATAGTCAACCTTGGTCAAACTAGGCCAAGTATCCTATTTCTAACCATTACCTACCAAGATATCCCAATCATAACCATTACCTACCAAGATATCCCAATCCTAACCATTACCTACCAAGATATCCCAATACCTTAGATACTAGGTAATACCCTTACCTTATTAGTATTCTACCTTAGGCTAGGTAACAATACCTTAGTCTCCAATACCAATACCTTAACATCCAATAACAACCTTAGATATCTAGTATCTATCTATATACCCCAAGCTACTAGATAACCAATACCTTACATCTATACCTTAGTTCCTAGGTAACCCCTTTACCTTGTAGGTAAATCTAATACCTTGAGGTAAAAGGTAAAACTAAAGATACCTAAGATACCACTGTAGGTATCTCAAGATACTACTATCTATATTCTAAAACACTAATACTAGTATCCAAGGATACTTCTAGATATGATACTAACTATCTATACTATGTCTATCCTCTAACATCCTATTAGAAACTCTAATACATAAATAAATCCAACTCTAACTCATCTAACTACTAACATAGACCAAGATACAAGATACTAACTAACCATCTAATCTTCTAACTATAATATATCATATACTAACTAACTAACTCTAACATATAAACTAACTTATCTAACCATCTAACTCAATATCCTACCAATACCTTACCCTTAGACTATAGGTAATCCCCATTACCTTGTCAATACATTAGACATTACCTTAGCCTACTAATTTACCCTCTAAGATACTCATTCCTATCTTAGAATACCCATCTACATCCTAAGACACTAACCTAGATACTAGATACTAGTAAGATACTAACCTATATCTTATCCCAAGATACCAACTTACCTTATCCTAAGATATCTAAAACTCTAAAATCTAGTATTGCAATCTCCAAGATACCAACTCATCTAGTATCCTAACTCAAGACACTAATATATACCTCTACTAACTAGGAAATCTTAAGATACTAACTTGTAGGACACTAACATATACATCTAACTAACTAATACTAACTCACAACATACACACACACTCAAACACAAAGGGGCTGCTGCTGCTTACTACATCTGCAAGCTGATACTACTGCTTATGCAAGCTGCTGCTGCTGCTTATGCAAGCTGCTGCTGCTGCTTATGCAAGCTACTACTGCTGCTGCTTCTACAAGCTGCTGCTGCTACTGTGCTTATTGACAGCAAAGCCCCCCTCCTCTTCTCTCCTCTTCTTACTCACTCCCTTCTAATTCCTCTAACTCTCACTCACAACACACAAACAAGCACACACTCTCTCAAATACTCTTCCCTCTCCACAAACACATACAACACAAACACTCTCTTCTATCACTCACTTCTCACAAGCACATACAAATCACACATATATACACACACAATCTCATCTCTTTCCTCTCGTCACACACACACTAATACTAAACCACAACACAACCAAGCCACTTACAAACACACAGACAACTCCCCTCAAGCACACTCCACACAGGCACTTCACACAATATATATATATATATATATATTTTATATATATATATATATATATAATATATATATATATATATATATATATATATATAATATATAAAATAATATATTAAAAAAAATATAATTATATATATAAAATATATATATATAATATATATATAAATATATATATATATATATAAATATATATATACAATATAATATTTATATATATATATATATATATATATATATATAATATTTATTATATATATATATAATATATATAAAAAATAAAATATTTTTTATTATTTTTATATATATATAAAATAAAAATAATATATATATATAAATATTATATATATATATATATATATATATATATATAGATATATATATATAATAATATATATATTAATATATATATATATAGATAAATAAAAAATATATATATAAATATAAAAATATAATATATATAGTATATATATATATATATATAAATAATAAATATATATATAAATATATATATATATATTATATAGATATATATATATATTATATATATATATATATATATATATATATATACATAATGGATAATATTCGATATATGTAGGTAAGATGGCTTGGGTGTGCTTCCCCTTGAAGGAGCAGCCCAGCTCCTCGGGTTTCCTTATCCCCCTTAGCTAAGGCGGGTGGCGGCCACCCCTGGGCTCTCCCTCACCAGCGGGTTCCTTCCTCTTCCACCGGGCTCCTTGGCCCTTTCGGCCCCCGGGCGCTTCCACCATGGGAGTCCTCCCCTCTCCCACGACCGACGCTTGCCCGTCGTGCGGCGGTGCCTTCCCTTCTCCCCCTATTCCTCGGTGCAGAAGCCTCCCCCGGCGTCGGAGACACACCGCCGTTGTCGGCGTCCTCCGGCCGCCCCCCTGCTCCATCTCTTCTTAGTCCCCCGTCGGTTCATCTGGGCGTCCCGTGTGCGGCACAACCGAGTCCCGGCCAGGCCGGCGCCTCCTCCTCCGGCCCAGGACTCTTTCGCCCTGGCAGCAGCCCTTTCCCGGGCGTTCCCCTCCACCCGCCTCGTTCTCTTCTCCGGCGCCTCCTCCTACCTCGGGCACGGAAATTCTCCCGGAGCACTCGTCCCCCGTCCCCCTCCCCACTCCCATCGTAGCTTCCTCGCCGGCTCCTTCCGCAACGGCTCTCCCCCCAGAGCTCTCCCTCGCCGCTGGTCCTCTTTCCTCTCCCGTCGCCCAGCCTGCCGCCATGTTCCCCTCCTCGGCTGCGATAGGAGCCTACTCCCTTCCTCCCGCGCTGACTCCCTTCCCTCTTCTGTCGCCCAGCCCGCTGCCGCGTTCCTCTCCTCCTCGGCGGCGACGGGGACTTACTGGCAGGACCCAGCCACCTTACAGTGGTACTGGGTACGCCCCGAGGCCCGTTGATCTCCCAGCGACCCTCGGCGCCCACGCCGCCTCCGCCTTCGGCCCCAGCGGCTTTCCTCCTGGCTGGGTCTGTCGGTCCGTCCTGTCCCCTCTGGAGTCAGGCACTCCCCCCTTTCTCCAGCGTCAGCCCCCCCTCCCGGCCGAGTACCCTCGTCGCGGCCTCTCTCCTCGCCGTGACCCTCTGCTCTCCGGCCGCCTAGGCCTCTTCCCTCTGGCCGCCTCTGGACCTAGCGGCTCCCTCCTGGCTGGGCTCGTCGGTCCGCCCTGCCTCGGGGGCTACGCCCCTCCCGGCGCCCGATCGTGGAGAGGGGCGGTGGTGTGGTCTCCCCCCTCCGGGGGCGCCACCTTCTCACCTCCCCCTCCGCGGCGTCGACACCCCCCAGCGGAGCCCCCTCCTCGCCGTGGCTCCCGCCGGCGTGTCGCCCACCCACCTCTGGCTCGGGCTGGAGGTCCCTCGGGTCGCTCGCCCAGTTCTCGGTCCCCGTGCGACCTCCCCGCCGGAGCACAGTCCGCCGTTGCTCCGCTCCCTCGGGCGATGCGCCGCCGTCTGGGGCCCCGTATCGTCGTCTAGGGTAGTGCTACCATCTCGGGCAGTACGCTGGCCTGCGCTGGCCTACGCGCGATGGGGGCCCTCGGGCTTGGCGCCTTCGGCCTCGGGCAGTGCCCTCTGCTTTGGGTTACGTCCCCGAACCCCCTCAGGATCAGCTATTTTTCGTTTTACCCCTTAAAATTTTTTGTAACATTTCAAAATTACGGTTTTCGTAATTTCGAAATCTTTAGGCTTTTCGTCTCCCCGTTTTAAAATTTCGAAATTCCGGTTTTCCAAAATTTTGATATTTCGAATTTCTTTCTTTCCAATTTCCTTCCTTGTTTATATATATATATATATATATATATATATATATATATATAATATTACCCAAGATATATATATATATGATAGCGCTCGCTAGGGCACGCGTTTTTTGCGGAGCAGGTGATCGTGAGCTCTCTTATGCTTGGCTCGGCGGGGGGCTCCGCCCCCCCGGATGGCTCGCCGGCGGGGGCCCCTAGCCATCCCGGCCGGCTCCTAGCAGGGGTCCCCGATCATGGGGGCGACGTGCTGGCGATTTCGGCCGGCGCGGCACCGGTTCGGATCTCCGCCCCACCGGTTGAGAGCACTGCACAGGCCGACGATGCTCCTGTTTCGTTGGCGGCGGCCTCCGCCCCTCCACCTGCTTTATTGGTGGCGGCCTTCGGCCTCCTTTGCCGGAGCAGGGATGCCTTCCCGGGGGTAGATCTCCCGGTTGTATTAGCCGAGGATTCGGCGGGGGTAACCGCCCCAGGTTCTTTGACGGGGGCTCTCGGCCACCTAGGTAGGAGTGTCCGACCTGTCGAAGGCGTTCCACGTGTGGTTCCCGTGGGGGGTTCCGGCCTTCCGGGCAATCCTCCGGCAGAGGTGGAGGCCACATCGAAGGTGGCAAGAGGAGGGACGGGTGGCACGACGCGGACCTTCGCTTCGGTGGTGGGTGGATCTGCGTCGGCATCGACGGGTGCCTTACCGAGGGTGGATTTCTGTCCTGCCATTGTATCCGAGGGACGGAAGGAGGTTGTTTTTTCTCAGTCAGATATGGAGGCCCTCACGGCGCCGTGTGGGCTTGACCTTATTGGCAAGTTTGCTCGACGGAGACTTCCGGTTGAGGCTAGTAGAAAGGCCTTCGATTCGCGGGGTTTCAGGGGGTTGATTGACGTGAAGGCTATTGATGATCGTCACGTTCTGATTCGTCCTCATGTCGAGAGTGATTTTCTTCGACTGCGGTCTAAGGACTGTTGGTTCGTTGGACGTGTTCCGATGATGATCTTCAGGTCGTCGGTGGATTTTTTGCCGTTGAGAGAGGACCCTCGGGTTCCTATCTGGGTGGCCTTCCCCAGGCTTCCCATTGTATGTTTGATACCAATGCGGTTCTCTCCATCGCATCTGGTTTCGGCACTCCGCTCAGCACTGATCGGGCTACGGCATCCTTTACTAGGCCGGGGGTAGCCAGGGTTTTGGTTGAAGTGGACGTCAGCAAACTACTTCAACATGAGGTGTTCTTCCAACTGCCTGATGGAGTTCGCTCGCAACCAGTTGTCTATGAGTGGAGCCCTCTCTATTGTGTTTCATGTGGCCATCATGGTCACGTTGAGAGTGCTTGCGGACGATCTCGAGTGGAGCCTTCTTCAGAGGGAGTTGTTGATAGTCCGACTATCCCCGACGGCCGTTCTCCAGGCGTAGTGCGTGAGGCGGACGACATGGTGAGGGGCCGTGGATCTAGCAGGGGACGTCGGAGGAGACGGTTTTCGGTGGAAGAAAGGGAAGGGGACAGGGCAGGAGTGGAGGCGCGTCGAGGGGCGTGATGTTAGCACGGGGACCACGCAGCCCAGATTGTGCGGGAGAGATGATAATCGCGCGAATTCCGTTCCGCCATCCTGGCACGTGGGGGAGTCATCTTCGGGCCAGCTGGCTATATGGTCGGATGACGGGCGGCCCATGATGGCGGGACGCAGCGCTACATGATCTAGCCTGGATGGACAGATGGGCCCTGAGCGAGGTATTGGTTCTATTGATTTATCGGATCTTCCTATTATTATTCATAGCCAGCTGGGACAGGGGGTTATAGCGGCTGATTCTGACATCGAAGATCGTACCTTGGTGGTGTGGGAGGAGGCTGGTCACGATCCTTTATCCTTCTGGGGAGATGATCATGCTCCGGGTGTTGATATGGCCCCTCTGCCCGAGGGTAGACCCTCCACCTCACTCTCCGAGGGACGTGAAGAAGACTGGCAGATGGTTCCTTTCAAGAAGGTGGCTGGCAGGCGGAGGAAGTCGATGGCACCTCAGTCGGATAGACTTCTCCGATCACATGCTTCCCGGGTTAGACGGGACCCCCAGAGGGTCCATGGTTAAATTCCTTATTTGGAATGTTCGGGGGACGACAAACAGAACTACTTTATCCCGTCTCAGGTCCTTGTGTAGGACCAACTCTATTCAGGTTCTTGCCATTATTGAACCCAAGGTGATATCCTCTAAGCTTCTTTCTTATCGTCTGAGGTTGGGTTTTGATGATAGCTTTTGCAATGATAAGGGCAATATTTGGATTTTCTGTAAGTCGGGTCTTGGGATCAATTGTATTGACTCCTGTGACCAGGCTATCACGGTGTAGCTTTATTTGAGTTGCTTTTCGGTTCCGGTGCGGCTGTCGATTGTACATGGTGCAGGGACACGACAGGGGAGGAGGAGTATGTGGAGGCACCTTCTGGACGTCCAAGCCAGGGACATTGCTTTGCCGTGGACGGTGGGTGGGGACTTCAATATCATTGCTTCTCCGGATGAGAAATTTGGAGGGCGACCTCCGGACACGAGGGCTATTGCGGACTTCCTCGACTTTCAGTTGGCTGCCGGGCTCTCCGATGTTGGCTTCAGAGGTAGCATCTATACCTGGGTGAACGGACAAATGGGGCTTGATCGTCAGGGATCCCGTCTTGATAGGCTTCTCGTGACGGGCAGCTGGCTGGATGGAGTTCAGGTATCTTGCGAGCACCTTAATCGGGCAGAATATGATCATTCTCCTCTTTTGATATCCTGTCAGCCAGCTTCTTCCCCTTTGCGTAGAGGTTTTCGTTTCCTTGACTTTTGGACTTCTCACCCGGATTTTCTATCGATTGTGGCTCGGGCGTGGAATTCATGCTGGCATTATGATGCGCTGGAGCGGTTGGGCATGCGTCTGAGGACAACGGGGTATGTTCTGGCGGGTTGGAGCAGAGCTACTTTTGGAGACATTTTCCAGGAGGTCCGACAGGCCGAGGATGCTGCCTTGGCGGCGGAGCAGGATTATGAGCTTCATCCTTCAGAGAGGGGGAGGGCTTCCTGGATGGAGGCTGTTGCTAGATTGAAGCAAAAGGTCCAGGTTGAGGAGTCTTTCTGGAAGCAAAAAGATAGACTGAGATGGGATCTGGAAGGAGATAAGAATACTCGTTTCTTCCATGAGTGCACCAGGAGCAGGCAAAGAAGGGCGGGTATTCAGAAAATTATTCGGGCTGATGGATCAGAAAACTAGGTCTATTGAGGATGTAGCGACGGAGGCGGCTTTATTCTTCTCGAAGCTGTTTAGAGCGGAGCCTATTTCAGATGAGGACGTGGTCCTCGATGTCATCCCTAGCATCATTTCTGTGGAGGACAACTCTGATCTTGTTCGTTGTCCTGATAGAGCGGAGTTGTTGGAGATTGTTCGGGGAATGGACCCGGCTAGTGGTGCCGGACCGGATGGATTTTTTGGGAGATTCTTCTCAGTTTGTTGGGATATTATTGCTGCTGACGTGGAGGAAGCCGTTGGTTCGTTCTTCTTGGGTGCACGCCTTCCGGTATCAGTTTCGGATACCTTCTTATTTTTTATTCCTAAAGTCGAGCACCCGAGGAACCTTTCTGATTTCCGCCCTATTAGCCTTTGCAATTTCTGTAATAAAATTATTTCCAAGATCATTGCTTGTAGGTTGAGGAAATATCTTCCCAAAATTATTTCTCCTGAGCAAAGTGCTTTTGTTAAGGGGAGAGAGATTGTGGACAATATCATTATTGCTCAGGATATGGTGGCCTCTATGAAGGAACCTAACCATGGGGGAAATGTTGCTATTAAGCTGGACATGCAGAAGGCATGCGACAGAGTCAATTGGCATTTCCTCCTGAGGGTTCTTCGGAGATTTGGTTTTAATGAGGTCTTCTGCGATATTATTTATCGTCTCCTGGCGAATACCCTGTACGCGGTTCTTATTAATGGCATTCCTACTGATTTTTTCTCGGCGTCTAGAGGGATCCGACAGGGGGACCCTCTTTCTCCAGCTCTCTTCATTATTGCTGCGGAGGTACTCTATCGGAACCTCAAGCTTCTTCAAGATACTAATATGAGATCTTCATTTCACACTCCGATTGGGGGACCGCGTATCTCGCACCTGGCTTATGCGGATGATGTTCTTATTTTCACATCGGGGGATAATGCCTGATTGCGTGCTCTCCAGCAAGTATTGCATGGATATGAGGCTGTGTCTGGACAGAAGATTAATTATTCCAAATCGGCCTTTTATACGGCGACACCATTGGGTGAGGTTCGTGCTCGGACTATTTCTACTCTCTTCGGATTTAGTACCGGTACCGTGCCATTTTCTTACTTGGGCTGCCCGTTAACTTACGGAAGAAGGAATGCGGGGATGTTTAGCTATTTGCTGGATAAAATCCGCTCGAAGTTGACGGGTTGGCAGAACAAGATTCTTTCTCCTGGGGGTAAGTTGGTCCTTATTAAGAATGTACTTTCTTCTATTCCTATGTATACTTTGGCCGCATATTGTCCTCCCCGAGCAGTTCTCAGGACGATTGAGAGGATGTTTGCGGCTTTCTTCTGGGGTAGCAAGGATAGGGTGGCTAAGAGGAGTTGGTTGGCGTGGCGATTTGTTACTCGGACTAAGTCCGAAGGTGGCCTTGGGATCAAGTGCTTGAATGATATTATGGATGCCTTTTCTATGAAGCTATGGTGGAAGCTGCGATAAGGGAAGGGCCTTTGGGTGGAGCTTCTTAAATCAAAGTATTTTCGTAAGCGTCATCCATGTGATGCACTTATGAATTCCAAGTGCTCTCATATTTGGCGACGGATTTTGCGGGGGTAGAAATTGGCGGAGCCGCATATCTCGTTTAGTCTTGGGCGTGGTGAGGGATCAGCGAGGTGCGAAGCGTGGATTCCAGGGGGTCCTCGGTTGGTTCCATCGGCTGAGGGAGTGACGTCTGGGACCAGGCAAGGATTGGGAAGACGGTCTCGGGTGCGGAGTCGTACACAGGCGGGGGAGCCTGATGCTCACGGTCGATCGGGACAGTTATTGGGCATTGGGGAGCTTCGGAGGTCGGCCAGATTGGCCGAGAGAAGGGTGAATCTTCCTCATCGTACGGTGACTGTTCGAGTTCTTTCGGATAGGGGAAGAAAGATCAGAGATTCTAGGGCAAAAAATTCTGACAATGGTGGTCCGCTTATCCGATCGTTTTGGACTACTACTGGATGGGATCTGCCTTTGTTCTTGGAGCAGTTTGGAGTTGAGGCAGCGGGCCGGCTCAGAGAGGCGAACCTGTCTTGTACTTCGGCTCCTGACTCACTGGCTTGGGGGGAGCGGAAAGGTTCTTTCACGGTGGCTGCGGCTTGGAGATGTTGTCGGACTTCTCACCCTACATCATCAATTTTTTCTAATATATGGGGCAAGTGTATTCCGGCGAAGTGGAGCATTCTGATGTGGCGGGTTTGTCACAACCGGCTTCCTACTGATGACATTATTCATAAGATTGGCTTCCATCTGGCTTCCAGGTGTCATTGCTGTCAGGTTGGGCATGGGGAGAACCTTCAGCATATATTTTTCTACGGGGACATTGCTATGACGGTTTGGGCTGCTTTCCGAGGTTTCTTCAAAGCACGGATGCATAGTGACTTTCTAGTCTTCCTTCAAAGGTGGTGCCGGGGTCACGGCAGTCATCATCGGAGATCATTGGCTGGTGCGATCATCTGGGTGCTCTGGAAGAACAGGAACAAGCATCGGAACGAGGGGCGGGGTGCTGGGACGAACTTTTTGGTGCGGAAGGTGAAGCGACAGTTTCGGAAATCGCTTTCGAGTCGTCGTCATCTTCCGTCTATCCCTCATTGGGCTTTAGAGTAGAGTTATTGCTTTATTTTCTTTCTCTGTCTTGGTTACCATGAGGTCGGATGTACTCATTACCCTCTTTTATCAATAAAGGTAACAGATTTCCAAATATATATATATATATATATATATATATATATATATATATAATATTACCCAAATCAGTCCATATAGGTAAATATATACCAAATTGGTATCTCTACTTATAAACATGGCTTTTAGGCCAAATATACAAAGATACATACATAGGTATCTATGTGAAAACTAAATGGGACATCCTAACCATGGCTAATCTATTGTCTAACATGTATAAAACTGAAATTAGAAATCTAAATTACCTATTGGGCATAAACACAAACACTTGGTGGGCCACCCTCGGAATTTCTCTATGGGTGACACCAAACCACTCCTAATTTCTTATTGAGGACTCAAAAGAGCCTCTAAATCAATTCTAAGGGTGGTTCATGCATGGGAGGGGTTCCTATGGATTCAAAACTAACAAATATGCAAAGGAAAGATGAAATAGAGAGGGTTTAGAGAGAGAAATACCTATTGGAAGTGGTTTTCTAATGAACAACCCAAAGGCAAATGGACTCCTCTCCTTGCTCTTGGCTCCACAATCCTTGTAGGCTCCTTCTACTTGCAAGAATGAAAGAATTTGGTGGAAGAATGAGTGGATTTGAGGGAGAAAACAAATGGGTTTGCTCTCAAGTTGGGGAAGAACACCAAATGGAAGATGATGGAGGCTACTATAAAAAATAAATGATTGAGGCCTCCCCCCTCTCTTGGCTGCCATGTAAACCCTATTTGGGTCAATAAAAAATGTCCAAGTTGCCCATAATAGTTCCCCTTTGGTTAATTTAAGTCATGCAAGGAATTGAGGTCAAATTGGTCAAAGTTCTAAACTCTAAATGACTAAACTTGTTATATGGGATTAGTCTAAATGCACTAGCCTAATGAATCAAGTTTGTGGGCCATGTCTAGCTAATCTTTGGGCTTCGACTAGAAGCTACCCGGGCCACTAACATAGGTCAAAACTAGACGAAGCTCAAATCCGACTAAACTATCCCCAAAATACAATATTAATAAATAAATATTCACAAAATATTCGAATATGAAAATGACAAAATTACCCTCATTTTTGAAAACAGGCAGTTACACAATTACATTACAAACCCAATTCCATTACGATTACGATTACATTACAATGAACCAAACGCAACCGTGTCTATAATTTATCAACTTTTCTTTACTATGGTTTAATTGATAGCTCTCTTTGATCTCCTTCTCTACGAATTTCCTGATTTCATTAAGTCCGAGTCTAACTAGAATCTTTCTGTTATTCATCACCAGCGCCTACCAATTGGACCATCCATGACGACCGTTAAAAACCTTGATTGTTATGTAAAGAAGGAATTTTTTCTCTCTTCTTATTAGCATTGTTTCCTTTAAGAATCGTGCCTACATGAGATTGTGACACAAATAAATAGCACAAATAGGTGGTCGTACCAAAAATAAAAGGAAGGTCCAAAAAAGACGGAGAACACAAGGGACACTTGAAATACATAAACCAAAGCATCACTATAAAGTATGAAACTTCACTTGTCTTGCTTAACACAAAACATGTTTGGTGTACGTGTTACTATGTTAAACTTGCATATATGAGGTCCATTAGTTCTATTCTTAGTGAAGATAGGGGGCTTTTGTTTTATTTTTGTTTTTTCTTCACTATTGGGGGGTTCCTGTTTTGAAAGTTCATCTCAGACCCCAATAAGCTCACAATCGACCCGACAGAAAATCCAAGAAGTAGCCAAAATATCCAATCATGCTTTTTCAGTATCTTTTTAGGATCTCTCTCAATGAAATTTCATGTCTTTTTATATAGTCGTACCTTAAATTGGAACACAAATCAATGTGAACTGACTTTCAATAAGGATAAGTAGTCCCAACTAGTTCATAATGACCGGCTAAAGGATCATTCATAAAATTAGAGATTTTTCTCTTAAAGCACTATTGAATCAATCTAGTCCATATGACCTTCACCAATAAGGATTATTTCCATAAAAATTGTGATCCAACCTTGATGAGTGTTATAGGTAAACATGATCCTTAAGGGCAAGTTATAAAAGTTTATGGAATTTCACTTTCACATGAAAGTGTTATAAAATCCAACTAATCATATGTTTGGTATAAGTAGGAAAAAAAAATTGGAGTAGCAATTTTTTCCCCCATGGGACCCATCTTTGTCCCCTCCAAATCTAATTTTTCACATTCTCTAAAAAGAGAGTATATAAGTTTGGAGTTGTGGTAATCAATACTTTTATTCTTAGTAAGTTAACAGATAATTTTTGTTATATTAATAACAATAATTAAGATATTTAATTAATAGTAGGCAATAATTACTTAATTAATATTCATCAATTAAGCTAGTACATTATTATTATTATTATCTATATAAGATAAACAATAATTAAAAGGTAATAAAAAATTACTTAATATATAGTGTATAAATTATTTTATTGATATATTTTCCCCTAACCTATTATACATAGTAAGGGTAAATAATTAATTTAAAATAATAAATACATAGTTAAATATATAACATAAATTTTAATTAAGAAATTAAACAATTAATATTTTTACCTTGTAAGTGTAAATAATTAAACATAATATTAATAATTAACTATCAAATTAACAAAAACAATTAATTAGTATTTTTAGAAAATTAGGATAATTCATTAGTTAACCAAATAATTTGTTAATATCAATTGTTTGTATTTAGTAATCCAAATATTTACTGATACCCATTGTTTGTTTTAAGTAAATATTTTTAATTTGTCAAACTAATTATTAGTCTCATTAATATTTAACCATTATGTTAACTTGTTAGGCAAATTATTTACCATCCACTATTGTTATAATACACTATATAGTTTCCACTTTCTCAGTATCTTTTTTCTTACCAAACATATTTGTTTCCAACTAGGGGACGGAAGAGTACAGATTCAATGCACTTTTAACCTCTTGGAGTCCAACTCCAGATTCATTTTTACGTTTACCAAACATGTCCTAACAACGATGGATAGAAGAAAGTGTTGAGGTTACCAACAATAAGGGCCACACATGAAAAATTAAATGTGTTGTACTGCTATCTAAACTTAAAGTGGTCTATTCGAAAAATGGCTTGAGGGTATAATTTTCATGAAAATAATGTGTAGATATCGGAGATAAATCTAATTTGATGAGGGACCAAATTAAAAATATCTAAAACATAATATATATATATATATATATATATATATATATATATAAAATAATAATAAAAAATAAAAATATATATATATGGGAAATGTAATTGTATTAATTAAAGATCAATCGTACAAACTCAGGTCCAAACTCAAGGACAATTGTCGATCACGAATTTACATGATACTAAATATTATGCAGTAGTCCTATACTTGGGGTAACTAGCCCCTCAAAGATGCGCTTATTGCGTTCATTCCAAACATGCCAGACCATGGATGCCAACTGAATATGTGCTTCATGAGACCACTTTGTCACGACCCGCACCTAGTATAGGGCACGAGAAGTGGGTACATCCAGCCTATGCCGCAGTGTCGATGGTAGAACGTTGTTATAGGTCACAATTAAAACTAAATACAATATGATATACTCTCCATACGGAGGACAATCACAGCAGGAAACAACTCAATCACCAAAACTAGAAGTAGCACGATAAGATAACTATGAATCCACAAGAGAAGTACAACAGAGAGAAATAAATCTCGGTGTTATCAACACCAACTCAAACAAGCATAAAATAAATACAACTCAAGACAACTGAAAATAAAATAAGAAAAAATCTAGACATTTACTCCAACCTCCACTGTGTCTCCTCTAGGCTAGCAGGTAACCTCCAAGCTATCTGTAAAATTTATCAACAAGTCCAGTCAGGACGGGAGCGAGCACAATACATCTCATGCAGTTCATAATATAACAGGATATATAAATATGCTATAGAGTAAGATACATGAAACGCTAGGAAAATATATGAAGTAAAAGAGATGACTGTAAAGAAATATCTACTATAAGTAAAGAGCTAACGGTGACTAGTAATGTAGAGTACAAGATAGACATGTGAACGACTTGATAATAAACATAAAAGTTTGCACATGACTACACTACTTTGAAATTGTTCACATGACCATTTATACTCCCCCGTACCCCAATCAATAAACAAGGATCCAGACAGGTTATGTTATTGCACATGATATCATATAGGAGCCCATAAATGGGTTCACATAAATATAAACATGGGGGCTCTGTGAACATGAGAGTACATGAATCACGAGAGTGCACATGAATGGTGAAAGCACAGGAATACATGATGAAAGTGAAACAAACATAACATAATGTATCCGATGCTCCCGAGGGGGATAACATCTCATGAAGGGATCCATATAGTACCAATCCGTGTTAACAACGTGACAACATCAAGTAAAATAATTTAGAGCATAAATGTAAATCCTATAAAGTATGAAACGGTCAGAGAATGTACTCGCCTGATACCCTGAACAGCTGATATAAAAGATGGCAAACTGGAGTCAAAGAGTCCTAGTTAGAGCAACATAGGTTAAAGAGTTCAATTTATATGGTAATTGAAATTATAATGTAATCTATATGAGTCTAAGTCAATCTAGGTCAAAGTCAACTCTTGGTCAACTCTGGTCAACTATAAAGTCAAACTAGGTCAACTCTAGTCAACTGTGGTCAAACTAGCTAGGGTTGGGTCAACAATGGTCAACTAGTCTAGGTTAGTCAATTCTAGGTCTAAACAAACTAAGTATATGCAAATCAAGTATCCAAGATAGCTACTAACTCATAGCCTAAGTCACTTGCTAAACCAAGCACAAAACTAAACCATAAGCTAACAAGGCACACAAACTTAGTCATATAATGTATATATATTATTCACATTCATATAATCATATACATAGATATATAGAAGAAATCTATATATATATATTTTTTTATAGAAGAAATCTATATATATATATATATATATATATATATATATATATATATATAATATATATATATATATATAAGGAGAGGTAAAAGAGTAAGTGAGTGTGTGTGTGTTTGGCATGTGTGTGAAAGGATATGTGTTAATGTTCTCAGATTTAGTAATAGGTAGGTGTATGTGATATGGGACACATGGTGTCAAAGGGTGTATGAATGCATGTGTGTAAAAGGTTATAGGTTAACTCAGTCTATAGAAATGCATACATATATACTTACATTGCATACATGCATACATACATATCATGTATACATACATACATTGCATACATGCCTACATACATATCATATATGCATACTTGCATTCATTCATGCACCTATACATACATACATAGATGCATACATTCATATTTGAATACATTATATACTTGCATACATTATATTCATATATGCATACTCTATATTATATAACATCCATTCCTGCATACATATAATATATGCATACAACTCATATATTTAACTCAAAATATATGTGAATACATACATTACACTACCTTAACACACACACACACACACACACAAATATATATATATATATATATATATATATATATATATATTTTATATATATATATATATATATATATATATATATATCACATATCATTAAGTTGCATACATATACTTATTTTCATTACATACATGTCATTCATGCATATTACATACTTACATGCATCTATTCATTATATATATATATATATATATATATATATATATATATATATATATATATATATATATATATATATATATATATCATTCATTATATACATTGTATACAACATGTAAAAATAGAAGAGGGAGAAAAGAGGGAAAATTGAAATGGAAAGGGAAGGGAAGAAAAAATTTAAGGAAAAGGGAAAACAATGGACATATACATGTTTGCATCATATATTCTACATTACCATACATGTTATTATTATTTATTACATTACATTATGTATACATTATGCATTCATATCTATCATTACATGTATACCTTGCATTCATATCTAGCATTCATTATATACTTTCATGCATACATTGTATATCATTCTTTCATTCATGCATTTATGCATTGCTTACATACATTACATTGATTACATTCCTACATGCTTGCATTCAACCATATATTTTCATTAATATAAAGAGGATACATATCATATATATATTATTTCATTCATCTAACATATCATGCATTACGTACTCTACATTCATTTAATATCCATACTACGCAGGCTCAGAGTTTACACAAAATGCCTATGTCGTATAGTCACTCTTCTACTTAAAATCAATACTATACCAATTGGGCCTTTACTAAATTCTAGTATTAAATTATGTCGTATCTCTTCGTGTTAGTTTTTTGAAACTTCAAACGGATCACATTTTCGTGTCCGGAAGCTCCCGAAATCGCAAAAACTCCAAAACACGTTTGTCTTTCGGACAGCTGACACTCAAATAGTTTTACAAAAAGTTTTAGAACGATTTTGGCTTAATAATATATATATTTGGAAAGCTAACTTCGATACGGTTCTTTTAAAAAAAGAAGATTAATCGGAGTTCTAAGCTAAAAGTTATGACATTTCTAAGTTGCTTTGGTTAATAAAAATGTGGATGAATATTATGACGAATTTGAGTTATTTTGGACAAAAGAAACACATATAGGCCAAGATACTTGGATACCAACATAGGTATCCAAATGAAACTCATTCTAACCATCCTAACTAAGATCAATCCACTCTCTAAACATTCTAAAACTAAATTTAAATATCTATTTAAACTATTATCATACATACATACACATGGGATGTCTTAATTTGGGATCTATCAAGTAGGACACAAGACACATATCTAAAATCCTCAAGAGAGCTCCAAATGGCCTCAAATTTGAATCTAAATGGGGTACATGCATGGGGGTGGATTCTATGGATTCAAAACTAACTAATATGCATAGAAAATCAATTTAGAGGGTTGGTTTTACCTATTGGGAGTGGAATCCCAATGATACTCCCAAGGATACGGCTCCGACATGAAGATCTTCCAGAAAGGACACTCCTTCTTGCACTTTGCTCCAAATCTTTGCTAGCACCCTCCCTTGGTTGTATGAGAAGGTTGGATGGAAGTTTTGGTGGAGGGATGTAAGGATTTGGAGATCAAACCAAAGAGGGAAGCTCTTTAATTTGGGGAAGAACACTATGTGAAGGAAATGAGGCAAGATGGAATGAAATGAAAGGAAGGGAGGCTAACCTAGCTATAGTGGCTGCCATTAAACCCTATTTGGGCCTTGGAGGAAAGCCTAATAAGGCCTCAACTAGTACTCTTGGTTAATTTTAAGTTAGGTTCAATTTTGGGATCAAAAGGGTTAAATTTAAGCCTCTAACTTAACCAATCTAACCAGTAGGATTAGTCTAAACTCACTAACTTAATTAATAGGATTTGTGGGCCATAACTAACTAATCTTGGGATCCTGTCTACAGTCTAAGCTACCCGGGTCACTAACACAAGTCGAAACGAAACGAAACTGAAATCCGACTAAACAAATCCCGTAAAATCAATATTAAAATATAAAAATTCCCAAATTATTAAAATATAAAAAATGACCAAAATTATAATACATCAATTTAAATATTATTAAAATAATCTAAAATTTACCAATTAATCAAAATCCTAAATAATTTAAAAGTCACAAAATGATCAAATACCCTTAACCTAAAAGTTGTAAATAGTCATTCTAATCACATGGTTAGGTCCCCATGGTCATGGTTAGTATATTGGCTCAACAGTTCTAGGGTTCACTAGCTAACACATCAAAATTATAATTCACCAATTTTAAATAGTATTAAATTAATTAAAAATTCTCATAAATCATAAATCATATTATTAAATAATAAACTTTTACAAAAGTTCAAAATTACCCTTATTTTAGAAAAGTGGGGGTTACAAGTCTACCCTCCTTAGAAAATTTCGTCCTTGAAATTAAGATGGTCGTACTTCTTCTAGAGTCTCGTCCCCAACAAACAAAGTCTCAAACTTACCTAAATCATACAATTTAAAAGAATGGCATACAGGGTCATGGCATACGGTGGCAATTGAAAGTCTCATCTAGGTATACTAGTTATGCTAAACCAAACGGTCATAGGGTATCAAAATATACAAGCAATCTGGGGTGCTAAACTGAAAAAGTTATAGAAACAACAAATCATCAAGGCTGTAAGGCAGTCTACCATCCTATATAAAAACTGGTAATTATCAAAATAAAATAAAGATAACTAGTAATTATCTATAAAGGGGTACTATTCAAAGAAAAATCAAAATCAAAAGTTTAAAGAACGAAAGTCAATAACATTGAAATCCAATCAATATATATTAAGAAAATTTAGTCTCTATATGATCTAAGTTGATCAATTCTGGGTAATCAAGATTTGGGCAATATGGAGGACAATGTCATCGAAGTCTGAGCACGAGCATACAAGGATGGAGATTCAGGTCATAATTAAATTTAATTCAATTGAGTACGACCCAAGATATTAATATGATAAGAAAAGATGATCAAAGTCGATTGGTGGTGATTAAGGGAGCTAGGATTCAATGATATTGAAAACTTTTAAAAGGGTGATTCAAAGATATAGAATAAGTCAAATTTCTCCTTTTAAAGGGAAAACAAGAGAAAAGATTTCATAGGAAAGTCAAGTTAATCATCTCTCTCTGATACTATCAAGTTTATCATTTCCAATCATATTTTTATCTCACAAGTTCCAATATAAAAATTAACCTTTATATGACTACCATCAAAATTATATCCTTCCGTCATAAAGATTTGACCTTGCCATGATTACCATAGGCTAAATTTCTAAGTTCCGAAATATTATTCATGAAGCATACCCTTCTTACTAGGAATCAAAACTGACCACTTAATCATCATAAATCTAAATTCTTCCACCTTATCCTAAATTGGACCCGAAGCCTCTAAATCAAGTTTTATGTAATCCTTGAACTTATTCAATTTACTCTCCTTATATTATTTAAATCTAAACCCACTAGGCCTTACAAAACTTATTCTTTATTATAAATTCAAAGAAATCTTGTGGGATCCGTCGTCTTTGGCCCACCATAATTTTTTCATTGCATATGTCCATATTGATCTTGCTTATTGCTTTTCTGCATATACATGTTAGACGAACAAAGCAATATACATAGTAGCAAGTATGATATGTTTAATGCACATTAGGACAATGCTAAGTTTAAGTATAAGTGCTAAGGTGATAACATAAATGTTAGTGATATCATAATGATTAAACTTAATTGAATGACCACAATAAAAAACATAGTTTTAATTTTGGCAACCCGATTAAATTTAAGATAGATAAGCTCATATCACTAATATGTAAACCAATAGGCACATATCACCAAAGGTATAAGTATAAGTAGAAATGCTATAGCGATAGTATAAAGATAAGTGATAATGAAATGCTAAACTTAACATTTTAACCATATTCAAAAATATGATATAATCATTGGGCCAACAATCTCCCCCTTTTTGATTATGGCAAATCGGTTAAGTTTAGTATGGACATAATAGATGCATTTATCACTAATATACAAAAGAGACATAAGCAATATCACTAAAAGCATACTACTTTGATTACTTATAAATACATACTTAAACTTTCTTCTCCCCTTTGACATGATAAAAAAAAGGCTCTCCCGTACATAGCGATAAAATAAAATCAATCTCAAGCATAGAAATCAGAGCATAGAAAAGTCATAGACAATCATGATCAAGATATACTAATGGAAAACAATGGAAGAAGGGTGTAGTGACAAGTTTATAAAGCTACATTGCCAATGTAGAACATCAAATTTTTAAAAGAAGCATGTCAAAACACAATATAGTTGGTAAGACAAATAAAATAGATAAATAGTCAAAAAAATAGTTTTACCAACTTGAAATCCAAGAAAGAAACTCCAAAACATAATATTATATGAATTAAAACTCTAGTTTTGGAAGGAAGCGATATACCAATTGAAATAAAAGATTTCAATCAAGAATTTCAGTCAAAAGCCTATGAGAATTGGATAATTGCAAAGTAATTGATATTAAAAAATTACCAATTGAGATAGTTGGAAGATATAAACTTAATACCAATAAAAATATAAACTTGAAACATTTATCAAAAAGCCATTTGAAAGTCAAAATTGTCCACAAATAAATAGTAGAACAAATAATGAATGATCAGTAAAATAGAGCAATTGATATAAAATAATCTCTTTATTTACAAAATCTATTTGCTTATCTAAGTTCATGAATTTGAACTCAATTACCTTATCATGCTATATGAATACCCTTTAGATAAAACATGAAGGTAAAGGAGAAAAATACTTGAGAAGAAGAAATTCAGTCGACTTGAATGCTCCCCCTCAAAGTACTACTAAGTTGGTATAAATCATGAGTCTTGGGTAAGTCCTTAACAAGAAAAAGCCAAAATAATTAAGCGTATAAGGAAAGCCAAATCAATAAAAGCACAATAGTCACCAAGATAAGATATGAAAGTTAATATTTAACAAGATGACATTTAACTCATATAAAAGAGAGAGTCAAGATAATAAAGATAATCGCACAAACTCTCATAAATCCTTCACAAAATAGAATTATCATGACCACAATAATAGGATATGAAATTGAAGAAATATGGGGCCATGATGAACTAGGTATACGACATATTAAAGGGTATAAATAAATTGAATCAATTGATTTGCTCCCCCTCCCCTCAAATATGCGTATATATTTCCAAAGCACTGATAGCATAAAATATATAACTAAAAGATTTGGGGGTAAATCAACTATAGATTTCTTTCCCTTGCTCAATGCATATAAGGCTACAATATCGTTAAAAGACGAATAATATTATCTTTAGTCAAAAGGAGATATCCAATTAATAGCCGCTAAAGATAAAAAATCAAAAGAATATTCCAATTAAGCACATATAATCAAAAGATGGCATACATTAATCTATATAGAAGGATCTCATATTTAAATATGATAGATCAATGTATGTTATCTTTTGTGAGAATATCATCATGAAAAAGAATAAAGTCAATTAAGAACAATCATGATGATAGACAAATATAGCACAAAAATAAGTAAAAATAAAACAAAAATATTTTGTCCATGATTATCAAAAAAAATCAACCAATTTAATACTTTGCATGGATTAGGTATGCTTTACCACATATGTACCAATCAACGAGTAAAATTTAAGTCTTGCTAATGTTAGATGAATAACCCATAAAGTTCAAATAGCAAAGGCCCATATGTGATAATCCATGAGTAGTCAAAGTAGAGTAATGAATTAACTGGTAATCGCATAACTTGATAATATAGGACTACTCAACCATTATGATCACTTATAAAGAAAATAAATGAATAGTTATGATCCAACAATAAATCTAATCAAGAGAAAATTGAACATCCATATTTATAAAAAATCTTATAAATCAATGAAGAATATGGAAAAAAGTCATTCTCATTCAAATGATTGCAAATATAATCAAAAAGAGATGTAAATGATAATATGATAAAATCATGACTCAAAATGAGAAAAATTAAGAGATACTAATGACTAGTATAGAAGGGAGTTAAAGTAAGGAATCACAAACCTCCAAGAGAAACAAGATCTAATCAAGAATTTGTAAGACTAGTTTTAGAGACAAACATATATATCTAAAATAGGATGCAAATTACATCTAGGAGAATCATAAATCTTGTTTATGTAAATTAGCATATCATATATAGATTGAAAATAATAAAAATAGCTAGATGAGTGAAAGTGAACCAAAATATATAACTTAATAATATATCATAAATAAGCAAGCTACATAACTAATTAAGATTAATGAGGTAGGCCATTAACAAGATAAATGTGCTTATTAACTCTTAAGTCACTAACACAAAAATAATACTTGCTTAAGCATAGAGTTCACAATATGAGTAATGCATTTAAAAAAACAAAATAATTTATAGACTTTACCAAGCAAGAATAAGAGCATTGGATAACAAATAAATGAATTAGACTCTTATCAAGTAAAGGACAAAAGAGATGTTCAAGAAAACACAATAAAACAAATCTCTTTGCCAAGTAATGAGATTAATCCAAGATAATGAATTAATAGATCGATCTAGAGAATGCAAAATTATTATAGCCATTATGAAATAAGTGTATTATGTAGAAATTAAAAATCTCAACACAAAAGCTCAAACCATAGTAGCTAAAGACATGAAAAATATGATATAACAATTACATGTATTCTCGTATGCTACAAAAACATCATTGGACAACAATAATTTTAAGAAAGCATAGTATCCAAGGAATGAGCAATGAAAGATTATTAAGATCAAGAAAGCTAAATGTGCTAAAGATATCAAGAAGTACATTTTTCAAAGAGCTTTTATAGTGCACCATGGTAAATTATAAAGATACAAACTAGGAATGTGCACTAATTACGGAGGTAAATTTAACAAGCAAGGTAGAGCACAAAACTATGTGATCCTTAATAGAACATCCATAATTAGTCATGAGTAAGACATTACTAAACATTTTCTCTCAACATCCTAACTTGAAGGTATAGAACAAATAAATATCAAAAGTTTAGAATCATTTATATATATATGAAACTATATATATCACGAATAGGCATACATGAAAAGATCAAAAATTAATTAAGAACATGTATCCATAATGCCAACCAAAAAGTCAAGAAGATATCATCAAAAGAAGACTTTAAGGAAGAAGCTAATTGATTCAAGAAGCACAAATTTGGTCAAAAGAATCAATAGCTGAAGTATGAGATAAGCACAAGTTTAAAGGTAACAAGTATAATTAAATACTCTTCAAGTCAATATAAAACTATAGCTTAACTCATATGCCCACATAAAGATATTTACACAAAAATATATATCAACATAAAAAATACATGATCTATATGTAAATAAAAATTTAATAAATATAGTCATGTATCCTTATTGAATGTTTGAAAAACTATCACAAATTCAAAACACATATAAATAATCTTTATTAGGCAAAGACATGATTGATTCATAAGAGGTTTAATCAAAATAAAATATGAGAATCAATAAAGAATATATTATATAAGCACAAGGTTAAAATAGAAGTATAAGTGTATACTTGTCAAGTGATAAGAAGCTTGTGCTAAATACATATATTCACAAATACCAATTAATGTAAATATGACATTCAAAAACAAATCGGTAAGAGTACTAATTCAAGACTCTTAAAGACGGAGAGTTAAAATCACATTAACTAAAATCAAAATCCAAGTTCCTATAGACTAGAGTGATATGCATGCTTCATAGATAATGACTAATAGTAAAGCTCATGCATAGATAAATGTGTCACACTAATAAAAAATGAGTGATAGACTACATACTGTGAACTAATCATTTAAGCTAAATAACTAGTCATGATAGATAAAAGAAATAGCTAAGCATGCTAGTATCATAACTCTTATTGATTTAGATAATAAGCAACTAAAGTATATCAATGAGAGCTAGTAGCAAAATATCAAAAGAAACATTCTAGATTCTACAAAATAGACCATTTAAAGAGAATCATTTAGCATGTTACCAAAGTGGCTCTAGTGGCCACACTTTGTGTTGGTATAATTGCTTGAAAGATGGCCTTTGTAGCTTTGCAACCACCAACACGCTTCTTGGTGCTATATTCCGATACAAGAAGCTCCACCTACAACATTAGGCGAAGACTTTGGTATCCAAATAAACTTGGATCCACATTTGTTAGCTTTAGGGACCCATATAGCATTTACTCTAATATTGGTAGTAAAAGTCCTATGAATAGGGCATGTAACACTCATGTGTCCAATACAAGAGCAATAGAAGCACCTAATGCTAGTGTGTGCACATGTATCAGAATGAGCATGGTTATGAACATGTGACATACTAGAATAATGAATATCTCTAGAGTGAGCATGAGAAGATTTAGTTTTAAGAATATTATGTTCTAATAACAAATCATCATGCATGCAAGTAAGAGAATCAAATTTAGCAATTAAAATATCATTCCCTTTTTCAAATAAAGCAATTCTAGAGATAAAAGCATCATTTTGTTTCTTTAAAGAATCAATAGAAGAATCGTGCAAAGAAGTTAACACATGCGTTTGACTTTTAAGATCTTCTATAGATGAGGAAAGAGATTTGATTTTCAAGATTAAAGCCTCATTCAAATTCTTTAAAGAAATACATGATGAGTTTTGAGAATCAAGTCTAGATAATAAATTATGTTTTCGTTTCTCAATAACTCATTAGCTTCTTCTAAATGAACAACCTTTTCAGAAAAATCTTCATTTATAAAATGAAGGTTATCAAGAATCTCTAAGGATTGTTTAGCCATAGCTTTCCACTTAGAGCATTTATTGAATCTTGAAGAACCATGATTGTCTATGCTACTAGAAATAAAACCCTCTTTATCGGAGGATGGGGAATAGGTTGCCATAGAAAAATTAACAAGGATCTACTCTAAGGATGTTAAGCCTAACAATAGAGACCTTGCTCTGATACCAATTGTAGTAACCCTAGAGGGGGGGTGAATAGGGTCAAGCTAACTAATCAAGTACTTAGCACAAGCTAATAGACAATTTAAAAATATAAGTGCAAGAGAAGAAACAACAACAATACCGACACACGATATATCCTGGTATCCTCCCAAGGGGTACTCCAGTCCCGGAACTCTCTCCGACTTTAATCCACTATTTTAGTAATAATTACACACGAGTTTGGATCCGAAGAACTCGCCAACTTCTTACACGAGAGCTTTAGTCCGAAGGCCTATCCGAAGAAAATCAACCGAGAGTTTCGATACGAAGACTCTTCAACCGAGATTTTGGATACGAAGACTCTCCAACTTCAACCGAGAGTTTAGATACGAAGACTCTCCAACTTCAACCTTTCACAATAGATTTTGATCTCCTTATACACCAAGATGAAGATCTTACTTTTCAACTCTGTAACTCTAACACAATTTTTAGATGGCAAATAAAAGCTTTGTAGAGTTATTTGTGGATAGGCTTTGGTGGTTTAGAAATTTTTAGGCTCAAAGCATCAACCTTGAATGAAGGGGTTCGAGGCTATTTATAACCAAAGCATTGAAAAGAGCTCAAAAACAACTTTTCAGTCAGCGATCGGTATACCGTCAGTATGAACCGGCATACCGTCGAAATACCGGCCTGGAATTGCAACGGCTAGAAATATAGCCGTTGGGATCATTAAATGTTCAAAATTCGACTGTTAGATTTTCAACGTTACTAAATCGGTATACCGTCGGTATAGATCGGTATTCCGTCGGTATGCCAATTTTGTAGACAAAAACTTTCTGTGAACAAAATCGGTATACTGTCGGTATAGACCGGTATACCGTCGGTATGCAAATTTTTATCCGAAAATGATCCTGGGCTAATTTCTACCCTAGCTTTCGATTTTGCCATCCATTTCCTGTGTTTACAAATATTTCTAAGACTCATTACAGACTCCAGATATACTTAGACAGGTGTAGATTTCTTTAGAGTCTTGAGATGATGATGGCATGGCTTGGCTTCTTCCTTTGATAGGTGCTAGCTTTTTTCCTTGGCGGCAGCTGTCCAAAGATATCCAGTTTGTGAAAACTGGATACCTTTTGGGGGCTTCGCCCCTGAACCCCCGACGAGGGGCCCTGTCCCCTCGAACTCCGTCTGCTGGCCGGGCAGCGGAACCCTCGATTGTATGGCTCCGGAGATGTCGTCTGGTGGTTCAGAGAAATCTTGTAGGATCTGTCATCTTTGGCCCACCATGATTTTTTCATTGCATATGTCCACATTGATCTTGCTTATTTTTTTTCTACATGTACATGTTAGACGAACAAAGCAATATACATAGTAGCAAGTATGATAAGTTTAATACACATTAGGACAATGCTGAGTTTAAGTATAAGTGCTAAGGTTATATCATAAATGTTAGTGATATCATAATGATTAAACTTAATTGAATGACCACAATCAAAAATATAGTTTTGATTTTGGCAACCCGATTAAATTTAAGATAGATAAGCTCATATCACTAATATGTAAACCAATTGGTATATATCACCAAAGGTATAAGTATAAGTAGAAATGCTATAGCGACAGTATTAAGATTAATGATAATGAAATGCTAAACTTAACATATTAACCATATTCAAAAATATGATACAATCATTGGGCCAACACTCATCAGTTATGAAATACATCTGTGAATTATTCATACCCAAAAGATTTCTCTAAGTACTATTGTTCCTAAATTGATAATGTAACTCTCTTGATTTCATCCTCAAATTCAATCGCATCTCTATCCTAAACCTATATCAAGATCCATCATATTATACCCCTAGTAAGATTATCACAAGATAACAAATCAAGTCTTTTTCGAGTTAGATGATTTACATTACTTCCTCGACCTTTCGAAGGTGAAAAGATATGGAGATTCAATGGTTTTAAAGTATAGCTGATATAATTAGATACGAGACAGGTGATTGATGTAATCATGATAGTATTTTTAAATGGTAATACAAAAAATAATGGCAAGAAAGAAATAATGATAAAATATGTTCTTCATCAACTGTTAAAAAGAAATGAACCCATTTAAGATAAAATTTGATACCATACACGTCTTTCTGAAATCATGTTGTCAGAATTTTGCCATGCCAGTAAGCTTAGCTGTAATAAACAATAGAGTCCATAATGAAGGTATACACCCTATAGTCATGTTATCTAGAATTCTTACCACGCCACCCGGTATGGCTGCAAGAAAATCTAGATTTCATAACTAGAATAAGTATATCTAAATCAGGCTCTACGTCCTTGTCATGCTAGCAAATATGACTGCGATAAATTCTAAACTCCATAAATAAAGTAGACTTTTACCTTTCTCACTGTCCTTATCAAGTATGTTATCAGGTTATACCTTAATTCCAAAAAGATGTATATGTATATATATATATATATATATATATATATATATACATATATATATAAAATATATATATATATACAAACTCAAATTCAACAACTAACATCAAGATTCAAAATTCAACAATAATCCATCAAAAATCAAATTCAATAACAGGAAGTTAGGGTGAATCAAATCAAGGAAAAAAGAGATTTCAAATCGAAGTTAAAATAAGATTCTCAAGGGTCGTCCCAGAAATCTCTCAAAAGATTCTAACAGTGAGTGAGTATCCTCTCATTCTAACCACTATTCATTATCTCTAATCGCAGGTGCGCAGCAGTACAACTAATCGTCGTACTACTACGACTTCGCACAAATGCGAATCTTGTCCTGCATGGGCCACCACTAAAAATGTGTCATGAACCACACCCAGTGTAGGGCACGAGAAGTGGGTACGTCCAGCCTACGTCGTAGTGTCGACGGTAGAACATTTTTCTAGGTCACAACTAAAACTAAATACAATATGATATACTCTCCGTACGGAGGATAATCACATCAGGATACAACTCAATCACCAAAACTAGAAGTAGCACGATAAGATAACTATGAATCCAAAAGAGAAGTACAATAGAGAGAAATAAATCTCGGTGTTATCAACACTAACTCAAACAAGCATAAAATAAATACAACTCAAGACAACTAAAAATAAAATAAAAAAAACTCTAGCCATCTACTCCAACCTCTACTGTGTCTCCTCTAGGCTAGCAGGTAACCTCCAAGCTATCTATAAAATTTATCAACAGATCCAGTCAGGACGGGGGCGAGCATAATACATCTCATGCAGTTCATAATATGACAGGATATGTAAATATGCTATAGAGTAAGATACATAAAATGCTGGAAAAATATATAAAGTAAAAGAGATGACTGTAAAGAAATATTTACTATAAGTAAAGAGCTAACAGTGACTAGTGATATAGAGTACAATATAGACATGTGAATGGCTTGATAATAAACATAAAAGTTTGCACATGACTACACTACTTTAGAATTGTTCACATGACCATTTATACCCTCCCGTACCCTAATCAATGTACAAGGATCCAGACAGGTTATGTTATTGCATATGATATCACATGGGGGCCCATAAATGGGTGTACATTAATGTAAACATGGGGGCTCCGTAAACATGAGAGTACATGAATCATGAGAGTGCACATGAATGGTGAAAGCACAGGAATACATGATGAAAGTAAAACGCACATGACATGATGTTCCGATGCTCTCGAGGGGGATAACATCTCATGAAAGGAACCATATAGTACCAATCCGTGTTAACAACATGACAGCATTATGTAAAGTAATCTAGAGCGTAAATCTAAATCCTATCAACTATAAAACGGTCAGAGAATGTACTCACCTGATACCCTGAATAGCTGATATGAAAAGATGGCCAACTGGAGTCACAGAGTCCTATTTAGAGCAACACAGGTTAAAGAGTTCAATTTATATTGTAATTGAAATTATAATGCAATCTACATGAGTCTAAGGCAAAGGGTGTATGAAAGATATATATATAGGCACATATATGTATCCCATATCAGCTGTTCAGGGAGTGTAATGTATGTATTCATTCATACACCTATACATACATACATAGATGCATACATACATATTTGAATACATTATATACTTGCATACATTATATTCATATATGCATACTTTATATTATATTATATTTATTCTTGCATATATGCATACATATAATATATTTTTTTATGCATACATATAATATATGCATACAAACTCATATATTTAACTCAAAATATATGTGAATACATACATTACACTACCTTAACACATATATATATCATTCATTCATATCCCATATATATGCATACTTCAGTTCAGGCATTATATCCATTCACATATTATTAAGTTGCATACATATATTTATTTTCATTACATATATGTCATTCATGCATATTATATACTTACATGCACCTATTCATTATATACATTGCATACAACATGTAAAAATAGAAGAGGAGAAAAAAGGGAGAAAACTGAAATAGAAAGGGAAGGGAAGGAAAAATTTAAGGAAAAGGGAAAACAATGGACATATACATGTTTACATCATATATTCTACATTACCATACATGCTATCATTATATATTGCATTATATTATTTATATATTATGCATTCATATCTATTATTACATGTATACCTTGCATTCATATCTAGCATTCATTATATACTTTCATGCGTACATTGTATATCATTCTTTTATTCATGTATTTATGCATTGCTTACATACATTACATTGATTGCATTTCTACATGCTTGCATTCAGCCATATATATATATATTAATGTAAAGAGAATACATATCATATATATAATTTCATTTATCTAACATATCATGTATTCCATACTCTACATTCATTTAATATCCATACTACATATGCTCAGAGGTTACACAAAATGCCTATGTCGTATAGTCACTCTTCTACTTAAAACCAATATTGTACCAATTGTACCTTCACTAAATTCTAGTATTAGAGTATATCGTAGCCCTTCGTGTTAGCTTACGAAACTTTAAACGGATCGTATTTTCGTGTCCGAGAGCTCCCGAAATCACGAAAATACCAAAACGCGTTTGTCTTTCGGACAGCTAACACTCAAATAGTTTTACAGAAAGTTCCAGAACGATTTTGGTTTATTAAAATATATATTTGGAAAGCTAACTTCGATACGGTTATATTAAAAAAATGGAAGATTAATCGGAGCTCTAAGCTAAAAGTTATGACATTTCTAAGTTGCTTTGGTTAATAAAAACGTGGATAAATATTATGACGAATTTGAGTTGTTTGGACAAAAGAAACACATATAGGCCAAGATACTTGGATACCAACATTGGTATCCAAATGAAACTTATTCTAACCATCCTGACTAAGATCAATCCACTCTCTAACTATTCTAAAACTAAATTTAAATATCTATTTAAACTATTATCATATATACATACACATGGGGTGTCTTAATTTGGGATCTATCAAGTAGGACACAAGACACATATCTAAAATCCTCAAGGGAGCTCCAAATGGTCTCAAATTTGAATCTAAATGGGGTACATGCATGGGGGTGGATCGTATGGATTAAAAACTAACTAATATGCATAGAAAATCAATTTAGAGGGTTGGTTTTACCTATTGGGAGTGGAATCCCAATGATACTTCCAAGGATACGACTTTGACACGAAGATCTTCCAAAAAGGATACTCCTCCTTGAACTTTGCTCCAAATCTTTGCTAGCACCCTCCCTTGATAGTATGAGAAGGTTGGATGGAAGTTTTGGTGGAAGGATGTAAGGATTTGGTGGTCAAACCAAAGAGGGAAGCTCTCTAATTTGGGGAAGAAAACTTTGTGAAGGAAAAGAGGCAAGATGGAATGAAATAATAGGAAGGAAGGCTAACCTAGCTATAGTGGCTGTCATTAAACCCTATTTGGGCCTTGGAGGAAAGCCCAATAAGGCCTCAACTAGTCCTCTTGGTTAATTTTAAGTTAGGTTCAAGTTTGGGGTCAAAAGGGTTAAATTTAAGCCTCTAACTTAACCAATCTAACAAGTGGGATTAGTCTAAACTCACTAACTTAATTAGTGGGGTTTGTGGGCCATAACTAACTAATCTTGGGATCCTGCCTACGGTCTAAGCTACCCGGGTCACTAACACAAGTCGGAACGAAACGAAACTCAAACCCGACCAAACAAATCCTGTAAAATCAATATTAAAATATAAAAATTCATAAAATATTAAAATATGAAAAATAACCAAAATCACAATACATCAATTTAAATATTATTAAAATAATATAAAATTCACCAGTTAATCAAAATCTTAAATAATTTAAAAGTCACAAAATGACCAAAATACCCTTAGCCTAAAAAGTTGTAAATAGGCATTCTACTCACATGGTTAGGTCCCCATGGTCATGGTTAGTCTCTAGGCTCAACAGTTCTAGGGTTCACTAGCTAACACATCAAAATTATAATTTACCAATTTTAAATAGTATTAAATTAATTAAAAATTCTCGTAAATAATAAATCCTATAATTAAATAATAAACTTTTTAAAAAGTTTAAAATTACCCTCATTTTAGAAAAGTGGATGTTACACACTTGCTACCTCTTCCTCCCAGGATATTTATCCTTTTCCTAATATCTGCTATCCCCTTCTCATGCTTGCCTTTCAAGTGAAGTATGATACACTGATGATGCCAGATAAGCCAAGAAAATACGTAGTGGAAAAAAATATGATCTAATGATTTACTATATATATTGCACAACACGCAGCCCTATCCTCCTATGTGGATGCCAAATCTACCAAGGCGATCTAAAGTAAGCAGTCTTCCCATCACCACTTTGTGCATGTATAATTACATTTTCCGTGGGAGCCCCTTCGCCCAAATAAAAGCATATCGCTGCACTCGTGGGTACTTAACTCGAACATGGTAATACGTAGCCAAATGTGTGAACAACCCACTCTTCATACCATCCATACCAATGCGTCTACCAAAATAGAATAATCTAACCATACCCTATTTATTTTCATGCTGAACCTTCGTGTGGTGAGGAGGAGACCAGGTCACCAACAACCCTGTTGAATAATGTTTCTCACCCAAGTCTCCATGTGTCGCACATCCAAACCATTCCATCTGGCCAACTCGACCAAGCTTTGGTGGTCTATTCAAGGGTCAAGCCATAAGCTAGTCGACTCCCCATCCTTTTATGATACGAAGGATCATATATTTAACCTTGTCATGGTATTGCGGGATAGTTTTGAAGACTCATCTATCATTGTTATTATGTCGCCTAGACCATATATTATCCCCTTTCAGATATCTACTTGCCTTCCATCGAATAGCGTCTCACATCCAATAGTATGAATACCTCTCCACCAAATGAAATTTGCACAAACCTTCTAAATTTTATTGATGGTAGCCACCGCAAGCATAATAGCCTGCAACCAGTACAATACAATAGTAGTAATAACAGATCTAACAAGTTCGATTTGACCCCCGAACGATAGGCATTGGACTTGCCACCCCTCCACTCTTCGATTAACATACTCAACCAAACTCTAACAGTTGGCATCTCAGGCATAATTGATCGATAATGGGACGCTAAGATATTTAGCTGATAGCTCACCTATTTTGACTCCAATCATTCCCTTTCTCTTTTTTGTTGGGACAAAGTGCATGGAAAACTGCTTTGCTCTTGTCTCTATTCAAATGTAGCCCAGTATGATTGTCAAAAACCTCCATAATCTGTACTAGCTCTGTTAGACCCTCTGTCGTTGGTTTTATAGAAAAGAACAAGTCGTCTGGACATATGAGATGCAACATGTGAGGTCTGCACCGAAATAATCTTTTTTTTAGACAACAACATCCATGAGATAGGTAAAATACTCCATAATCAAGGTAAAAAGGTACGACGAAAGAAGGTCCCCCTAACGAGCCCTCTGTTGCTACCCAGGAAACCATACGACTACTGTCCTCTGATAAGAATAAAAAAGCTAGGCAACGAGATGCACTCCCTTACTCTGTCCACCCAGACTGCATCGAACCCGCATAGCACGTATAATATAACACAAGAATTCCATGTTGACCATGTCATAAGTATTGTGAAGATCTAACTTGATACAAGCCTTCTGCCCCTGGCCTATTAAAATCCTACACCATCTCATGAGCCAATAAATTATTCTCAGCAATGGCTCTATATTTGACGAAGGCAACTTGATTAAAGGACACCAGCCCCTATGTAATCTTCTTCTTATGCTATCACATAAGATGTGTGATCAACTTGTATAGATAATTGCAACATACAATAGGTCTATAATCTGCCAGCAACGTGGCCCCTTCCTTTTTTGGGATCAACGTTAGGAATGTATGATTCAATTCCTTTAGCAACTTTCCTTCCGTGAAAAAATCCTGAACCACCTCCAGAATTTGATATTTGATCTCCTTCCAATGTTTCTTATAAAACATGCTACCAAAGCCGTCAGGTCCGGGAGCTTTATTTATATCAACATTTTGATACGGTCTTCAATCTCCTCCATCACAATCATCGCCATAAGCATGGTGTTACCACGCTGAGTGATAAGCCTCTTGCACACAAATTCAGGAAAAGTTGTAAGATAATCATGTTGAGTATACAAGTCAGAATAATACCTGATTGCTTTCTCTTGCAACTTGCTCTGTGAGATGCTTCATTTCCATCTAGGCCAATGGGTTCACCAATATGATTATAATGTTGTCTCCTGCATACCACATAATAGAAGAATTTGGTACACTTTTCTCCATCCTTAAGCCAGGCACATTTAGCCCATTATGTCATTTTTACTTCTTTTTAGAGCCGCAACTGACTAACCTTCTTGACCAATATTTGTTCAGCCGCAGCTAGATCGGCATTCTGCATGTATGCCTTGAGGATTGTCAAACACTGCCACAGCTATTCCATTAGCTACCACTTCCCCATAACCCTCGATCAACCACTTATTATTGTATCTAAAAGGAGGAGAACGTCAAGATATATTATCTTCCATCACAAGGCACAAAAATCAGGGAATAATTACTCGTCCATGCTGCGATGCATTCCATCTTTATATCTGGAAATTTATTGAACCAATCTCGATTGCCCAGAGCCCGATATAGTTGGCACGCTACCTGCTTCCTTATTGCTTTATTATTCCAAGTCCAAATATATCATGTTCTTTCCAGCGTCTGCAAGCCTGATTGAAGTAAACATTACTGGAAATCAAGCAATATATTATTTATACCACCATGGCTCCAACTTTTTCATGTCTATATAGTAAGGCATTAAAATCACCAATAAGTAATATAGGTAACCTGTGTTGGATCTCTGCCGCTGTGCTAACATGATTAACCTTCTCCCATAGACCCACCCTCCTCCTACAATCATTGTGGCTATACACCACTCCTATTAGGAACTGAAGGCCACCTTTGTTGGAGAACCAAATCAATATGAGTTGCTCTGAATAGTCAATAACCTGTCCCTACCAGCATCTGCTATCCCATTAGATCCAGATTCTGGCCATTTTGTACAAATATAAGTTGTGCATCTATTTCTAATGAGTTATCATCCACTTAGTCAACATATGCTCCGATTTGATTTTAGTCTCCAACAGCGCACATATAATAAATTGGCCCTTCCTTACCACCACACTAATCTCCTTCCATTGCCCCACTAAACATGCTTGTCGAACATTCCAGGTGATCATAGACATTTATAGATCTGAATTATCCCCATGAGTACCTAGCACACTATTGTATGGGGTAATGGCAGGCACTTCATCCACATTTCCATTTGTTCATCATCTACGCTTGGTATCCCGTCCTTGCGCTGCAGTACAGTATTCCAACGAGGATTATCGATAAATATAGCCTCTATGGTCCCCTCACATCCTGCTCTGGCCGTTCCTTCCTTAACGGTCTCGTACGTCTCTTATAGCTATACTGTACGCCATATAGAAGTTTAGGTATATTATACTTCTCCCCAGCTCCATTCATGCGCCATTCGGTCTCCATGCTCCTCATATTCATCCCGCGTCTCAGCGTGTCTCCCTCAGCTGTTCCTGAAACAAAATCAGCTGGACATCTCAAACTCCTTCAACTGGTACGCCATCATTCGCACCAGCCGTGTCCCTTCCATTTTATATATCACCCATCATTGTTTGTGTATGCCAAAAGAACATCATCAAGCCCAATATCAAGCACAAATTGTATATCCTAACCGGAAGTAGGGATAGTGGTCGCAGGCAGTGTTGTGAAGTCCTCCATGTTAGTCGTTCGATGGGCAACATTACTGACCCTAGCATCTGATCCTCCTTTATCTGCTACACTAGCATTCGCACCTTTAGCCGATGATGTACAAAACAATGATAGTGATAACACATAGGCGAGATCCACTCATACTCAACTCGTTGGGTATATATATCTCCCGAGGGAACTTTATACTCCAATATTGTACGTAGCTCCCTACCAGTTGCTATCTCCATAAATACACGAGCATACCCTACCCTAGATCTCTTCGTTGTAGCCTCATCTGCCTTGAAAGGGGTCCCTATAAGGCTTACAAGCTGCATTATCAAAGGGACACTCCAATACAGAATTAAGAGTTCAGGAAAATGAACCCAAACAGGCACTGAGTGGAGAACTTCCACTCACATCGGGTAGTCGACATCCATTCCTTCATGATAATGAGTCTGCCATCGAAAAGTCCAATGCCTACTTGAAAAATATGTTCCATATCCTTACGTATTCCAAAATGGACATAATATAATCTATTTTATCGCGTAAAGAATTCCATAACGTGTTTGGATCTTCCCTATCGAAATATGTACGGATCTGTCTATAGAAGGGCCTTTTACCAAGCACATATAAGATGACAATATTTCGCCAGTAGTCAATTGTCTCTGCCTATTCCTCCTCTAGGAAAGGCTTATGGATCTGGTTGCCTACCTGTTTAGGTTGGACAAACATTATTTGACATTGCTCTGTCCTGTGGTCTCACAACATAGGTCTGCCCAAGTCTTTTGTATCGGTGGCTCAGTCATGGGGGTGTTCCCTTTATCAATGTATATAACCGACAGTAAAGCAGCAACTTGAGGTTCCCTCTAGTTATTACCCTTGATAAAGGAAGTGCCAGCCCATCTCCAACTACAGGGCCTTGCATCCGCGAAGTACTATGAAACGAACATGTTATGACCTGCACCCGCTTTTCGGAATACGAGTGCGTGGGCAAGTCCAGCCTACGTCGCGACATCAACGTAGTAAGCTATCTAGACCTTAATGATTAAGTCACAATTTTTGTTCATAATTACTTGCTTTATTTGCTCATTCACAATACTAAATAAAATTATAATATTCAAAGATTACATTTGGATAAAATACAATATCTCATTAAAATAGGAAACAACTAATTAAACTTTATGATCAACTCATCTATCTAGCTAGTCTCTAGGATTGGCCTTTAGCATATATCCCTTCCAAGATCCAAGTGCATAGAGTAGCAACGACCAATCTGAAAAATATATTTCTAGCCAGGAATGGAACGATTACAATTCAAGCATGCAGTTCCAAATATATGATAACGACTATAAAACAGTGAATAGAAAATGATATACATGATGAATAAGCAAACTGTAAATCATGGCATGGATGGTAAAGGAAAACAGTTAATCATGAACTATAACGACATGTAAAACATGAAACAAAAAACATAACCATCTAAGTGATTTGAAGTACACCTTTCAATATGCGATTGGTCTGAGACACTACACCACAAGGTCTACATAGGATTTGTATCCTCACGGTCAATATTGTAAGAAATATAAAATAAAGTATGGTCTATGGGTCTGATCACATATCTACTTAGTACTTCCCCGTTCAACTACTATATATGGATCAAGTTACGACAATATATCACAAAAAAGGGTAAAATAAGCATGATAATCATGGCAACACGATAAGACATGAAAACATGGTATCATGACTAAAATCTATATTCCACTAATCTGTGTAACGAACATGTCAAGAATCAAGTATAATCATCACTAATCATATAAATATAGTAATTAACAATATTGGAAACAAACAAAAAATATGCTCGCCTGGGTTCTTAGCTGGTGAAACGTATCATTCCATTGAGTCCAAAATAGTCCAATTGACTTAGGGTTGATGTATAGGAGTTCGAGTTTGGCAAGGAAATAGGAGCATGATTAGTCATAATTGAGATTTGATTAAGAATGGAATTATGTATATTTAAACGAACCTCGCCCCCTCCCCTCCCCCCCCCCGGCAGGAGGGATCCCTCGGCCTTACATATATCCCTCGACCATGCATCCCAACCATAGGCACATGCTTCGTGCTGGTAGCTCAGCTTGGGTCGATGCTTGTCTTCCCAACACCCCTGGCCGCCCTTGGCCGGGCCGCACCACTCCCCTGTGTCGTCTCTTCGCTGAACGATGGTCCAGCCTACCCTTCCGTGCTTCGCCGTTCCGAGGCCTCCACCACTATCCTTATTAACACCAGGTCCCAGGAGCCCCGAAACCCGAGATCACCATTAGGATCCGTCGTCGCTGCCGTCGACTGAGATTGAGGAGGAAACTCGCGGTGGTGAATTGACTGCTCCTTTCGTAGACTAAAACCCTAATTATATTATATTATACTTGAATTTATAATTTCTTAGGAATGGTTCTAATTCCTAATTCATAATGCTCATATGGAGTGTGAGATTGATCTGGACTAGACATCTCCTGACAAATTTGAATTTACAATTTCTCAGGAAAGGTTCGAATTCACAATGCTCACGGAAAAAGAAATTTGCAGGTCATAGAAATATAGAATGAAGAATGATTTATAAAATATAAACACAAGAATAAGACACGAGCATATTTCATTCACTAGTACAAAATATGATACAATATGCTACCAGGGATACTAGATACCTTACATATATTTACATACTATAAATATTGTTACACTTTCCCCTTCTCCTAGTCCTTATATACATTCTGCTGGCTTGCAAACTGTAACACAGCTGACGAAAGAAACCTCTTACAGCAGATAAGGAAGGGCCTGTGGTGTAGAGTTTTGTGTGTATGTGTAGGTAGAGAAGCTAGATACAGGAGTGCTCTGTACCATAGTGCAGAGTAGGGGAGAATATATGTACAGCAGCAGGAAGTATAGTGTACTACAAGTGAAAGGAAAATAAGAGAGTTGATTCTCACGTGTATGTGTACAGGAACTGTAGGTAGTAGTTCAGTTGCTAGGCAATTCAAGGGGCATCTACACTGTGTGCAGTTAGAGCAGTCAATGGTCGAGTAGATGTGTAGGGAGATATGTAGTCTGTTATGCATGCTTAGCAGCACATTTATGTAGAAAATAAAGGAGAGAGAGAGAGAGTGTGTGTGTGTGTGTGTATGTGTGTGTGTGTGCGCACGCGCGTGCGCTAGTTTATAGCAGGTATGTTCCTGTAGAGGTTATGCAGATAATTGAGGGCGAGGGTGTCCAGAACAGGGAGAAAAGCTTGTTCAGATCTGTGTTGACTATGCATGAGTGTGTACATGCATAGGAAGTTGCAATTGATAGCAGTGTGTGTAGAGTTAGATTGCATAGGAAGTGTGCAGCTCATGTGTGTGTACCACCTATGAGAGAGTGCAATATGTGTGTGTGTGTGTGTGTACCTATGTATATGACTTAGTGTGTTGGGATATGGCGTAGTAGAGTGTGTTAGGATAGGGTATAGGTAAGGCATAATATCAATAGATAAGTTATCTAAGTATGTATCCATGTATGCATTTATATGTCAACATAGGTGCGCGCTATGGTTATGGTAGAGATATATGCCTATACCTACGTATTAGCAAATATGATAAGGGTATATATATTATCAAGAGGTAAGGATTTGGCTATAAGGTACATATATACATTGTGCATAGGGTATATGGTTATTATCTATTCAAATATGGCTTATAGGTAATTTATATACATATATAGTATGAGGGTATATGTGATAAAGATATAGAATATAGTGTAGAAATATATGGACATGTAGTTGTATGGTTATGGTATATAGAAATTAGTGATAGGTATGGGCATATGCAAGGGTGTATCATGACATACCATAGTATATAGAGATACCTACATATTATATTGATACTAGTGTATATGTATAGGTAAGGATAGAGGGTAGCATATTACAAGTAGGCAATATAGGGGAACCCAATGACAACCTATCTACTTAGAAAAAACAAATTGGTTTAGAATTGACCTAGAAAACCTAAAATCGACTGGATATGTCTAAATAGACCAACCAATAGGTAATTGACCTAGTTCTACCCAATTGACCTGGAATCAACCTAGGAATCTAGTTTAAGACTAGTTGAACATGTTGTATGATTCCAAATCACTCTTTGACATGGAAATTCATATATAGGTCACTTGGACTCCAGTTCGGACATTGATTTGTGTTTACAGCTCAGGAACACAAGCAAGTGCATTCCATGATCTCGTTCATTTCCTGATAGTTTCTCTATTTGATTAATTTAGATATGTGTTTCATGCTTATTGACACACTGGAAACACGTGATTAGTACTTGCTGATTCTATCTATGTTTATCATGTTATGTTATTCTCGTGCTTATTGTGATTACCATTTTTATCTTGTTTGTCATGTTACATGTTTCGTATCGTGACTCGAGTTCGCGATTACTAGTCGGACTAGGAGGAAATGCCTTAGTATATATGTGATCAAACCTATAGCCCGTGTTTATTCTAGACCGTAAAAATTAGACCGTAGATAATAGTTGGATTATGCATAGCCGATCACATATAGACATGGCATATCTAAAACACTTAGTAGCAGTTAGCTTATTTCCTCACATGTACTTTCTACTCATATCTTATTTACCTTAATTATTGCTTACTTTCCATTTACTATTCATATTTCATGAATATCCTATTTCCTGTATCTCCATATTACTATTCACTTTTATATAATTCCTATCATGTTAGGAATAGTTATCATGTTTGTACTTACTCCAATCTTGACTAGATTTTTTTCAGTTGACGAGCTTGAGGATGTATGTCCTACTCATTATGGTGCTCAGGAAACCCAAGGAGTGGATCCCCCGGCAGAGTAGTTTAGCTATTCCTAGATGGATGCCTAGTTAGATTGTATAGTTATGACCGGATTTGTCTCCGGAATATTTATATTTGGGATTGCATATATATTATGGGATATGATGCACTCTTGGACGTTTGGTTTATCTAGACTTGGATTAGGACTTGAGATTATATTGGATTATGCATTCACTCACTTGTGTCTAGTGTTCTTTCACTTTATATTATTTCGTGCTTTATCTTTCTATTTGATCTTGTGATTGAGTATTATCCTGATTTTATAACATTGTTCTCTTTTTGGAGTTAGATATCTGTTTAGGGTAGCTAGTTATAGTAATTGTCTAGATAGCTTACTACATCGATGCTGCATCGTAGGCTGGGTGTGCATCACACACTTGTAACCCTACATCCGGGTATGGGTCTTGATATTTGTTTCACCAGCTAAAAATGACATGCAAGTACATATGCTGATTGCTTTTATTTATTGATAGTTTTTTCTATTACATGTTATACATAAGCATATCTTAATTTTTGACATGCTTGTTATATGTGATTAGTGTTTATGGATTCCATACATGTATTGTGTTTCTTTACTATTATATTCGTGACTATCGTGTTTACATGATTACCGTATTCGTGACCTGTTCATGTCATGTTTGAATCCATGAGTACTAGACGGGTGGAAAAATATCTTATAGACGTATGAACTACTCATTCCATCCCATAGTCTTTCTTAATGAATAACAACCATTTAGTAAGATATTTTTTCATTAGCCATGAAGTTGGCAAGATTTGACCCCTTAGTCGTTCACTTGTCGAACGTGATATTTCAAAACACTTAGATTTGTGTCGATTTACTTGTTTCATCTTGTCTTTATCATCACATGCCATGATTGTCATGTTTATTTGTTTCTTTCTAGTTGTCATGTCATGTCATGCATGATTATAGTTTCTACCTGTTTCTTTTTACTTGCTATATTATGATGATAGTTTTACCTGTTATTCTATATCACCTATGATATTTCATGTTTTATAATTTCTATCATGTTTGAATAGCCTATCATGTATGCACTTATTCTATTCCTGACTGAAAACCTATTTTTCATCTTAGTCAATTGCTACTCTACGCACTTGGACCTATGGGAGAGATATGGATACTGTGGGAGGCCGATCCTAGATCTTATATAGATAGTTATTTGATCTTAAATGTAAATGGGTTGTTTATAAATTTTGATGTATTATTCGGGTCTTGTATTTATATCAAATGTAAACTTTGGACGTTGTAAAAAGATTTAGTTATTGTGAGTGAGCAAACTTGTATGGATTGCAGATTTTAATTGAGGTCTAGACAGCGTACTACCGCCGATAAAACGGCATAGGCTGGACTTGGCCATATACTTGCATTCTGAAAAGCAGGTGCGGGTCGTGATACGGATGCATTTATTACAAATTCTAAGCTGGAATCTTTAAACCCTCAAAAAGAAATGAAGTTACAAGTTCCTAATCAAGAAACAACATTAAGTGAGGAGAAGGACACGATAATCTTGGTAAAACCATTGCTAACACTACCGAGGTGAATTCTCCAGTCCACCAGTCACGACCCGGTCCCAATTTTTTGGGTCGAATCGGATCATGCCCAGCCTGCACCGTTGTTGAGACGGCGACAGTAAGCTGTATTCAGTAGTGAAACATATGCAGATAAAATTCTAACGAATATAAATCTTTTATTCAATTTAAAATTTTTGAAATACAACAACTATTAATTACAACAACTACATTTGATACATTGGTTACAAAAAAAAATTTACTATCCAGCTCTACTGATCTTGGGTTCCAGGTTCTGCGGGAACAGGCATCAGATCTTCAATGACTCAATCACCTAAAATGTTGGTCTCCAGTCAGGAGGGAGCAAAGTACAAATTCATGATATTTTAACAATTGAAATTAATAATGGAATTATGCACTTTTAAACAATTTTGAAATCAACAATTTAAGCAGTTACAATTTTAAAACAGTTACAGTTCTGTGATGTGAATAGGCAATAAAATATGACCGGCTTGGGTTTGTTACAGTAAAGGATATGGGATTTGTTACAGTATGATCATACTCATTACAATATTCCTCCAGTCCCCATTAGTTACAGTAGTTACAGTCAGTGCTCTCAGAGAGAATTTCGTATTGTATCGTGGTTTAAACTTGCATTAAAACAATTATTAACTAATTGTAATCTACCACAAAAATGTACTTGCCTTGATTATGACTGGATTTGATTGTTGATTTTGGGGTAATGCTAGTACAGTCTTCGAAACCCTACAATTAAGAATTCCTGACATAGCACCAATATTTAATCCATATCAAGGTGTGCTAGTTACAATCTCTAGAATTTGATCCTAGTCAATTTTATGTTATTTACAAATCTACCAGAACACGCTTATCGAGGTGAGTTTCTAATTTACGAAGAAAAGTCAGTTTCACTTTGTATTTGGAAAAACTCATAGTTATTGATTTACTTGGTAAAACTTTGTATTTTGTATTATATATAAAATTAATATTTTTCTTTAAATGAGAAAACATGAATTTTGTTTAATAAAGTTGTAATTTCCTAATTATTTTATTGTGAGAAAATGATATTTAAATTTTTATAAAGTAATTATATTATCATTTTACGTTTTACGTCAATCAACCAACCAAAATAAAATTTACAATATTACAAAACTACAGATAATAACTAAAAGATAGGCTTATGCCCTTACAGACCAATTTACATAAATTGAAATAAGAGAAAAGGTTAGTTAGCTCTAAATAATATCCTGCACTTTAATTACTAAAACAAATTAAAATAAAATTTTATTAAGAGTCTCAGACTTGGTCCAGTCGTCACAAAATAGCTAATGCCTCAACGTACAGGAACCCTGTAGCGTTTGCACTTCGCCAGGCTCATTCGACCTATAAGGTCGTCGCCTAAAAGGTGGTACAGAAATCCATAAATCCGAAAGCCGACAAATCCAAAATGTTTTGCAAAAGTCCGATATATACGAAAATCCGTTTTAAAAATATTTCCGAAAAATTGGGCAGCATCTCCTCTATATCTGGGATAACCCAAAACTGGAAAAATGTGCCACAATACCAATATATATATATCCCAAACCAGGGAAAACCCATAATTTAAATTCCACCACAAGGGTTAATAATTCACAAAAATATGTTTCCGAAGAATATGCAGAAACCCGAAATTACTCGAAAACCCGAGAATTCACATAAACAAACCAGCATAGAGATTAAACTCTCAAAACCAATCCAACAGAACCTAAATCCGAAGCAAAGCTATCCAAAAAATCACAGAACCTATCATTCTCAAAACGAAACTATCCACAGAAATATCCAACGAATTTCGGAATTTCTGAATTCGAAACGTCTAACCGAATCCCACAATGGGATCGGGGACCAAGAATCATCATCGACAATAACGAAAATGGAATGGGTCAAAGGAATTATACCTCATGTGCTCGGCTAGAGCTCTCAGATGTAAATAATAGAGAAATGGAACTCACGGACGGTGAATCGGCTCAAGACAGCGCCTCGTCGGGGTACGGCTGCGCTACACGTACCGAACCGAGATCGGACAGCAAATCCGAGCATGCCTACGTGAACAGAAGATCGGGCTCGGGATAGAAGATCAGAAAACTACGAGTTGCCGAGGGAACCACGGAGCAGAACGGCAGCGGGGTGCTGGACAGAGGCTCGCTCGGGCTCGGCCTCGGATCAGAGCCGAGTGGGATCGACGACAGGGACAATCGCGGGGAGGCCGCGCGGATCGGATCACGGTCGCCGGAGTCGCCAGGGCGGGGCCGGCCTGGACTCGGGCGGAGGGCAGCGCTCGGGCCCGCGGGGAGGGTCGACGGGGTGGCGCCAGAGGGACGCGCGCAGGGGCGAGGCTCATGGACGGCGGTCGGCCGGGCTGCGGATCGGGGTCGGCGATTGGGAATCACTTGGTCGGCCGAGAGGGGATGCGCACGGGGAGGACCGGCGGAGGCCGGGGGAGCCGGCCTGGAGTCGGGCGCCGGAGCGGCGGCCCAGGGGCGCGCTCGCGGAGATCGGGGAGCGCGGGTTCGTCGGGGAGCGGCTAGGGCACGATTTGGGGAAAGGGTTTTTGGAGATGGTGATGGAAATGGGAATGAAGATGGGGTTTTATATAGGAGAAAATTTGGGGGTTTCGGAACCCAACGGCCGTGGCCGTTCGGGGAGGCGAACGGAGGAGTCGGGGTTGGCTGCGGCCAACGCTTGGAAAGGAAAGGTTTTCCTTTACTGGGAGAGGGAGAGTAATAATAAGAGAGTTAAAGAGTTAAAGCGTTAAAAATGAAAAAAAAAAAGAATTCTTTTCCCTTAAATACAAATATAGTCATAATTTAATGAATCGAGTTTGGATCTAATTTCAACATGGATCGAGACGGGTCCGGGACAAGTTCGGGATGGTCTGGTCCAATACTGAAATTCCAGAATATTAATTTTCTAAAATATAATTAATTTAGCAAATAGATTATACAATAAAAATTTTACGGGTTTGACCAACAATAGATTTCAGAAATAATAATAATTTTTAAAAAAACAATTTTTTTCTAAATTGATAATTAATAATAATTTACTAAATAAATTATAAAACTAAAATTTACGGGTTTCACAACCTTCCCTCCTTAGAAAATTTCGTCCTGGAAATTTAAGCTTTTAACCTCTGCTAGTAAATTCTAAAATTTAATGAGTCACATCACTAAAATTTTAGTTCAATCACATATTGTATCAAACCCAACCAATTTTTTTTTCTTGATTAACATTTCAAAGCTCATCCTCGAAATTCGAATTTGAACATTAATCCACAGATCCTATTCTCCAATTTTTTTTCTTCAACTCAAATAATAAATAATAACTATTTATGCCAAATCTCAAAATCACTAATATCCTCAACTACTCGAAATTTGGTTTTCCGCAAATTTTTTTTTAATCAAATCCAAAACGTTATATTTAAATTCAATGTTCCAAACAAACTTAAATTTTTAATCTTCAAATACAACCTTTAAATTTATATCTTGTAATATAATGATAATCTTCTAAAAATCAAATTCATTCATACTACATCCCCCAAAACTTGTGATTTTACAAAATCGTCAATGTGCCATATCAATTCTTCAACTCTTTTATTTAAGTAAATTCTATCCTTAAATTTTAATCCTACAAAGCTTCCACTTTCCACCTTAGAAAATATCAAATTTAAAATTTTACCCATCAATTCCAATTCTAGTAAGAAATCAAATCATAAAATCAAAATCTTTATTGTTAATCCATTTTTTTTTACTAATGTTAATTCGATGAATAAGTTTTTCTCCTCATTCAAATAAAAAATAATTTCCTCAAAAGTCAAAATTCATCTTGGTCACGTTAAGCTTGTCTCCAAGAATTTATAGAACTTCCACATATTTGATTTCCTCTTTAACCTAAAGTTCATCCATCTCTATTTCAAAATCCAAATTCAAACATCAAAAGATTCAAACACAAACTTCTCAAAGATTTAAATTTAATCATGGTTACTCTCTCTCCTTTAATAAAGCGCAAGATGATCATCTCAATATAATTATCCTGCCGCGAGGATCTATAAAATAGTTTTAAAAATAACATACCATAAGTTTTTAAATAATTCGACAAACGAATATATCACAAAAACTAACTGTCATTTCACAAATCAAATTTCTACTTAAAATAAATGAGGAAAATTTGTAAAGTCAAAAATCATACTTCAAAAACTTTGATAACTTTTAAATGGAAACCTTAAATCAAAATTTTACTTTCAAAATTGAAATCATAATGTTTCATATATATCTCATATCTAGAGACAACTAAACTCGAAACCACATCACCAAAAATTTATTTGTGTTAATCTACCAAATTTAAATCCTCTAATCTTTCAATTTCTACTCAACATGATATTCTTCCCTCGACTGGTAGATTTTTATATTCAATCAATTAAATCTTCAAAAATATTTAATCAAAACTCCTTGTGGCCTATCATTACAAAAATTGTTCTCCTTAAAATCAAAAGTGTCAACTCTTCAAAGTCAATATAAAATTTAATTCTAAAATGCATATTATATCATTACTCAAATAAGATCTTTTCCTTTATTAATTTTTACTAAACTCAAGTTCATATTATCGGGTGCAATCTTCTCAATTTTTTTTATTTGGCACCCTTCTATTCATACAATTCGTCATCCTCAATTATTTACAATTTAAGTCCAATATTTTTTGTTTCGATTATCCTTTATAGTTAATTCACCATGCACCTTCCTAGAGTGCATCTCTATGCCTAACATTGACAACCTTTAATCTTCAATGTCAAATTATTCACAAACTTTCCTCTATACTAATCACCATTGTACATTTTAACTCATATATATCCTATATATCATGCACTCTAAAAATCCCAGCTATAAAATGTTCTAGGTTTACTTCATAAGGCAAAATCAGATTCGAGGCATGATTGCTAAATATCAAAATGTAAACATGTTTAGAATCTTCTAGATAGAGTTTAGAATATTTTGTTGTGATCAAAATCATGAGTAAACATCGAGGTATAATTTAAATAATCATAACGAGTTTAAAGTTCTAAACAGGATAGAAAATGTAGATGATTGTTCTTCTGAGATCAAGGGATTTATCAAAATATGTGTTTGAGATTCAAAACACTGGGGCTAAAATCAAAAGGAGTATCTGTTCTCCGATTTTCTTTTCCAAAGCTAAAACGATCAACCTTGATTTGAATAATTGAGTTAGACACAAGGTAAGATAGAAGCATCACCGCTTTAGATTAAGTAAGAAAACCAAAGATAATATTCCCGACAATTCACTCAGGGAATAAAAAAAATATTTTGAGAAGAATAATTTCATACCTAAGAAAAATTGAAAATTTGAGAGAAGGTAAGTCTCATTGATTAAAGGAAATCAAATTGAAAATGTCTAATAACGCCAAGAAATTAAATAGCTTTGGGACAGCTCAAAATTTCCATGACTAAAGGAATTTCAATAATAGAATGGATTCAAAATGTGATCAATTTTTTGACCGTTCCTGCTTCATTGTATTCAATCATAGAAGCTCTTTAGGCCTTTGATTTGATCAAAAAAATTTACATAGAGAGAATAGGGTTTTAAGATGAGTGGAGGAAGTCAACATATGATAATATTCTCGGTCTTTGGAATAACTCAGGAGATAACAATCATTATTGAAATTGAAAATAACCCCTTTAAGAGAATCATGAACTAACTAATTCTTCTGGTAATAATTGACCTTGAGGTTTGAATGATCCCAGAAGAATTTTGATTCAGGATTGATTCCAAGAAAGTTAGTCAATTGGAAAGGAGATCAAGGAAAAAGGTTGGATAATGGTTGTAGATATATATTGGGTAGATAAGAATTTATCAGGATTGCTAAGAGAATTCGAAATTCTACATAGCGAACGAATCAAGATTTCAATTAAAGGTAGAGAAGTAATGAAGAATTTGAAACTTAGGTTTGAAAAAGAAGAAAAAGACCAAAAAATTCAATCTTATTCCAAAAAGAATATGAATCCTAAGGTATACTAGAATCTGAAAATTATGGTAGGAGAATAATCTCGAAAGTCATGGGACACTCAAAGGTACAATCAGCCTAATCTAGATAAGGTTTAGGTACAAACACAAACAAGGTATCCTACGAATCTATAAGCAGGCAAAAATAGATATTTAAGTAAATAATTTTCGGCCCTATAATGTAACATTGTGTATATCATCTAAGTGTTCTAGTTGTTTCTAAAGTCTGTTTTCCTAAAGTCTCAACTATCCCTAGGTCAAGTTACAGAACTGCGCGATGGTCTAGACTAAGTTGACTAGACCAATTTACAGATCTGACCTGCATGGGCCACCATTAAAAATATGTCACGACTCGGTCCCAATTTTTTGGGTCGAATCGGATCATGTCCAGCCTGTACAGTTGTTGAGACGGCGGCAGTAAGCTGTATTCAGTACTGAAACATATGCAGATAAAATTCTAACGAATATAAATCTTTTATTCAATTTAAAATTTTTGAAATACAACAAATATTAATTACAACAACTACATTTGATACATTGGTTACAAAAAAAAAATTTACTATCCAGCTCTACTGATCTTGGGTTCCAGGTTCTGCGGGAACAGGCATCAGATCTTCAACGACTCAATCACCTAAAATGTTGGTCTCCAGTCAGGAGGGAGCAAAGTACAAATTCATGATATTTTAACAATTGAAATTAATAATGGAATTATGCACTTTTAAACAATTTTGAAATCAACAATTTAAGCAGTTACAGTTTTAAAACAGTTACAGTTTTGTGATGTGAATAGGCAATAAAATATGACCGGCTTGGGTTTGTTACAGTAAAGGATATGGGATTTGTTACAATATGATCATACTCATTATACTATTCCCCCAGTCCCCATTAGTTACAGTAGTTACAGTCAGTGCTCTCAGAGAGAGTTCCGTGTTGTATCGTGGTTTAAACTTGCATTAAAACAATTATTAACTAATTGTAATCTACGACAAAAATGTACTTGCCTTGATTATGACTGGATTCGATTGTTGATTCCGGGGTAATGCTAGTACAGTCTTCGAAACCCTACAATTAAGAATTCCTGACTTAGTACCAATATTTAATCCATATCTAGGTATGCTAGTTACAATCTCTAGAATTTGATCCTAGTCAATTTTATGTTATTTACAAATCTACCAGAACACGCTTATCGAGGTGAGTTTCTAATTTACGAAGAAAAGTCAGTTTAACTTTGTATTTGGAAAAACTCATAGTTATTGATTTACTTGGTAAAACTTTGTATTTTGTATTATATATAAAATTAATATTTTTCTTTAAATGAGAAAACATGAATTTTGTTTAATAAAGTTGTAATTTCCTAATTATTTTATTGTGAGAAAATGATATTTAAATTTTTATAAAGTAATTATATTATCATTTTACGTTTTACGTCAATCAACCAACCAAAATAAAATTTACAATATTACAAAACCACAGATAATAACTAAAAGATGGGCATATGCCCTTACAGACCAATTTACATAAATTGAAATAAAAGAAAAGGTTAGTTAGCTCTAAATAATATCTTGCACTTTAATTACTAAAACAAATTAAAATAAAATTTTATTAAGAGTCTCAGACTTGGTCCAGTCGTCACAAAATAGCTAATGCCTCAACGTACAGGAACCCTGTAGCGTTTGCACTTCGCCAGGCTCATTCGACCTATAAGGTCGTCGCCTAAAAGGTGGTACAGAAATCCATAAATCCGAAAGCCGACAAATCCAAAATGTTTTGCAAAAGTCCGATATATACGAAAATCCGTTTTAAAAATATTTCCGAAAAATTGGGCAGCATCTCCTCTATATCTGGGACAACCCAAAACTGGGAAAATGTGCCACAATACCAATATATATATATATATATCCCAAACCAGGGAAACCCATAATTTAAATTCCACCACAAGGATTAATAATTCACAAAAATATGTTTCCGAAGAATACGCGGAAACCCGAGAATTCACATAAACAAACCAACATAGAGATTAAACTCTCAAAACCAATCCAACAGAACCTAAATCCGAAGCAAAGCTATCCAGAAAATCACAGAACCTATCATTCTCAAAACGAAACTATCCACAGAAATATCCAACGAATTTCGGAATTTCTGAATTCGAAACGTCTAACCGAATCCGACAATGGGATCGGGGACCAAGAATCATCATCGACAATAACGAAAATGGAATGGGTCAAAGGAATTATACCTCATGTGCTCGGCTAGAGCTCTCAGATGTAAATAATAGAGAAATGGAACTCACGGACGGTGAATCGGCTCAAGACAGCGCCTCGCCGGGGTACGTCTGCGCTACTCGTACCGAACCGAGATTGGACAGCAAATCCGAGCACGCCTACGTGAACAGAAGATCGGGCTCGGGATAGAAGATCAGAAAACCGTGAGTTGTCGAGGGAACCACGGAACAGAACGGCAGCGGGGTGCTGGACAGAGGCTCGCTCGGGCTCGGCCTCGGATCAGAGCTGAGTGGGATCGACGCCAGGGACAATCGCGGGGAGGCCGCGCGGATCGGATCGCGGTCGCCGGAGTAGCCAGGGTGGGGCCAGCCTGGACTCGGGCGAAGGGAAGCGCTCGGGCCCACGGGGAGGGTCGACGGGGTGGCACCGGAGGGACGCGCGAAGGGGCGAGGCTCGTGGACGGCGGTCGGCCGGGCCGCGGATCGGGGTCGGCGGTGGGAATCACTTGGTCGGCCTAGAGGGGATGCGCACGGGGAGGACCGGCGGAGGCCGGGGGAGCCGTCCTGGAGTCGGGCGCCGGAGCGGCGGCCCAGGGGCGCGCTCGCGGAGGTCGGGGAGCGCGGGTTCGTCGGAGAGCGGCTAGTGTCACGACCCGCATCCGCTTTTCGGATACGAAACATGTCCAAGCCCAGCCTACGCCACAGTATCAGTGGTAGTACGCTTTCTATACTCAAGTCACGGCAATCTAGAATCACAGGAAAACTATATCTCATCTACAGCAATAATTATATCACAGTCAAGATCAATGAGAAGACATGAACTGAATAGTAATAAATAAACTGAATATCAAGAATCACTGTCACGTCCGGTGGACACAAATCCACTACCAATAGACAGAAAAAAAATAAAAGAATACAAGGAGTAACTAACTGAATAAAAACTGCTATTCTAGACCACCTCAAGTGCAAGCGATGCGATCTGATGCTGGCTCAATCCTCTGGTCTGCTCCTAACTCAAACTCGACTGACCTGAAGAGATCATCAGGTCCTCAGAGGACTAGCAAGATACATAAAAACGAGCCTTTCTAATAGTTTATTATGCATAGAGAAAAGTACAGAATAAACAAGTAAAACGGAGCAATGAATAAAGCACGAATCTATACACTATCTACACGAAAATAAACGGCTGAACAAGAACTAGAAACTTATGTCAAGATGTCAACGGATAGCCGAAACGAATACTCAAACCCTCGTCCCTAGTGTGGACTCGTAGGTTTGAACTACTAATCCTCGTCCCTAGTGTGGACTCGCAGATTAGCATCTACTACTAACCCTCGTCCCTAGTGTGGACTCGTAGCCTAGCATCACCCTCGTCCCTAGTGTGGACTCACAGGCGTAACCCTATACCACTAACCCTCGTCCCTAGTGTGGACTCGCAGGCTAGCATCTACTACTAACCCTCGTCCCTAATGTGGACTCGCAGGCTAGCATCACCCTCGTCCCTAGTGTGGACTCGCTGGTGTTGACCAATAACTACTAACCCTCGTCCCTATCGTGGACTCGCAGGTTAGCTTCAAGGTTCAAGACACGGAGGCACGACTCAATCAAGGCACGACCAATAAGAAATAAGGCTAACTGTGAACATTGTCTAAAGCAATAGTAAACTTTACAAGCTTGATAGAAAAGATACATGGCAACAATATGAGAAAACTAGATAAAATAATAGACAGTGCATGTAAATAAAGCTGTGTAGAAAGACAAGGTATACTTGCCTTTGGTCCTGAGCTGCTGGCACGGTCGAGTGCTGAGTCACAGTTTCCAAAATACCTGTTTTACAAATTTGTTCTAATTAATGCATGAAATTGGATTATAAATTACCTAACATTCAAGAACCAAGTTTACTGTATTTGGAATATAATGCTTCTAAACCCATAAAACCTATATGTATTACTGCATTTGGAACCACTAACTCTCTCCAATGCTCCCAGTCTAATACCTAGATATTATGGACTCGGGTCTTGGGAAACAAGTCTAGGGACTTGCCTTGGGCCACCCTGTTATACTGGTCTCGTATACAACTATCCTTGCTAGGTGATATGACATAACAGTATATGAAAGTCCATCCAGGTATCAGATGACTCCTATCCTAGATACTCTACAAGGTCCTTCACCCATGGGTGAACTAACCAAGAATGTAGATCAGATTTCAACTGAACCAGGAATGGAAGGGACAGATCATCTAATGAACTTAATTGTGGATTCAGAACAGTATCAAAGGGTGATTGAACCTAAGGGTGGAGTCGAGATGAAGACTGATACATCTACTGAAGAGGGCTGAGTTTAGTGTATAGGTTTGGACTGTTTTTACCAAGTACCACAGGCAGTAGACTAGCTATAGCATTAGCAGTCATATGACTGCTATCTAGGAGGACTGCTCAATGGTATGAGTTAAACCAAACACTCATCTTAATGCTACAGATGTCCATATATATGGAGGGGTCTGCACAAGTGAAAACTGAACTGAAATTCCTGGAGTAAGTTGGAATAGTACTTTATAGGACTAAAATATGGTGACAAGGTTACCTACAAGAAGGATGGACTGAACAATTGAGGAGGGGCTGCATTACATCATAATAAAACATTTAGATGTGATAGAGGGTTGAACTTACCTGACACCTGGAAATCCTTGAAGTTCCCAATTTACTATAGGACACCAACACTATCACTGAACCTATTACCTGCTGATGCACACAAGCAAAGGGGAAGGCAGTGGAGGCACACAGAGCTTGTTGATTTGCTCCTGCACCCAACCTGGTATGGTCCTGCACAGGTCTTTGGCTGGACTAGAACCTGAACTAAGAATTTAAAGACTGAAATTGGGTGATACGAAGACTGATATCTAATAGGAAGTTGGTCGAGAGTCCCAGGTGATCTTATTTGGACAGGGATTGATACAAATAGATTAGGGACATGACAAATAGTTCAATATCTGAACTAGGCATCTTTATGGATACACGTCTGAAAAGACTTGATATCAAGGAGAACAGGGGACTGAAATATGTACCATGATGCATTGCAACTAATTATGAAAGGATGAGAGTGACCAGGACATGTAAATGGCTATTGCCAGGATAAGGAACTGAACATTTCAAATAAAATATATCAAATTTCACTATTGCACAAAATGGATTGGAATTAATCCTCAACAGTCCTTAGCTTGTACCATTCAAAGGCTAACCTACTGCACCAATCCTAACAAAATCTTAGGACTGGTATAGGCTTGTACCTCCTGTAGACTTCAGGTTCCCAGAGTTCAACCCCATGTCTACTCCAAAGTTGCTACTCGAGTGGTTAGGCATATACTAGGGTGCCTTGCCTGTACTGGTACTGGGTCACCTTGAGCCCAGTGCCAAATGTATAATTTCCCTGGAAAACCCTTAGTTTTAGGATCCCCTGCATATTGTGATGGGGCACGCAACTTCCCAAAATGTTCTTCTCTATACCTGTCATATATTATAGGCAGGGCACCTACAACTAAGTCCTGTTCTCAGGATCCTATGTCTGATACTCTATTATTCATGTGACTTGGGATGTGGCTAAGGTGTCAGATTCCCATTAAATACCAGGTGAATTTTCATAGTAGCATCCAATGGGTACAAAGAAAATTATGGCAGTGTCATGGAACACTCCTATTGCATTACCTAAAGGTTAGAAAAGGATTTCCCATTTAGATTTCCTGTCAGTGTTAACCTGATAATAGAGGAAGGTTCACCCACAAAAATCTAATGGATACTTAGGGACAGGTTCATAAGGGAGTTCTAAGTGTTAGTATCCTGGCACATCTGATTTCACTTGGTATCTAACACAATGGTCGAACTAGCAAGTATCACCCTCAATATTGGGATGCGAGTATCAGAAACACTCTCATTAACTACCTCCATACTTGGTTGCTGACCTGTGCACCCCTTTCTATTTAATGGGAATTTCCAATGTACAGGAATCTTCCCACACACTCCGTTTTCTGTGGCAGGTTCTGCTGTGCATAATAGTTGCAGTAACCAACTTTGTAGTGCAGGACAGGTAAGAAGGATATGTAGGAAATGCAATGGATAGCAGAGAAGGACCTAATGTGTGCAAAAGCAGTGCAATAAGTGCAGTTGGCTGATTGATGGTGCAGGGAATGATGAAATGATGTGTTGAAGTATCTGATGGGGTTTGGCTCAGGGCAGGTGATGAGAGGCAATGCACCTATGACTACAGGGATCAACTCCCCCCCACCATAAGTACGTCCTAGGTTACTAATTTTGTATTGGCACCACACCCTTTCTGCCATTACACATGATTTTCCACGGTTATTTATACATACCCTCTGACTTATTCTGCTAATGAAGATGAATAGCCACCTCATAAGCATAAACGCAAACACCTATAAGTCGAAAACTCATAACTGGTAGATGACAGTGATCAAAAGTATAGATTTACCTGTTAGATTCGAAACAGGAACTCGACTGCTCCTCCTTCTCTCCTTGCTGTTCTTGCGACAGGGAAGATCGTCTTCTAGGGTTTGTAGAGGATTTATAGGTCGGCTACCAATTCCTTTGTTTATTTATACTAGGTTTCGATCAAAAGAGGAGATAAGGAGGATTTGAATGGTTCCTATCTCTGGGTTCTGATGAGGGTTAAGCATCGAATTCAAATCGAATTCAAATACTGATTTAGTTTAAAGGAAAAATTTGAAATAAGTTATTTGTATATTGGTCCCTGCAAATCCTTTTATTACCATTTGGTCCCGACTGGTATTAAAAATAAATAACTAATAAAGAGCATTATTTTTTTACATGTGAGACAAATGCTAATTAATAAATTTTAAAAAATATAGGAGAAAATTTGGTCAAGGGGTTGACAACTCTATCCCCCTTAAACAAATTTCGTCCTCGAAATTTAAAGAACCGTGATCTATTAGAATGAAAAGTCTAGAATAATTTGCTATGACAGAAATTCAATTAAAATAATTCAATTTAAAAATAGGTCTATCTTTGCTACTACTGCAAATCTCTACTGAAAATTTCTACCATTAGCTCCCTGTGGTGCCATCGCATTCTCTGTGATTGTGGCAAAAGCTCGCCCTCCTCCTGCGGTTGGTAGAGTGTTCAGTACAGCGTTGTTGAGAGTCCAAGGAAAATACTTTAGCCGTTGAAGAAAATTTTAAGCAGGATGCAATTCAAGGATTCAATAAAATCAAGGACTAGAGACCAATAATGAGTCAAGACATGTGGATGAGATCCTAAGTGTCTATTCCTATTCGCAGGCTCACGACGGTACAGGTGACGTAACCGAAGTGATTAACGTAGACCTGCATGGGCCACCAAAAAAACTTGTCATGACCCGCATCCGCTTTTCGGATACGAAACGTGTCCAAGCCCAGCCTACGCCGCAGTGTCGGCGGTAGTACGCTGTCTATACTCAAGTCACGGCAATCTAGAATTACGGAAAAACTATATCTCATCCACAGCAATAATTATGTCACAGTCAAGATCAATGAGAAGACATGAACTGAATAATAATGAATAAACTGAATATCAAGAATCACTGTCACGTCCGGTGGACACAAATCCACTACCAATAGACGGAAGAAAATAAAAGAATACAAGGAGTAACTAACTGAATAAAAACTGCTATTCTAGACCACCTTAAGTGCAAGCGATGCGATCTGATGCTGGCTTAATTCTCTGGTCTGCTCCTAACTCAAACTCGACTGACCTGAAGAGATCATCAGGTCCTCAGAGGACTAGCAAGATACATAAAAATGAGCCTTTCTAACAGTTTATTATGCATGGAGAAAAGTATAGAATAAACAAGTAAAACGAAGAAATGAATAAAGCACTAATCTATACACTGTTTACACGAAAATAAACGGCTGAACAACTAGAAACTCATGTCAAGATGTCAACGGATAACCGAAACGAATACTCAAACCCTCGTCCCTAGTGTGGACTCGCAGGTTTGAACTACTAATCCTCGTCCCTAGTGTGGACTCGCAGATTAGCATCTACTACTAACCCTCGTCCCTAGTGTGGACTCGCAGGCTAGCATCACCCTCGTCCCTAGTGTGGACTCGCAGGCGTAACCCTATACCACTAACCCTTGTCCCTAGTGTGGACTCGCAGGCTAGCATCTACTACTAACCCTCGTCCCTAATGTGGACTCGCAGGCTAGCATCACCCTCGTCCCTAATATGGACTCGCAGGTATAGACCAATAACTACTAACCCTGATCCCTATCGTGGACTCGCAGGTTAGCTTCAAGGTTCAAGACACGGAGGCACGACTCAATCAAGGCACGACCAATAAGAAACAAGGCTAACTGTGAAAATTGTCTAAAGCAATGGCAAACTTTACAAGCTTGATAGAAAAGATACATGACAACAATATGAGAAAACTGGATAAAATAATAGACAGTGCATGTAAATAAAGCTGTATAGAAAGGCAAGGTATAGTTGCCTTTGGTCCTGAGCTGCTGGCACGGTCGAGTGCTGAGTCACAGTTTCCAAAATACCTGTTTTACGAATTTGTTCTAATTAATGCATGAAATTGGATTACAAATTACCTAACATTCAAGAACCAAGTTTACTGTATTTGGAATATAATGCTTCTAAACCCATAAAACCTCTATGTATTACTGCATTTGGAACCACTAACTCTCTCCAATGCTCCCAGTCTAATACCTAGATATTATGGACTCGGGTCTTGGGAAACAAGTCTAGGGACTTGCCTTGGACCTCCCTGTTACACTGGTCTCGTATACAACTATCCTTGCTAGGTGATATAACATAACAGTATATGAAAGTCCATCCAGGTATCAGATGACTCCTATCCCAGATACTCTACAAGATCCTTCACCCATGGGTGAACTAACCAAGAATGTAGATCAGATTTCAACTGAACCAGGAATGGAAGGGACAGATCATCTAATGAACTTAATTGTGGATTCAGAACAGTATCAAAGGGTGATTGAACCTAAGGGTGGAGTCGAGATGAAGACTGATACATATACTGAAGAGGACTGAGTTTAGTGTATAGGTTTGGACTGTTTTCACCAAGTACCACAGGCAGTAGACTAGCTATAGCATTAGCAGTCATATGACTGCTATCTAGGAGGACTGCTCAATGGTATGAGTTAAACCAAACACTCATCTTAATGCTACAGATGTCCATATATATGGAGGGGTCTACACAAGTAAAAACTGAACAGAAATTCCTAGAGTAAGTTGGAATACTACTTTATAGGACTGAAATATGGTGACAAGGTTACCTACAAGAAGGATGGACTGAACAATTGAGGAGGGGCTGTATTACCTCATAATAAAACATTTAGATGTGATAGAGGGTTGAACTTACCTGACACCTGGAAATCCTTGAAGTTCCAAATGTACTATAGGACACCAACACTATCACTGAACCTATTACCTGCTGATGCACACAAGCAAAGGGGAAGGCAGTGGAGGCACACAGAGCTTGTTGATTTGCTCCTGCACCCAACCTGGTATGGTCCTGCACAGGTCTTTGGCTAGACTAGAACCTGAACTAAGAATTTAAAGACTGAAATTGGGTGATACAAAGACTGATATCTAATAGGAAGTTGGTCGAGAGTCCCAGGTGATCTTATTTGGACAGGGATTGATACAAATAGATTAGAGACATGACAAATATTTCAATATCTGAACTAGGCATCTTTATGGATACACGTCTGAAAAGACTTGATATCAAGGAGAACAGGGGACTGAAATATGTACCATGATGCATTGCAACTAATTATGAAAGGATGAGAGTGACCAGGACATGTAAATGGCTATTGCCAGGATAAGGAACTGAACATTTCAAATAAAATATATCAAATTTCACTATTGCACAAAATGGATTGGAATTAATCCTCAACAGTCCTTAGCTTGTACCATTCAAAGGCTAACCTACTGCACCAATCCTAACAAAATCTTAGGACTGGTATAGGCTTGTACCTCCTGTAGACTTCAGGTTCCCAGAGTTCAACCCCATGTCTACTCCAAAGTTGCTACTCGAGTGGTTAGGCATATACTAGGGTGCCTTGCCTGTACTGGTACTGGGTCACCTTGAGCCCAGTGCCAAATGTACAATTTCCCTGGAAAACCCTTAGTTTTAGGATCCCCTGTATATTGTGATGGGGCACGCAACTTCCCAAAATGTTCTTCTCTATACCTGTCATATATTATAGGCAGGGCACCTACAACTAAGTCCTGTTCTCAGGATCCTATGTCTGATACTCTATTATTCATGTGACTTGGGATGTGGCTAAGGTGTCAGATTCCCATTAAATACCAGGTGAATTTTCATAGTAGCATCCAATGGGTACAAAGAAAATTATGGCAGTGTCATGGAACACTCCTATTGCATTACCTAAAGGTTAGAAAAGGATTTTCCATTTAGATTTCCTGTCAGTGTTAACCTGATAATAGAGGAAGGTTCACCCACAAAAATCTAATGGATACTTAGGGACAGGTTCATAAGGGAGTTCTAAGTGTTAGTATCCTGGCACATCTGATTTCATTTGGTATCTAACACAATGGACGAACTAGCAAGTGTCACCCTCAATATTGGGATGCGAGTATCAGAAACACTCTCATTAACTACCTCCATACTTGGTTGCTGACCTGTGTACCCCTTTCTATTTAATGGGAATTTCCAATGTACAGGAATCTTCCCACACACTCCGTTTTCTGTGGCAGGTTCTGCTGTGCATAATAGTTGCAGTAACCAACTTTGTAGTGCAGGACAGGTAAGAAGGATATGCAGGAAATGCAATGGATAGCAGAGAAGGACCTGCTGTGTGCAAAAGCAGTGCAACAAGTGCAGTTGGCTGATTGATGGTGCAGGGAATGATAAAATGATGTGTTGAAGTATCTGATGGGGTTTGGCTCAGGGCAGGTGATGAGAGGCAATGCACCTATGACTACAGGGATCAACTCCCCCCCGCCATAAGTACATCCTAGGTTACTTAGTTTGTATTGGCACCACACCCTTTCTGCCATTACACATGATTTCCTACGGTTATTTATACATACCCTCTGACTTATTCTGCTAATGAAGATGAACAGCCACCTCATAAGCATAAACGCAAATACCTATAAGTCGAAAACTCATAACTGGTAGATGACAGTGATCAAAAGTATAGATTTACCTGGTAGATTGGAAACAGGAACTCGACTGCTCCTCCTCCTCTCCTTGCTGTTCTTGCGACAGGGAAGATCGTCTTCTAGGGTTTGTAGAGGATTTATAGGTCGGCTACCAATTCCTTTGTTTATTTATACTAGGTTTCGATCAAAAGAGGAGATAAGGAGGATTTGAATGGTTCCTATCTCTGGGTTCTGATGAGGGTTAAGCATCGAATTCAAATCGAATTCAAATACTGGTTTAGTTTAAAGGAAAATTTTGAATAGAGTTATTTGTATATTGGTCCCTGCAAATCCTTTTATTACCAATTGGTCCCTGCTGGTATTAAAAATAAACAACTAATAAAGAGCATTATTTTTTTACATGTGAGACAAATGCTAATTAATAAAATTTTAAAAATATAGGAGAAATTTTGGTCAAGGGGTTGACAGCTAGGGCACGATTTGGGGAAAGGGTTTTTGGAGATGGTGATGGAAATGGGAATGAAGATGGGGTTTTATATAGGAGAAAATTGGGGGTTTCGGAACCCAACGGCCATGGCCGTTCGGGGAGGCGAACGGAGGAGTCGGGGTTGGCTGCGGCCAACGCTTGGAAAGGAAAGGTTTTCCTTTACTGGGAGAGGAAGAGTAATAATAAGAGAGTTAAAGAGTTAAAAATGAAAAAAAAATTATTTTTCCTTAAATACAAATATAGTCATAATTTAATGAATCGAGTTTGGATCTAATTTCAACATGGATCGAGACGGGTCCGGGACAAGTTCGGGATGGTCTGGTCCAATACTGAAATTCAAAAATATTAATTTTCTAAAATATGATTAATTTAGAAAATAAATTATACAATAAAAAATTTACGGGTTTGACCAACAATAGATTTCAGAAATAATAATAATTTTTTAAAAAAACAATTTTTTTTCTAAATTTACAATTAATAATAATTTACTAAATAAATTATAAAACTAAAATTTACGGGTTTCACACCACCCAAGAGAAGAATAGGTCATTCCTAAAGATGATGCTCAAGAACATGGTGCAGGGTCTCCACAGATAATTGTAAAGGAATATCAGCAAAAGTTTACACGACAAACAAAGAATTTAAATATAGTCAACTAGGCCATCATTTTTATTATCATCCCGTTTACCTTTTTTTCTCTCGAGTCTACCAAAATGACTCAGCAAGAGACTCTTTCCTTTGATGGAGCATGAAAGAATTCACCAATATCAAAAGCTTCCAATATCGATGATAGACGTCCTCGTCACAGGCCTCGCAGTGATCATCCTACATATATGCATTTTCTTTAAATAACTTTAAGGTCACCTCCTTCTTTGTATATTATTTACATAAATATCTCCTTAGAGACAAAATCTTCTGAACATGAACTTGTGTTAAAGAAAGACAGCTCGTGGCGTATGTGCATCGACAATCGGGCTATCAACCGCATCACCATCATTTACCATCAAATCCAAATCCGACTTGGTGATGAATGGAAGACTATTTTCAGGATTCGAGGAGTATTCTACAAATGACTCTTTATGCCCTTCGGACTCTCAAAAAGTATCTTTATGCGCATTAAGAATCATATTTTAAAGCCTTTGAGAAGAAAGTTCGTAGTCATATACTTTGACGATATCCTAATTTATAGCAAGAGCCTAGCTAAGTATTTGTAGCACCTTAGGAAAGTTCTCAACCTTATTAGAATTAAGAAGTGTTAGTTTCCTTACAAAAATCATCTTCTTTGGATTTATGATTAGTGCCAATGACTTCTGCGTTGATGAAGAGAAGATTGGAGCAATTCGTGACTGGCCTACTCCAAAGACAACTGCTGAAGTTTAAAGCTTTCATGGCCTCGCTAACTTCTATCGATGTTCATCCGCAACTTTAGCGCTATCATGACATAATGTATGAAGACATGCAGATATCCCCATCCTTCAACATCGTGATCTTTGTTAGTATCTTTTTCATGGTGAACCGCTTTATTCTAGAGAAGAACTGTTAGATTGTTAGATTATACTTGTAATGTAAATATGGCCCATAAGCCCAAATGTAGACACTATATGTATTGTAACAAACCCTAGCAATGAAAGGGAGGCATTATTATTTCTTACATGGTATCAGAGCAAGGTTCTGAAAGACCCTAGCTGCCAAAATCTATCTTCCTTCTCCACCACCCGCGCCCGATCCGGCGCCCCTTCTCCTGAGCCGGCGCCCGATTGCACCGGCGAACCCGATTTCGTGCGGCGTCCGACCCGGCGCCCCTCCTCCCGACTGAACAAGCCGACGCCCGACCATAACGACTTTTGCCGATCCTGCTTCCGCCGATCCGTCGCTCCCGCTCCCGTCGCCGTCCGTCGATCCCGTTCCCGTCGATCCGCGACGATCTGCGATCCCCGTCGTACGCTCCCGTCGTCGTATGCCGTCTTACGCACCCGCCGCCGTACGCACCGACCCGCCGTCGTACGTGCTGATCCGCGTCCGACCTGGCAGCGCCGATCCATACCGATCCTACAGCGCCGATCCGCGCCCGACCGTGTCGATTCGTGTGCCTGAAGACGTGATAGGGGTCGTGGTGCTGGTGGCGCAGGGGTTGTTCATCATGTCGCCGCTGCTGGTCATGGTGTCCCTGCTGGTCTTGCTGGGAATTCGGCAGATATAATGCATAGGGGTATCCTTTACCACTCTCAGGTGAACAATGGCAGAAACTGATGAGCTTGCTGGGTAACGACAATTCTTCCAACCCTGGTTCTTCAAACTCTGATCGTCTGATGGGTAAGAATTCTTCTGTCCCTTGGATATTCGATACTGGTGCGACTCTTCATGTGACAGGCTCTCGTGACTGTTTAGTTGATTGCTTTGAGGGACCTGTCTGTCCTGTAATTTTGCCTGATGAAAGCACTATTGAGGCTGTTCTAAGAGGCAAAGTATTTTTCACTGTTTTGTTGGTGTTGACGGATGTTCTTTATGTTCTGCCATTGACTTGCAATTTGATCTATGTCTCCCAATTAATTGGTGTCAGAAATTGTGATATGTTATTTACTCCTGATTTGTGTTTTGTTCAGGACAGAAGTACGAGGATGGTGATTGGAGCAAGTGAACAAAGGGGTGGACTTTACTTCTTGGGGGAGGTTCCAGCTTCTTTGGCTTCTGTGATCCTAGCATGCAAAGCGAGTGATTTCGAGGTATGGCATAGTAGACTGGGACATCCTTCAGATAAAGTAATACAGAGTTTACCTTTTCTCTCTGGTAGTAGTGTGTTTTCTCATAAGGCTTGTGATATTTATCATCAAGCTAAACAGACTCATGATGCCTTTCCTGATAGTAGTAGTCGTGCTTTGAGATGCTTTGAACTTATACACTGTGATTTGTGGGGACCATATCGTGTTCCGTCATCTAATGGGGCACGATATTTTTTGACTTTGGTGGATGATTTTTCTAGAGCTGTTTGGGTTATTTTATTGACGGATAAGTGTACTATTTATTCTATATTTCTTAAATTCATTGCTATGGTGAAGCGTCAGTTTGGGGCTGATATACGTCGTGTGCGGAGTGACAATGGCACTGAATTTAATTATTTACGAGATTATTTTTCATCTCAAGGTATATTGTTCCAAACATCATGTGTTGGGACACCTCAGAAGAATGGAAGGGTGGAAAGAAAACATCGACATATTTTAAATGTAGCCCGGGCATTGAGATTTCAGGGTTCTCTTTCCGTAGATTTTTGGGAGGAATGTGTTCTGGCTGCATGTTATTTGATAAATAGAATCCCTTCTAGTATCTTGCATTTTAAGTCTCCTTATGAAGTTTTATATGGTTCGGCTCCTTCGTATGATCATCTACGTATTTTTGGTTGTCTGTGCTATGCGTATGATTTGAAATTTAGACATGATAAATTTGCTAGCAGGAGCAGAAAATATATCTTTGTTGGGTATCCACTTGATAAAAAAGGGATGAAAACTGTATGATTTGGAGACTGGTGAATTTTGTGTCCCGTGATGTTACTTTTTATGAAAAAAAAATTTCTGGGTGTGGCTCTGCTAGCGAGATGTCTTCTGCGATACGCCATACATTTGTTGAGGTGTCGAAAAACGATATAGAGGTTTTTGGGATGGTGCCGACTACGGTTGCTGAGGCCGGAGGGGTTGATGGTGGCTCGGTACCGAGCGGCGAGGATGCACAGGTAGATGCAGAAGTATTGACATGAGAGTCCGCTGGGGGTGATGCGGATACTACTGATGATACAGAGGATACAATGTTGCCAGAGGTGCCCGACGAGGTAGTATTGGGAAGAGGAATGAGAAAGAAATCACAGCCAGTACGATTACAGGATTTTGTGACGAATGCTATTCAAAGTAAAAGTCCCCCCTTCACCACAGTTCATCTGTTCCCATCACTTTCTCAGGTACTTCGTATCCTCTAACATAATTTCTAAGTTATGACATATTTACTGCTGGACACAGAGATTTTTTTGCAGCTATCACTGCAGGTGTTGAGCTTACTTCATATCGTCAGGCCTCGCAAGATTCGGGCTGGCGTGCGGCTATACAAACTGAAATACATGCTCTGGAAGATAATGGAACATGGAGTCTTGTCGATTTACCTCTTGGAAAGAAAGCATTGGAAAGTAGATGGGTGTACAAAATAAAGTACAAATCCGACGGCAGTGTTGAGCGCTTAAAGGCACGAATGGTTGTGTTCGGTAATCATCAGGTCGAAGAGATCGACTATTCAGAGACATTTGCCCCGGTAGCTAAGATGCCTACAGTTCGGACATTTTTGGCTGTTGCAGCTGTGAGAGGCTGGACTTTACACCAGATGGATGTGCACAATACTTTTCTTCATGGAGATCAGACAGAAGAAGTGTATATGAAGTTGTCGCCAAGTTTTTCGTATAGCGAACCTAACAAAGTGTGTCGCCTGCGTAAGTCTCTATATGGATTGAAACATGCACCACGTTGTTGGTTTGCTAAGCTTACTGCTTCCCTGATATCCTATGGATTTATTCAATCTTATTCCGATTATTCCCTTTTCTCTCTTTTTAAAGGGAAGGTAGAGTTGCATGTTTTGATCTACGTGGATGATATGATTGTGTCTGGTAATGACTCAGGTGCTTTAGATGCTTTCAAAAAGTACCTTAGCTCTTGCTTTCACCTAAAGGACCTTGGTGTGTTGTACTTTCTTGGCATAGAGGTGGCTCGGAGTGCAGAAGGCATTTCCTTGTGTCAACGAAAGTATGCTTTGGACATCATTTCAGAATATGGCTTGATGGGGTCTCGACCTGCTGGCTTTCCCATGGAGCCCAAGCACAAGCTGGCAGAATCGACTAGTCCAAAGATGACGGATGCAGAGCCATATCGGAGGCTGGTTGGGAGGTTAATTTATCTATCATTTACTCGCCCTGACTTAGCCTATGCTGTGCATATCTTGTCTCAATTCTTACAGGAGCCTCGACAAGATCATTGGCATACTGCTTTGAGAGTTGTCAGATATCTCAAACATGCACCGGGACAGGGTATTCTTTTGAAAGCTGATTGTGATCTCCGTCTCTCTGGTTGGCGTGATTTCGATTGGGCCAGCTGTCCCATGACTCGTCGTTCTGTTACAGGCTGGTTGGTGTTTCTGGGGGGGGGTCTCCTATTTCTTGGAAGACCAAGAAGCAACCAAATGTTTCCCGATCTTCCGCTGAAGTTGAATACCGATCTCTCTCTGCGCTTGTTTATGAGTTGAAATGATTAAAGGAGTTATTGGTGTGTTTGGGCGTTCGCCAGGAGTCTGCTACATCGGTGTATTGTGACAGTCAGTCAGCCCTGCACCTGGCTCAGAACCCGGTGTTTCATGAGCGCAGTAAGCATATTGAGGTGGATTTGCATTTTGTTCGCGATGCTATTAGAGATGGCACCATAATGACCTCGTATGTTCCTACTTCTACTCAACTGGCTGATATCTTCACTAAGGCCCTTGGAAAACAAGTGTTTGATTCTTTCCTTTCCAAGTTGGGCATTTGTGACGTGCATGCTCCAACTTGAGGGGGGTGTTAGATTGTTAGATTATATTTGTAATGTAAATATGGCCCATAAGCCCAAATGTAGACACTATATATATTGTAACAAACCCTAGCAATGAAAGGGAGGCATTATTATTTCTTACAAGAACTCTGGGACGAGTTCTCTTGAAGCAGGGGAGACCGATGTAGCGTGGATTCCAATTCCAAATCCTTCTGGGATTTTTTTCTTTTCTTTTTTAGCTTTATTTTTTTAGAGTTGTTAAGAATCATATTTCTTTTATGACTCTTATTTTGACTATCTTTTATTATGATAGGTTTTATCTTTATTTGATTAGGATTCGAATTTATTTTTTATTAAGATTATGTTATCATAAAAATCCTATAAATAGGTATCTTGTGTATGCAATTGGGGAATAACTTTTTAATCAATAATTTTTTTTTAATTTTTGAGATTATACTCTTTTTTTCTTGGTCGTGGACTCAACTATTTCGTGGATTCAGAATCCCATTGCTTGAGATTTTCAAGCAACTGTCGTATGGAGTTTTTGCGGCACCGCTTCACTCTCACCAAGCAACGGTGGTCCATTTATCGTCATCATCGATCGACTTGACCATTGCCAAGCACGAAGGTAAGCTCGTTCTGCTATCACGCTGCATTATCTTCTCTTTTCTCTCAATCTATTGACGACCATCAACACCAAATGAGCACTATGTATAAGGCTGAGTTATCTTGACTGGTTGATTGGTCATAATGACTGGTTAACTGGTCATGCTTAAAATAAATAAAAAATTCTGTCACCTGATCAAATCAATAGCTCCACTAGACAAATTGATCGATAAGGATTGGCCCGTTGAAAATTTAAGTTACTCCAACAAGTAATGCACGAACGAAAAATAATTCGATCCACCGATCCAATATATCTAGAATAAAGTCTTTATTATTTAAATCATAGAAATAAATACACTAACCCTCCAATGTTTCATGAGTAACAGGGACTATCCATATTTAGAATTTTTATAAAACATAGGGGTGGTTAGTGTTATAAATTTCTATATAAAATAAAAAAATAGGCTTAATTGTAACTTGATACCCCCAATTATTCCAGATTTTTAACTTGATATCCTAAACCTTTTTACTCGACAATTTGATACCCTAAAAATAAATTGGACAAAAATACCCATAATCTAAATTTAAAACTACACCCCTCCTCCCACCCCCTCGCCCCCCTATCCTGCTCCGGCCACCCGTGCGCCCCCCACCCTCTTCCCCAGGCCCCCCTCCGGCCACCCGCCCGCCCCACAGGCCTGCCTTTGACCAATCGCCCGCCCCCTCTCGTCCCCCCCCCCCTCCAGCAACCGCACACGCCTGGAGAGAGTGGGAGGGCGGTGGTGCAGGCGTGGAGGGGGGAGCGGGTACGGCAGTAGCACGGGAGAGAGGGGGGGCGAGGGTGGCTGGAGGGGGTAGGGGTGGGGGTGGAGGCAACAGGGGGCGGGGTGGGGAGGGGAGTGGTGAGCCGGCGGGAGGGGGAGGGGGAAGAGGGGTTGGGTTGGTTGGGAAGTAAAGGGAGGGATAATTTTGTCATTTTTTAAATTTTGGGTATTAAATTAAAATATTAAATAGTTGATGGTATCAAGTTATCGAGTAAGAAGGTTTAGGGTATCAAGTTGAAAAATAGAATAGTTGAAGGTATCAAGTTGAAATTAAGCCTAGAAAATATAGAAATTGTCTGTGTATTTAGTTTTAAAACAAAAATGATTTATGTAATAAGTGTAAAACATTAACCCAATTGTCCTAAATTATATCCATCTTAACAAAGTAATCTAAAAGAAAATACCAAATCTAATTATTGAACACCAAAACTATCTACTTTTTTAATTATTAATTGAAGTAGTTTACGGATAGATTTGTATACATGATTAATGGTATGATGATTGATATCATAGGTGGTGGTGGTGGTGATTGTGACGGTGACAGGTGCATGAGAGATCCATGTTTTAGGGAACACCATGGGACACACAAATGATATGAGACCATCATCATCAAATCTCATGAAGCGTGAGCATGATGAGATGTTGTAGGACTCCATGATTAAACTTGGTATGGGGCATTATGGGAAGGGGACCTCATCTCTCTCATGCACAGCTTCACTGCTTCCTCCCAAACAGGAGAAACAGAAGATGCAGCATGGAGCAGAGCAGTACGAAAGAAAGAGCCTCCTCCCTCAATGATGAGAAAGAGAAAGAGCAACTGCTGCAGTGTTTAATTAGTTCTTCAGCATGGCATAGAGCAGCAAGTAAGAAAGAGCTCCTCCTCCCGCAATGATGAGAAAGAGAAAGAGCAACTGCTGCAGTGTTGGTTCAGTTTGAGAAGTGATTATCCCTGTCTGTCATCACATCACATGGAGCCACAAACATGTTCCTCATTGCATTGCATGCGTGTCTTGGGGTGTGTGTACTCTTGCATCAGCATGATTAGAGGAAGTGTGAAGGCCGAAGGTATTAGTTTGCTAAGTTAGCTAAGATGAACTGCAGTCTACGGAAAAAAAAAATTGTATAAAGTTATCAGATTTAGAATTTAATTAAATTTTGGATAATTGATTTATCTGTTTTAAATTTTGGAAACTCGGATTTTTTAGAAAAAATAATTTCCTCCCACCATAATGATTTACTTCCCTACCAATTTTCTTTATTTATTACAAAAAATTAAGGCTAAACTATTTTGCTTAAAGATGTATTATAACTGTATTTTTTGTAATTTTCAAACATCTAACTTTTGTTTATGGAAATTACAATTTTTTTATGTCGGTGATAAGAGTAAAGAATCGATTTACTTTTTTCTTTTACTTTCGCGAACCAAACACGAACCTTAGATGACCAAACTTTGAAACTAAATAAGAAAGTGACTTTCCACGTAACATTGTTTTTTCTACCTTTAGTTTCATAGTTACTTCTACCATCTTTTACAAGAATTTGCAATGGTAATAACCAAAAAAAAAAAAAAAAAACCTTTACTCATTTTGTGAAGGTTGAGATATATCTCTACTATTATAATACGGCTTGAAAACGGCTTAAAAAGAGTCGTCCAGGTCGTACATATCCTACTCCAATTAATAATAAAAAAAATAAAAAAAATCCTACCTCCTGCATATGTATCGTCTCACATATTTAAGATTTTTTTTTATTTTATAAAATCCTTCTAATTACATGAAAGGTGTCTAATGGGTCGGGTGACCCAGAACTTGGCTCAGGTCCGACTCGGTTGAAAAATCAGCCTGAATTGATTCGGTAAACCCCCTGGTTTTCATTTTTATTTATTTATTTTAAGTATTGTGCAGTATTTTTCCTAGCCCCGTAATTAATTTGTGATTTTATTAAAGCTAGCAAGTAAGTGATACTTTACATATATATGGCAAATTATTTTGTAGAAGACTTTAGTAAAAGGTTCTAAAATATTCTAAATGGATATTAGGATTTTAAGAAAGTATTTTATATATACAACTTAAAGTATCTCATAAATATTTTAATAGTTTAGGGAATTTTATATGGGTTTTTGTACAAGTCCATATAGGAAAAAAAAATTAAAATTTAACCTTCACAGCAGTACTATTCATTGAACAGTACTGCGTACTCCCTGAGCCAAATCCGCGAAGGAAGAAAGGAAGGAGGCTGGGAAATTTAAACTAGAGAAATTCGAACAAATCTTTTCAAATTAGATCCTCTTAATCAATACGCGATTCTCCTCAATTAGGAATAGGAATCGGAACTAAAACCTACAAGAAGTCTCGAAAAATCTCGAGTAAAATTTTGCACGTATAAAAACCTGCGAAGAACTCCTATCCGAGAAAAACCTAATCACAACTCCTCGAGATTTCTTCTTGACCTACCTGGAGGATCCTGCCACCCTCGCGCGTCATCTAGACCGACTGCGCGCCGCCGTCTGCCGCTGCACCGCCGTGGAAGCTTAGAAATCCGACCAAGAAAGCAGAGCAAGCCCTGTTCTCAGCCGCAGTAGGTACCCATGTTCGTCATCATTTTTCTCCTTCATCGTTTAGCCAATCAACAAACCAATTTGTTCCCATTAATCACTACATATAGGACTACAAGCCCTGTTAATTAGATCGAGCCAGATACCCCGATCATCCCTATAAATTCGTCGAAAGTTTGACGAAAAGTTAGAGTTCATACGCATGAACAAAACAGCTTTGAGGCTTTTTAGAAGGCGTTTCCCGGGCTAAAAACTAAGATTTCGAACAACCTAATTTGAAACAGTGAAATACAACATATACGAGATTAAAATGCTTCAGATAGATTTATTTTTCAGTTATTAGGCAGAAAGATATTCGTGGTTAAAAATCAAGAAAAACTGTTTTTAAAACCGTAAAAGTTAGAAAAGTTTTTCCGATACGGCGTGCGCCCCGACAAACCGGGCGACGTGGTCGTGCATTATACGCATCGAAAGACGCGTATGGATGTTATCGACGTGTGGGAACTGACGGAACTCGATTTCGTTGCGTGTGCGCGGCAAAATCAGTGCGTATCCGTCGAGATACCCCCGTATCGACCTTTTGTAAACTTGGCCATAACTTCGTGTACATTCGTCGTATCGAGACGAAACTTATGCCAACAGGACCGTATCGAAATTCTGGTCCTGTATGCCAAGTTTGGTCCGATTCTGAGAAGGTCGAATGGAACGCCTATTTGGCGGGCCCGCGACCCGCTCTAACGGACGAATTTGTGCATGGCCCACCGGAATCCAAGTCTGGACATACAGTTGAGTTCTTCTCCTCAAATCAGACTCGTAGACATGTAGTTCAACGACTTTAGAGATCATAGATACTGGCACGCATTTCGGTACAAAACGGGTCCAACGGCGGACATCGTTTTGATCCGAAATTACGATTTTGTTCCTGTTCCAGAATTGGACTTTTGGACAGGCATTTCCTAGACATATCTTCTATACCAAACACGTTCGTGACGTTTGTTTCAGCATTCGGAGCTCCTTGTGGATTTTGACTTTCATACTGACGATTCTGATTGTTGGATTTGCTGCTTCTCGCACCACCCTCAGGCAAGATACCTTGCCTTATTTACGGTTTATAATTAGATGCATCTTTATTTATTTATTTATTGCACATTTATTATCTATTTTTAGTTGGATCCATTACTTGCTATTTTTAGTTCACTTTATTTTTCTTTCAGTTATTTTTCCTTTTTGCCTTTTTGTTTGCATATGGACCTAGTCTTAGCGAACTACCTTCTGTTAGTGACCTTGGGAGGGAGAAGACAATTAAATGTATGGGCTACCCAAATTCAAAAGAGGTAGTAACTGCGTACTACGATAGCCGTGTCACGGTGGTCACTAGCCTCGAGCTATGTGGACTGATGGGTCACGTGGGCCGCTAGCCTCGAGTTATACCGGTTGATAGTATTGGTACTTGACGTGTGCGTGTTGTGAGTTGTTACCTTGTCCTGGGGGAGTCATCCTTCACCTGCCCATACATCGAGATGTCTTCTAAATGCCTACTAAAAAGGTTATGAGACCTTAGCAAATTTTATGTTTCAATCATGGCATAGAAAAATGTCACATCGCCGAATAGTATGTTACCTCTTGTCCTTGTTTGGTTGTAGGGGTAGCCTACTATTTCGATGATGGGATATTGAGCCGTGTTATCATTGGGACACTTACTTTTTCTTTATTTTATGGTGCATTTATATTCAGTTCATATGGCATGTTCTTCCTGTATCTTGTTACGTCCCTCTAAGGACCTGGTGATCTCTCCAGGTATAGACAATTTCTCGCAGGAGTATGGCTCGGCACTGGATCCTTCATACCTTGATGACGAGGCGTCTCTCGCTGATATCTAGATTCATGTTGTTCTTTGAGACTCATAGTGGACATATACTTTATTTGAGATTATTTTTATAGCTGTTTGGTGTGGGCATGTCCACCCGACTATCTTTTGACTCACTCATTTATTCAATTTGGACTTCTTATATCTTCTGTATCTGATGTAGATAAGATATAGTTTACTGATTTGCTGGCCTGAGATTATATTATTATAGCTTATGTATATGTACGAGGATTCCATATATTGGAGTATTCATCGTATATATGCAGCTGACATGTCTACGTACTTGGTCCTAAGTATTTTGGGACTGGGACGTTACATATTTTTGTGGTGGCCCATACAGGTCAGAAAAAATTGTTGGGATACATGACTGTTCCCAACAAGCCTGCATATAGGAATAGGAATAGTATCTCATCCATGATTATTACCTCCTTTGACTTCCGACCTTTTCGAATCCTCTTTGATTACCTGAATTGCCTCACGATCTAACCCTTCCTTGACCGTAACCATAGCCTCAGACCGGAAGACAGAAGGATGACTGTATAGGCACGAACCCCGAACAAAACTTTGATTCTTATAGGAATGAAATTTTTATATTTACTTTCATCATTATCCTACGTACTTATGTTCTACCATCTTGACCAATGCTGCTATCATAGCCTAAATTTGCAAGCTTATTCATTTTCGAGCTTGTTCATGACATATATGTTATTGGAGGTACTCCACTAACATATTGTCTATCAGAACCGGTGCATGATGGTCTGATCAACCTAGTGTACTTGGTTCGCGCTTTATAATTTTTATATAGAATGAGATATAATTAACTAGCTCTCCAAGATCTCATCCGCAACTATGTTGACAATTCTCTTTCAACTGCTTGACCTATAACTTGTTCGAATCTATTCTAACATTATTCTATTTTCGTGCCAGAAGGATGAACCTTCGAAGCGGACACGTTCCTACCTCGATGATCACGTCTGGGGATACAGCCACTCAAGAGAGAGAGGTCCTACCAAAGACCCCGGTGACCACGTATCAGCCAGGACAGTCGCAGGCCACCATGACCCCATCGATGGTACAACAGGGAACTCAAGTGCCACCAATCATCCAGACTGGAAAGACTACCTAGGTACCAACCGAAGAGAATGTACTACCCCCTCCACCACCATTCACTCAACAGTACCCACCTTAGTGCGGACCATAAATGCCTCCACCACCAGAGGATGGGAACCCTACTACACAGTTCATGTATGCCATGATACATACTCAGTGGCAACAAGCTGAACTGATGAGGCAGAGCATGACGGAAGCACTAACTAGGCCCCCACGTCCACCTCCGACACCGGTACCAGCACCAGCTCTACATCCATATGAGGGTTCTATCAAGGACTTCATGGATATGAACCCCAAGTCCTTCAGAGGTACCGAGAAACTACTAGAGGTCACCGCGTGGCTTATCAGCACGGAGAAGCTACTGAGGGCGTCCCAGTTGCCAACAAATGATTGGATGACAGCAGTAGACTTACTCTTAGAAGATAATGCCCATCATTAGTGGAAAGCAGAAGAAAGACGCTTGGGGGCCAATCAGACTTGGGAAGAGTTCTACAAACTCTTCAATGACAGGTTCTTTCCTATCCATGTACGCGATTTCCTCTATGATCAGTTCCTACACCTCAAGCAAGGAAACATGACCGTAGATGAGTACGATGCAAAATTCAATCGATTAAGCAGATTCGGTGAGACACTGATTCCTACTGAACAGGAAAGGGCCAAGAGATTTCACCAAGGGTTGACACCAGAGCTCAGGAAGCATACTACGGTGCAGTCTAGAGTTTCACTTGCTGCAGTATTAGAAGAAGCTAGAAGCTAGGAACTTCTTGACAAGGAAGTCCAATAGGCTCAGAGATGCCATATTCCAGAAACTGGGCCAAGTAACCTTATCCAAGGTGGACCAATCAAACATTCTATGACACAACAACCACCAAGAGCATCACCCTATCCAATTGATGAGCTTCTTACATGTCGTTTCTGTCATAGAAAAGGTCATGTCATGAAGGATTGTCGTCGCAGATTAGGATAATGCATAATTTGTGGCTCCAATCATCACAAGGTCCGAGACTGTACAGAATAACTAAAGGCAGCACAACAGCGGATGCAAGGACCCATAACACCAGGACCAATAGCAGAGCCCAATCAACCATCACATAGAGGTTATCCTAGAGGGACACAGTTAGCTAACCAACCTATACAAGTTGGACATGATGGACAAGAGACAAATGGACAAAGGCATGGGCACACATTTAGCATGGCTGTGATAGGCACCTATTCTGAGGGTAGAGATTTAGCAGGTATTATTCTAGTTATACCATGTATTTATTTTAGACATGGCTTAGTATTAGCACACCACATTCATTAGCTTGGTCAACATGCATAACATAATACTTGTCTTAGTATAAATTACTAGTTACCAGCGGCAATGTATATGCAGTACCTTCGACACCATTAGAAATCTATCGACTATAGTCTAGCAATCTTATTACAGAGAATTATGACTTAGTAGTTAGAGATCCTTGCATGATGTACCTTATAATTCGTTACCCCAATCAGTAATCGTCTTGTGCTATAGAAGAGTGGATCATCCAACACCTTCGGTATGTGTGTCATCCTGACATTCCTCACCAACAAGGAAGCGTAAAGATGACATGGGTAATCGTTTCACTATTGTCCAAAATTTGAAGAACAATCTTTGACTTGACACGGTTCCTCCAACCGAGCAAATAACCCAGTAGTTCATAATGTCCACTTCTATCTGCAACACTATGGATACCCCTATCGTGACTTTGAAATTTGGAGCACAACATTGGTCTTTTTTTCCAACAAATTTCACATGCGAGACCTAGAAGATTCCACCTTCATCTAGGCACATCATGTTCCACTCAAACACGTCTCTTTGTACTCTATTTTTTATGCGGCTTTCAGGTCAAAGGGCTAATTATAACCCTTACCGTAATACTGTTGTACTGACAAACCTTTCGGCTTCAATTAGCGACCTAACCTCGATTCAATTTTTTTGACTCAACATATGGGTATGATCTACTCGATGTTCACTATGCACATGCCACTAGTGTGCCACCCAATTGAGTTCCCATGTGCCACTTATACACAAAAGTCACGAAAGACACGATTTCAGATTTGCAGCACCTATATAATCAATCCGACTCGAAACTAGCCCACTCTCTCAAGTTAGAACTTGTTCTAGGCTACCATAGCCTAGTAGAGACGGTATAGAATGATCTTACAAGATTTTGTCCCACCAATGTAGCTTGAGTCCAAGATGGAAACATTCAACCTGATATATCCTCCTGTACCTTTTGGTCCCTCTCAGAAGACGATTCCCACTGTAGCCAACTTTTATAAGTTGGGTAGAACCTGGAACCAATAATGCTTTACAAGGAATGGAGCAAAGGGTTATCTTTTTTATATATAGTGACCCCCTCGATTGTTCGAAGACCAAGGTACGACTTTCAATTGTTAGTTTCTTTAATTTCGCATTACATTTCTTACCCCCTACCTTTAGTTTAATTTCGAGGACGAAATTCCTATAAGTTGGGTAGGATGTAAACCCCCTGATTTTTATTTTTATTTTTATTTATTTATTTTAAGTATTGTGCAGTATTTTTCCTAGCCTCGTAATTAATTTGTGATTTTATTAAAGCTAGCAATTAAGTGATACTTTACATATATATGGCAAATTATTTTGTAGAAGACTTTAGTAAAAGGTTCTAAAATATTCTAAATGGATATTAGGATTTTAAGAAAGTATTTTATATATACAACTTAAAGTATCTCATAAATATTTTAATAGTTTAGGGAATTTTATATGGGTTTTTGTACAAGTCCATATAGGAAAAAAAATTAATTTAACCTTCACAGCAGTACTGTTCATTGAACAGTACTACGTACTCCCCGAGCCAAATCCGTGAAGGAAGAAAGGAAGGAGGCTGGGAAATTTAAACTAGAGAAATCCGAACAAATCTTTTCAAATTAGATCCACTTAATCCATACGCGATTCTCCTCAATTAGGAATAGGAATCGGAACTAAAACCTATAAGAAGTCTCGAAAAATCTCAGGTAAAATTTCGCACGTATAAAAACCTGCGAAGAACTCCTATCCGAGAAAAACCTAATCACAACCCCTCGAGATTTCTTCCTGACCTAACTGGAGGATCCTACCACCCTCGTGCGTCATCTAGACCGACTGCGCACCGCCGTCGGCAGCTTCACCGCCGTGGAAGCTTAGAAATCCGACCAAGAAAGCAGAGCAAGCCCTGTTCTCAGCCGCAACAGGTACCCATGTTCGTTATCGTTTTTCTCCTTCTTCGTTTAGCCAATCGACAAACCAATTTATTCCCATTAATCACTACATATAGGACTACAAGCCCTGTTAATTAGATCGAGCCAGCTACCCCGATCATCCCCATAAATTCGTCGAAAGTTCGACGAAAAGTTAGAGTTCATACGCATGAACAAAACAGCTTCGAGGCTGTTTTAGAAGGCGTTTCCCGGGCTAAAAACTAAGATTTCGAACAAGCTAATTTGAAATAGTGAAATACAACATATACAAGATTAAAACGCTTCAGATAGATTTATTTTTTAGTTATTAGGTAGAAAGATATTCGTGGTTAAAAATCAAGAAAAACTGTTTTTAAAACCGTAAAAGTTAGAAAAGTTTTTCCGATATGGCGTGCGCCTCAACAAAACGGGCGATGTGGTCGCACACTATACACATCGAAAGGCGCGTATGGATGTTGTCGACGTATGGGAACTAACGAAACTCGATTTTGTTGCGTGTGCGCGACAAAATCAGTACGTATCCGTCGAGATACCCCCGTATCGACCTTTTGCAAACTTGGCCATAACTTCGTGTACATTCGTCGTATCGAGACAAAACTTACGCCAACAGGACCGTATCAAAATTTTGGTCCGGTATGCCAAGTTTGGTTCAATTCTGAAAAGGTCGAATGAAATGCCTATTTGGCAGGCCCGCGACCCGCTTCCAACGGACGAATTTGTGCACGGCCCGCCAGAATCCAACTCTGGACATACTGTTGGGTTGGTCTCCTCAAATCGGATCCGTAGACATGTAGTTCAATGACTTTAGAGACCATAGATACTGGCACGCATTTCGGTGCAAAACGACTCCAACGGTGGACATCGTTTTGATCCGAAATTACGATTTTACCCCTGTTCCAGAATTGGACTTTTGGACAGGCGTTTCCTAGACATATCTTTTATACCAAACACGTTTGTGATGTTTGTTTCAGTATCCAGAGCTCCTTGTGGATTTTGACTTTCATACTGACGATTCTGATTGTTGGATTTGCTGCTTCTCGCACCACCCTCAGGCAAGATACCTTGCCTTATTTACGATTTATAATTAGATGCATCTTTATTTATTTATTTACTGTATATTTATTATCTGTTTTCAGTTGGATCCATTACTTGCTATTTTTAGTTCACTTTATTTTACTTTCAGTTATTTTTCCTTCTTGCCTTTTTGTTTGCATATGGACCTAGTCTTAGCGAACTACCTTCTGTTAGTGACCTTGGGAGGGAGAAGACAATTAAATGTATGGGCTACCCAAATCCAAAAGTCATAGTAACTGCGTACTACGATAGCCATGTCACGGTGGTCATTAGCCTCGAGCTATGTGGACTGATGGGTCACGTGGGCCGCTAGCCTCGAGTTATGTCCGCTGATAGTATTGGTACTTGACGTATGCGTGTTGTGAGTTATTACCTTGTCCTGGGGGAGTCAGCCTTCACCTGCCCATACATTGAGATGTCTTCTAATTGCCTACTAGAAAGGTTAGAAGACCTTAGCAAATTTCATGTTTTAATCATGGCATAGAAAAATGTCACATCGCGAAATAGTATGTTACCTCTTGTCCTTGTTTGGTTGTAGGGGTAGCCTACTATTTCGATGATGGGATATTGAGCCGTGTTATGATTGGGACACTTACTTTATCTTTATTTTATGGTGCATTTATATTCAGTTCATATGGCATGTTCTTCCTGTATCTTGTTACGTCCCTCTGAGGACCTGGTGATCTCTCCAGGTATAGACGATTTCCCGCAGGAGTATGGCTCGGCACTGGATCCTTCATACCTTGATGACGAGGCGTCTCCCGCTGATATCTAGATTCATATTGTTCTTTGAGACTCATAGTGGACATCTACTTTATTTGAGATTATTTTTATAGTTGTTTGGTGTGGGCATGTCCACCCGGCTATCTTTTGACTCACTCATTTATTCTATTTGGACTTCTTATATCTTCTGTATCTTCTGTGGATGAGATATAGTTTACAGATTTTCTGGCCTGCGATTATATTATTAAAGCTTATGTATATGTACAAGGATTCCATATATTGGAGTATTCATCGTATATATGCAGCTGGCATGTCTACGTACTTGGTCCTAAGTATTTTGGGACTGGGGCGTTACAGATTCAAACGTCCAAATCCAGTTGATACGGTCCAGACCGACATTGTCCAACGACCCAGTCAACCCGGTCAGAACTCTCATGCAGGCTCCACATATTTATATATAAAAGTATATATATTTATTTAGGGAGGGTTAAATGACCAGAATATCACTACAAGAAAAATACCCTGTTATAATACTTGAAAAGGAGCTATTACAATGGCTCATATATAAGCGTTACAGAATTTCAGCAACACCACATAATATGACAGTTTTGAAGAGTTTTTGGCCTATTATAATACTTTATAGCACTAAACGTTATATATTATTCATACATATGTAACGTTGTTACACACAATCGTCATAAAAAATGGTAAAAAAAATTAGAATCCCACTCAAACATCCGCTCGAACTCGATCCCTAAATCAAAACCCCCGTTCCTTTTTTTCCACTCTCTCTCTCTCTCTCTCTCCTATTTTTTTCTTCTCATGGAAATGGGTAGATGACGATGCCCACCCCCCTCCTTTCTCCTCCTCCCCCCCTCTCCCTTTCTCCTCTTCCCTTCTTCTCATCTTTTTTTGCCGAGTAACCTCATCTTCTCGTCGACATAGCCGACAACAGAGCCGAGCAACCTTCCCACTGCTTTCATCATCACTGACATAGCCTTGACTGCTAGCGACATAGCCTCTACCACCGGTGACAAGGTTAGGGTTTCTTTTTCTATTTCCTACTTAATAATTTATGCCCTAATTTCTATTCAGAAAACTCTGATTTCATTAATTTGAGTGAAACCGTAATTTTTGCCCTAAATTTTGCCCCAATATGTTTGGAAATGAGATTGCTGAGGTATTATACATCGATCATTTTGGACAGAGTCATCAAGATTGGCGGGCTGTTCGACAAGGCTAGAATCGTCTAGATTGTTGAGGTATTATACATTATAATTTTGGTTTTTAGATGGTGGACACAGGGAAATTTGGGATTTTGTGTTGCTTAGTTTGGAAATATGAATTGTTGTTCGATGTTGCAGGTTATTTTCAGTAGGGAAACATGACAGAGTAGCAGTTTCGGGTTCGTCACCATGAGTATGATCGAAGAAGCTGACAAAGCCGTCGAGATGTTTAACTGCTATGTAAGTTCTATTCTTTTTTCCTTTCCTCCATATAAAAATGTCAATTTCTTGTGTTACATGATTCTTACTAGTTTTGCACTCTTTGATGCTAGAGTTGAATGCATCTGTAGTTAGGAAAACCTGTTCTCCATCTATCTTTAGATTGTATATTTCTACCTGTGGGCGACTACAATTCATGAAATCTAGTAAGTGCATCAATAATTATCAATAATAGATGAAGCTCAAAAATGCATCTTGAAGCCCAATTTTGTAATAAAAAATAAATGTATGATGGGTTGGATTTGTGTGAGATTGGTAAACAAATAAACCTTGAGACCCAAATGAGATGAATGGATATAGACCCATGTGTCATGCTTCTCTATTTAAAATATAGAATATAGAAAATTGGTTCCAAATTAAGCCTTCCTTCGGGACCATCATAGAACTCTAATTGAACCTTATTATTCTACAAAATGGGCTCCTACATTTCGTGATGATGTACAAAAACACAATCAAGAAACTGGTGAGGATGAGAATACTATACGCCATTTGTGGACTAATGTAATCTCTAACTCTTGAATCCAGGTGGATATTTAGGAGGCCTAACATCTGTGTCATCAGAAAGAAGTAGATCATTTCTGGACTAACGTGATCATTAGTACCTTCTCTTTTGAATTAGGTGGATTTATGATTATCAGGTTACAAACTTCACTATACTTCACTTCACTATATTAGGAATGGATAAATTTCTGAGAAAGAGTTGAATTATACTTCACTTCACTATATTAGAAAATAGAATATTTTCAGTTATAATATCTATTTAAATGGTCTAAGTTGGTGATATTTATAAGTTTGAATAGACCAATATCTTCAATATTTTCTTCTCATACTATGCTTACTATTGTTATGCTTAGGTGGTCAATGAAGAGAGCATGGAAGCTGATACTTACAATGTATGCAAACTAAATGCAGAAATGCTAATTCAATTTCATTAGCCCATGATTTGATTTGCTCGGTTGTTGTTCATTGCCTTATTTATGTAAGAAATCCTGATAAACTATAGTTTAGTATCTTTTGTTGAACTTACATTTACTTCTTTACATTTTTTTTAAATCTTGAGTAACTACTTTTATTTTCAGATAGCTTCTTTAAAAATGTTGAAGAAAACTTGTGTCGAGTTTTAATTCCTGTTTATAACAGGCGTTTCTTTATTTCTATTTTTTGTGTGTAATTTTGATGATTTTTTTTGTTCATGTTCGCTATGGTTTAATTTCTTTCTTCTGGAAAGTTCAAGTTCATGTAGTTCCATTAATTTGATTTTTTAGCTGGTACTTATTAATGATTGTAATTTTGTATTTTAATCAAATATATGTCCTAATTTTGTGTTTTTCCCTCTTCCAATTGTGGTCCAAGTTAACTTCCTTCTCTTCTTAGCATTTTTTTTGGTTAATAAGAGAAAATTGATGCAACTCTGAAGAATTTGTAGCGGACATTTCGAGGACGTAATCTTTGGAGGTGTGGTTGGTGCTTAGTTGAATTCATCATGTTAACTCAATTTGTTTCTTTTCGTTGAAATTTCTGATGTGAAATTTAATGGTTTGGTCGCTGGAACGGGTTTGACAGTTGTTCAGATGTCACATAAGGTACTTTTTAGAATTGGCTTTTGGAATTTTCTTTAGTGTAAATATATGGAGAAAACAAAACTATGAAAGCATGAGCAATAAGGACATGTATCTGTTTATGGTGACGACAAATCCAATTCTCCTTTATTTCACTGGGGATGATGGTCTTAACATAATTGTTCTTTCTTTCATCCAGTTTTTATTTTTGCTTCTACTGGGAGTGCTGCTCTTATCACAGTATCTTCCTACTTTTATGGTCCAGGCTGACAAGCATGGATAAATATTGTTTACATATTTTAATTGCAAGTGGAGTTCATATACATCAGGAAGGTGATGGAGGTTTTAGCTACAGCGGAAGCTGACAAGTGAAGTGGGTTCATATGGCATATTTACTCAATTTCCTTTTGCTATAGGCGACCCCAATTTTTTTTTTTTTGGCAAGCATGGATACGTGGATCCTTTTCTTTCATTCCTGTGTTAAGTGAAGTGGGTCCAGGCTGACAAGCATGGATAAATATTGTTTACATATTTTCATAACTGACACATGAAGCCTTATCCCAAAGTATTGGGTGATGCTACATGGATCCTTTTCTTTCATTCCTGTGTTAAGTGTCATATCGTCTTGAACGTTAGTAAATTCTGTGTTGTGGCTGATATCAATCTGGAGTCTGGATTGTTATAAGTAGAAAATTTCAATACTGCATTTCTGTGTACCCTTTTTTGGATCCCTACTATCGTAATGGCCATTACAGATGTGAGCTTCCTTTTAGGCAGTCCATTATATAGACATCAAAAATCTGGAGGGAGTCCCCTTTTATGGATTGCTCATCATATAGGAAAATAAGGAAAATGTGTGATTCTGTTCAAGTTGTCCCTAATTACAATTTTCAAGTGGAAAGGAAGTAGAGTTAGTACCTGAACTTCCATTGGTAAAGGAAACATAGATCGACCTTCCATTTTCTCCCTGGCTACTGCAAAATTGCTCACTTGAAATTAGTAAAAGCTTATTTCTTGCTTGCTTGCCAGTATTCAACTCTGCTATTTTCCTCTATTTTACTTAATCATCATTCTAATACGGTATGAAATTATGTTGTTCAAGTATCTTTTACGATATTTCATGGCCATTTGGGATACAACTACTTCAACCAAAACCAAACTATTACAACTATTTAACGTCTCAGTTTATCCTCTTGATAAACCACCATGTCTGTAGTCTGATGGATTTGTTCGAGATGCCAATCAAAACATGCAATTGTTCGGGATAGACAATAGTAGACCAATTTAACAAGCAAACTTCATCCGTTCCTTGACATGTTCTTGCAATATATTCCAGTAAGGTCTGAAAAAGGAAAAAAAAACCCAATTGTTGGTCAAATCTTTAGTCATAGACTTGTACATTATTTATATTATTTATACGGCATGCATTATCGCTTCTTTGTATCTTTGGATGAGGTAATTATAATCAACTCTCCAAGCTCGAGCATTTGCAGACTAGCCAGGAACCCGAGCGAGAGTGCAAGTTATTGTCAAAAATAATAATTCAAATGTCTTAGAATCAAGGTCATCCAACAGAAATTTGTAAAAATGCTGGCCTAGATGATGATGAAATGACATCATGTTTATCGATGGTTCACTGCTGCTCCCATGTGCTAGACTATCGTTCCTCGAGGTGCTTAGCATATATACAGTCTACATACATAAAAATGTCTTGTAAATTTTTTCTTTTGAAAATTTAAGTTTTGTAGGTATGTGAGCTTCAGCTCCCTGGGAAGAAGGTAATGACTACTCATGATTTTTGGAATGGTCTAGGAGGGCAGAAGCTGAAGTTAGTATAGTGTATAAACAAACTCCTTGCATTATGTTGCAAACTTTTATTGGTAAGGCATGATCTAACTTTGATCTCTTTCAACGTTTTGCAATTTATATCGGTTTATCTTCCTGATAACTTGAAGTTCTCGTATGATGTGAACCTTATTAATTTCCTCTTTTTCAATGTTCAAATTATTTGTTAACATAAGGAGAATAAGGTTGGGTTTGGGATTTTGCTTATTTCGGTCCCTGGGGCTGATTCACTCAACAAGGTAACCCGTATTCCCTTTTTTCACTAGCATCATCAAATGATTCACTTACCCAAATTGCTTTCATTTTGAAAAAAATAGTGACAAGTTATAAAGAACATGTAAAAAAATAGTGACAAGTTTTTGCTCATTTCTTCGATATTCGGTCAACTTGTCTGACATTATCGAGAATTCAAATAGTTCTAGTAGAATATAATTGCCTGCCATATTTAGTTTTATTATTGCTTTGTGGTTTTTATTATTTATTAATTGATGATGACGATCTTGAAAACTGATGACTTCATGCATCCATTGCACTAAGGTATTTTTGTTGTAGTATTTGGAAGTGCAGGTTGGATTAAGAAGTGAAGAGTCAAGTTTGTATGTGGTGGAATCTGCAGAATGGCACCAGAACAGAACGTTAGAAAGTAAATATGGCCTGGTGCCCTAAAAGGAAAAGATGTATATATTTTGGATATTTTGAAATGTAATGGTGAAACAAAAGTTGAAAAAAAAAGTGATATATTTTGAAATGTGATTGAGATGGTGTAATATTTGGATATTTTTAATTAATTATTTCAAATGTTAGTTAAATTTCATATTTCTGTCGTCTCATGTGTTCTGGAAATTATTATGCTTTTTATAACACATTGAGTTATAAGCATTGACATGTGATATATATATGTGTGTGTGAATAACCAGAACAGAACGTTAGAAAGCGTTATGTATATATAAAATAGTCATAACGCTTTAAGATAGATATGTTATATATAATGATAATATTAATGTCGCTTAAAAATTTAGTGTTATATATAATTGAATTAATTGTATCGTTTTTAATATAAAAAAATGTCATATAAGTTTATATTATTTATACTGGTTTTCATAAACATTTATAACACCCGTTTTCATCACGGTTGCTGGTGTAAAAAAACTGTCATAAAATGTCATATATGATGGTTATTACCCGTCATAAAAAGGTATTTTTCTTGTAGTGTATTCACCTATTATAATCATTTTCTTGAATATTGGTGGGGTATTTTCGTAATTTACCCCTCCAACTGCTATTATATATTTTAGAGGATATTTTTACCAAAATACCCATATTATTATGGTTCTTTTCTAGCGGTTTAAGGGATATTTTGGTCATTTTGCTCAAAATGACCAAAATATTCGTATAACAACTATATTTTAGGGGTATTATGGATAATTTGCATTACACCAAAACATATGTATTGTAACGGTCTAAACATGTTACAAAAATTAATTCTAACGGGTAAATTCCATGAGTATATAGATGTGGTAATATTAGTAACTGCCCTTCTAACGGACCATGTCCTTTAGTATTTCAGCTATTCAAACGGCTATAGCTGTTACTGATTATTTTTCTAACAGGCACTTAAATATATATAGAATTGAATACTAACGGGCTATAACTGTTAGTATATTTAAAAATATAGGAAAAAAATACTTTTAGAATTTAATACTGACGGAAATAGGTCGTTAATAAATTAAAAAAATTGAAAAAAATTAATTTTTGAATTGAACACTAATGGAATGTTGCAGTCTGACCAACAGAAGTTTGTTTAGAACATTCCTTTTGTTCTATTCATGGCACTTAACTAACTAGGTTTGATACACTTTGCTACTAATAGACCACAAGGGTATCTGGAGGAAAAAAATTAAACTTTAAACAGTATGTCTCAAGTGTAAACAAAAGAACAAGTTCCCAAATCTAAAATAAATTTCGCCATAGCATGACTTTAAACAAAATAACTCACTCCCTGAGAGAAACAGAAAAAGTCTTAAGCTAGCTCAAATGCCACTAGACATCGACCAAGTAGAGCAAGTCCAATATTGCTAGAATGAGCGTCGATATTTCTCAACTTCAGCATTCATAAAGAAAAAATGATTTCTACATAAGTTTCAAGGGAAACAATATTAAGGGTACAAAAGGGAAACAAATAATAAGATGCCGTTGAGGATGAAAAACCATATCTTTCCATGAATTCTTTCTTCCGCTCATATAATTGATAGTCCGCAATTATAAAGAACACTATTGAATGAGAGATACAAGGAAGGGTTGTTTTATTATTTGTTATTTGTTGTTATGGTTGTTTGGAATTTGTTATTGGAACAACCTTTTGTTATTTCCATTGTATATATACATGCACAATCGAATGAAATAAACACAGAAAAATTACTCTCATCTCTCTCTCTTCGTGCTCATATTTTCTCATGGTATCAGAGCGAAGATCCTTTCTCTATGTCGACATCTCCAGCCTCCAGTTCGAAAACATCATTCTCTTGGCCGCTTCCTAGGCACGACTTACCGAGATCGTCACGTTTCTCTCCGACGAGGAGCTCTGTCTAGCGCCATTCCCAACTGCACCGACGTCTCTTCTCGATCGATAGATCCAGGAGCCTTCCTTCATCTGACAACGGCTTCCTTTTCCTTGGTAGCCGCACGATCCCTTTTATTTTTTTTCTCTCACACAAAAAGAAAAGAAAAGGGAGAGGCCAAGAGATACATAGATAGACTTCTGGAGTGTTTTGCATAGGACTTTTGCTTCTGGAGTGTTTTTGCTCCATATAGTCAAAAGAGAGTGTTTTGGCTTCAGAGCCTTTCTAAGCCATTTAGTCAAAACAAAAAGAGTACCTATAGGATTTTTTTCATAAAGTTAACTCCTAGAACATGACCTTCTAATACTTCAATATTCAATATTGGATATTGAAATATTCCAATAGGTCTCTTTATCTCCTTCAATATTCAAAGTCTAATTTTAATTTTTTAATCTTCCAATAGGCCCCTTCTCCCAACATCACACCATGTCTGATGAGAATCTTGTTACCAACGTCACGCTGTCATCAACATCTATGAAATTAGATCCTTATGCTATTCACCACTCAGACAGCCCTTATACCATTCTCGTCACACCTCTATTGACGGGAGACAATTATGGATCATGGAGTCTTGCGGTGACGATGGCTCTTCGTGCGAAGAACAAGCTTGGCTTTGTTGATGGATCCCTCCCCATTCCAAAGGAGAAAGATGATGTTGCCAACTGGGGACGCTGTAACGATCTTGTAGGCAGTTGGATCCTTAACTCTATCTCACCTGAGATCTGTCCAAGTATCCTGTATGCTGAAACTGTAGCACAAATCTGGACAGATCTGAAGGATCTTTTCTCTCAATCGAATGCTCCTAAAATCTATCAATTGAAACAATCAATTGTTGCCCTCAAGCAGGAAGGTATATCGATATTATTATATTTCACACAACTTAAATTTCTATGGGATGAACTCAATTCCATCACTCCCATCAATCCATGCATCTGTGGTAATGCTAAAAATATCATTGAACAACAAAATCAAGATCGTGCCATGGAGTTCCTTCAAGGACTCCATGATCGTTTTTCAGTTGTTCGTAGTCAAATTCTCTTGATGGAGCCATTTCCTCTAATTTATCGTATCTATAATTTGGTACGTCAAAAGGAAAAACAACAAGAGATAAATATTCGAACAACTCCCATAATTGAATCGGCAGCCCTTCAAGCATCTAAACCATCATATTGGCCTTCGGGAAAGCGCCAATGTCCTTTCTGCGACCAATATAACAAGCATGGTCACACTCTTGCTACTTGCTATAAAATCTATGGCTTTCCCGATAGGCAAGTGAAGAAATTAGGGCCACCACCAGTCACTCCCGCTACCTTTGATAATCAGATAACACCTGAATAATACAACAAGCTTCTTGCTCTTCTAGCTAAAGAAGAACTCGATGGACAATCAGTCCATTTGGCAGGTACAGCTCTCACTTGTTTATCCTCTGTTTGGATTATTGATTCAGGCACTTCTAATCACATATGTGCATCTCTTTCACATTTTTTTCATATTTTTTCGTTCATAAAAATACATATGTTCAATTACCAGATGGTTCTCAAGTGCTAATGACACACATAGGCACAATTTATTATACATCTTCACTTTGTCTAACGAACATTTTTCACATTCCATCATTTAAATTCAATCTGCTATCTTTTTCACAATTAACAAAGTCATCAAATTGTGATATAATTTTCTCTTCTTCTGAATGTATATTTCAGGACTGAGCAACGAAGAAGAAGATTGGTCAGGGTAGTGCTCGAAATGGTCTCTTCTACCTGGATGTAGATTTTGGTTTTTACTCTGCTTTCTCATTCCAGCATTTTAATAAATTTGATCTATGGCATTCTCGCCTCTGTCATCCATCTAGGTCTCGTTTTGATTTCATAGTTAAGAATTTCCCTCATGTTCGTGCAAATAAAAATTTTGTTTGTGATGTATGCCTGCAAGCTAAACAATCACGTCTTCCATTTTCCCAAAGTACATTATGCTCTTCTTATTGTTTTGAATTAATTCATGTGGACATTTGGGGTCCTTTTTCTATTTGTTCTAAAAATGGATCACGTTTTTTAACTATTGTTGATGATTATTCGCAGTGTACTTGGATTTATTTAATGACAAATAAATCTGAAACTTTTACTATGTTGGTTCATTTTTTTAATCAAGTCAAACGTCAATTTAAAACAAAACCTTCTCATATCAGCTCTGGTAATGGGGACATTTTTCTTCCTTAACTACAAACTATTCGATCAGACAACGGTTCTGAATTTTTATCTAAACAAATACAAACATGGTTCGATGACATTGGCATTATTCATCAACGCAGTTGCGTTTCCACTCCTCAACAAAATGGCGTTGCAGAGCGTAAACATCGACATCTACTCGATGTAGCTCGAGCTCTACGATTTCAAGCAGACTTACCCCTTTCCTTTTGGGGAGAATGTATTCTCACTGCTGCTTTTCTTATTAACAAACTTCCAACTCCAATCCTCAACTACAAATCACCTCACCAAGTTTTACTTGGAACTATTCCATCATATTCTTCTCTCCGCATTTTTGGATGTTTATGTTTTGCTAAAAATATGAATATTCAACATAAATTTGATAAACGAGCCAAACTCTCCACATTTTTGGATGTTTATGTTTTGCTAAAAATATGAATATTCAACATAAATTTGATAAACGAGCCAAACCTGGTATTTTTGTTGGCTATTATCCTTGTGGTCAAAAGGGATACCGCATATATGATTTCGTCACTCATCAGATTTATGTTTCACGTGACATTATACTTCATGAGTCAATTTTTCCTTATCATGATCTCTCGTCCTCCTCATTCAACAATTCTATTACCATCACTCCAATCGAGGATGATGGAACTTTTGACTACACTGCACCACCTGATGTTCCCACTGATGTTTCTTCCAGTAATTGTCAAGCTGATTTATAAAACCCTTTAAAAAAACCCAAGTCTCACCACTCCTGACCCCCCACGTTCCCAGCTCTCATAAAATCCCTCTCCCCATGCTCCTCTCCACGTACTCAAACCCCCCTCCTACTTTCCCTCCACGTCTATCTCATTTCCCTAACTATGTATCTACCACTCCTCCCATTTAATTAGGAGCACCATCACCATCATTCTCTTCTTGCCTCCAACCGAATCCACCAGCACCCCTCTTCTCCCTTTCCCTCTCAAACAACAAACCCTCTTCTCACCTTCCCCTTCGATCCGCTGTCGCACCACCCTGCCAGCAGCCGCCAGGCAGTCCCCGACCGGCGCCAGCAGCCGTCGGCCCTCCACGTGGCATCCCCCGCGCCACCAGCACCCGTCGACTCCCTTCGCGTGGCATCCCACGTGCCACCAGCACCCGCCGATTCCCTCCGCACGACACTCCCTGCCGCGCCAGCACACGCGCAGTGCGCCGCTGCCGCGTAGCCGCTCCCCGTGCCTTTCGCGCGTCGCCAGACCTCCCATGCACGTTCGTGTGCGCATCCCCCGCGTGTCCACATGCGTGCCCCACGTGTCCGGCCCGCGTGGACCTTTCCGCACTGCCCGCGTGTTTTGCACCCCCGTGCCCGTGTCCGAGTCGTTTCCCTTGACGTTCCGACGTCCGAGGCCTCCCCTCGGTACTCCTTCGTGCAAACTTCTGGTAAATTTCCAAACCAGAAACCTTCTTTTAATCTTTTGCAAACCTGTACATATTCCAGCCAATGGGGCAGAATTAAGCTCTGCCTATTTGGAATAGCTAGTGTAGTTCTTTAACCATTTGTTTGGTAATAATTCTTTATTAATGTTTTAGTTTTAATGTTAAATATTAAGGTAGGTGGTAATATATGTTGTAAGGCTTTAGCTATGCTCAAGTTGCTAATAAATAAGTTTTAGTCCTGATTAATTGGGATTATTAGTATAAAAGTCGTTATTGGTTAAACTAGCTAAATAATTTCAGTATTTAAAATGCTATCAGAAAGTGTAAATATTTGTATTTCTAAAACGATTTTATATCTAAAGGGATATTATTATTCTCAATTTGTCCCAAAAACTAATAAATTTGGTATCAGTTAGTTATACAATATTTTTGTAAAGGATAGAGTTTAGCACCGAAAAATGTATTTCTAATACATAGCAATTATTTCGGAACTTTTACGATAATGGAATTTTCATTAAAATATTATAGTGTAATTACTTTTCTTATTAAAAATAATAAATTAGTTTTTATAAATGAACAGTGTATAAAATTATTTTCTACGATAAGATGATCGCTGGTTAACAAAAGATTATTAAAATATTGATTTGGACAAAATTGTATTTTTCGGTAAAAATAGTAATTTGTAAATGCGATCAAATATTATTACTCTTATTTTGTGAATCATAGTAAAAAAAAAAGTTTTAATAAAAGCCGTATTTTTCGTATAATTTAGGAAATTGCATAAAACTACTAAATTCCTAAAAATATGATTTTAAGTGATTTTTCTTAATATTTATTATTTCGGCAAAACATATATTTTTAATCAAAAATGATTAATTGTCAAATATTATTTTGTAATAAAACCTATTCCTAAAATAAGAATATTTTCGTTATTAATAATAAAATTACGTTATTTTCAACCTGACTAGAATTAGCATCTTTAGCGTTGCTTTTTAGGTTAGAGTGTAGTTTTCCAGTCACTTAACCAGGTGTTACGAATCTGTAGGTTCGGGACCCTAAGCCCTAGCGGTTACTTGCTACTCGTCGTGTTCCACGCCAAGGGGATATCCAAGACAAGTTTCATATCTATTCCATGTCTATGTTTTTACTTTAATAATTAAATGTATGCATCAGTTGATCTCATATAGTATCGTGACACTGATTCACCGTGGATCTCTCTCGGACTCCACATCGATTGACGGATTGCAGGATTACTAGATTGACTTATTGACTCATTGACTCATTAACTCGGGGATTGCTTGGGGGAGTAGTATAACGTCTGTGACCAAAGCCAAAATTTTTGCTTGTATATCTCGCGCTAACCCCTACCACACAGGGGGTTGAGCCGTACTGTATACTATTCGTTTCGGCCGAAACATTAGTATACATATTGCCTCTATCCCAGCCGGTCACAGGCCTTGTTATGTACTCAAAATACTAGCATAGCATTGCATCATATTTGACATTAAGATCATATTGCTTGTTGTCTTTTACTATTATTTAGAAAAACATATAAAGTTTCTTAAACTGTCTCGTATTTTCATTTATGTTAATTTAGAAATGTTAGATATGGAAGAAATATGTTACTTGTTCACTCCTGACTGGAGACCCATCATTTTTAGGTGATTGCGATGAGGAGGAACTAGCTTACTGCTCTTTCTACGGGCCTGACTTGGGTCCCGCAGATTCGGCTGAACTAGGAACCCCAGAACCATAGAAGCTTGGCGTCATTTCATTTCCTTTGTTTGTTTTTCGAACAATTGTAATAAAAGAATTTGTGTTATTGCAGTCATGTTATTTCCATTTCAGACCAGTTTTACTTTAATAAAATGTTTTATTTCTGTTAGATATTTGTACTGCTTGTGTTTCACTGCTTGATACAGCTTACTGCCGCCGTTTCACAATAGTACAGGCTGGGCATGATCCGACTAGACCCATTATATTGGGATCGGTTCGTGACATGATTCATCTTCAACACTTATTTCTGAGAGTTCTTCCTCAATATCACATGTCCCTATCCTTAGTAAACACCCTCAACGTGTTCGTCGCCCTCCCGGTCATTTAAAGGATTATATTTGTAATAATGTCTCCTTTTCTACTGCTTTTCCACTAGCAAATTACTTTTCTATGTCCAATCTAAGTTGTTCTCATCGTGCTTTTCTAACTAATATCATTGACAGCTAAGAACCAACTTTCTATGCTCAAGCCATGAAATCTGCCGAATGGCATGATGCCATGGCCAAAGAAATTCAGGCTCTTGAATCAAACAACACTTGGTCTTTATGCTCACTTCCACCAAACAAGTCACCCATTGGTTGTAAATGGGTCTACAAAATTAAATATAAGTCTGATGGCTCTATAAAGAGATACAAAGCTCGTTTAGTTGCCAAGGGTTATACTCAAGTTGAAGGAATCGATTATCATGATACATTTGCACCCGCGGCTAAACTCGTCACTGTTCGCCTTCTTCTTTCCATTGCTGCCATTAAAAATTGGTCATTACACCAACTTGATGTCAATAATGCATTTCTCCAAGGCAATCTTAATGAGGAAGTTTATATGAAACTTCCACCTAGATTCTCTCGTAAGGGGGAGACTTGTGTGTTCAGGTTAAATAAATCTATCTATGGCCTTAAACAGGCTTCTCGTAAATGGTTCTCTAAGTTCTCCACCATGCTTATCCGTCGTGGATTTCATCGATCCATTTTAGACTATAGTCTGTTCACCTATATTCGTGATCAGACTTCCCTTTTCGTCCTTGTCTATGTTGATGATATTATTATCACTGGAAACGATGATGCTGCCATCTCTGACATCAAACTATTTCTTGCTCAATCTTTCTCCATAAAAGATCTTGGCAAACTTCGGTATTTTTCGGGTATTGAGGTATCACGCTCTAAACAAGGCATATTTTATGTCAAAGAAAATACACGCTTGACATTTTATCTGATTCTGGTATGACTGGTTCTCGATCGTCAGATTTTCCCATGGAGCAACATCTTCGTTTACAACCAAAAGATGGTACTCCGTTTCCTGATCCAGGAATCTATCGCTGCCTTGTGGGTCGCCTTCTATATCTCACAGTAATACGACCAGATATTCAATATGCTGTAAATACCCTTAGCCAATTTATGCAATCCCCATATTCATCTCATCTTGTTGCAGCCAATCGAGTTCTTCAATATCTTAAAGGAAGCGTTGGTAAAGGTTTATTCCTTTCGGCATCTAGCTCACTCACTTTAGTTGGATACACTGACTTCGATTGGGCCGGGTGTCCTACTACTCGTCGTTCTACTACAGGTTATTTCACCATGCTAGGATCTAGTCCTATTTCTTGGAAAACCAAGAAACAACCAACAGTTTCACGTTCGTCTGCAAAAGCAGAATATCGTTCCCTTTCTGCACTTACTTCTGATTTGCAATGGTTAAAATACCTTCTCTCATATCTTGGTATTAATCACTCGCAGCCTATTCCGGTTCATTGTGATAGTCAAGCTGCTATCCACATTGCCAAAAATCCTGTTTTCCATGAACGCACCAAACACATTGAAATTGACTGTCATTTCGTCCGAGAAAAGATTAAAGCAGGTCTTCTTACTCCTTTCTACGTACGATCTAGCGAGCAACTGGCTGACATTTTTACCAAACCACTTGGCGGTGATACTTATCATCGGATACTTTGCAAGTTGGGTGTCCATGACATTTCAATCCCAACTCCAACTTGAGGGGGAGTATTGAATGAGAGATACTAGGAACGGTTGTTTTATTATTTGTTATTTGTTGTTATGGTTGTTTGGAATTTGTTATTGGAACAACCTTTTGTTATTTCTATTGTATATATACATGCACAATTGAATAAAATAAACACAGAAAAATTACTCTCATCTCTCTCTCTTCGTGCTCATATTTTCTCAAACACAGTGTTCATTGAGTTTGAGAGATTCAAAAAAGTAAGCAAATATCAAATTTATTTGCTAGATGAACAAAAGAATAGTTCCTAATAAAATCCACACTTCTATATCCATATATTAGACCCGTTTCTATATCCAAGGTAATTGTGAGATGAAGTTAAGGGCAAAATCGTAAGAGAAGGGAATGAATCCTTCTCTTCTACTCTCTTAGGTTCAAGGTTGGCCTTCTTAGCACAAGATGCTTTATGCATCCTTTGACACTAACATGTTCAGAAAATCCTTCTCTTATACCATAATGAACTCATACAAAAGGCACCTATCAGTCCAGCATCCAAATGGCGCCATATGAAGCCTTGTACGACCAGAAGTGTTGATCGCCCATTTGCTGGGATGAATTCGGGGAACGACAGATACTCGGCCCGGAGCTGGTGGAACAGACAGTGGAGAAGGTCAAGCTCATCCGAGAAAGACTGAAGATTGCACAGAGTCGGCAGAAGAGCTACGCTGACACCCACCGACGACCCCTTGAATTCTTAGAGGGCGATCAAGTGTTTCTAAAAGTCACACCTATGCGTGGAGTCATAAGATTTGGAGCTAAGGAAAAGTTGATTCCAAGATTTGTCGGTCCTTTCGAGATATTGAAGCGAGTCGCCCCAGTAGCTTACCATATTGCATTGTTGCTAGCACTGTCGGATGTGCACAATGTCTTTTATGTCTCTCAGTTACGGAAGTACGTATACGATTCGAGCCATGTGGTAGACTTTGGTCAGCTAAATCTGCAGGCAGACTTATCGTATGTTGAAGAGCCTGTGCAAATCGTGGAGCGCAAGGATAAACTGCTTCGAAATCATTCTATCCCTCTCATTCACGTGCTCTGGAAGAACCATGCGGTCGAGGAGTCGACCTGGGAACTGGAGTCGGAGATGAAGAAAAAGTTCCCTTCTCTATTTTTTCTAGCGGTAGGTTCTTTTCTTAAGTTTCGAGGACAAAACTTTTTCTTAGTTGGTTATGGTGTAGTGCCCGGTCCCTACATCATGCCCCCTTCTCCATCCACAAGCTGTACGAGAAAGGAACACTGTTGCTATCGATTCGGTCAGGACTGATAGGTCGGGAGATCAATTGAATCGGTCAAACGAAATCGATTGAATTAAGATCCTTTTCTCGTTATGGAAAGGCTTCTTCAGAATCAAGTTCCATATTCAGCGGGTTACACCTCGAGGATAGACTCTGCGGCTGAGACGGGGGAGACCTTCCGTTGCTCTGCTTTTCATGCCGCACTTACTTCTTTGGCTTTGGTTTTCTTAATGCATTTTCGTGAATATTTTCGATGGTTTCCATGGCTTGCATTTTTGAACTCGTATTTACATATCGAACTCCTTGAATAATACAGTATTCTAATCGGTTGCTTGTGCGATTTCAGGTAATCGCTTAGGCGACGACTAGCGCGACCAACAAGTCTCTCGTCTTGAACAAAAATCAAGGTGAGTGGCTGACCCTTCTCTTCTCGATCCCCTTCTTAGTTCAATCGATAACCTTAATATGAATGAAATGACAGATGTAAGGGCACGGACATATCTACTTACCTTATAAAACTATGTTGAATAAAAGATTGACTCATCCAATAAATAGAAGCCACGACATGACGGGACACGATGAAATAATTAAGTTCTAAAAAATGTAGACCGTGCCTTAGTAACTAAATTATTCTAACACGGTCATGGATAACTTGTCGACAAGATAAAAGTTTCCTCGAGCGGCATCTCGGGGCCATGGAACCGTTTCAGCCTAGGAGGAAACACAGTATAGCTGTGCTGGATGATAGCACAGGTTAGGCGGGGACTTTCAGCGGGCTCTCTACTTGTATTGAAAGGGTCCCGACTAACAAAGCTATAAGTCTAGGATGGCTTGTGATGTGAGTGACCAATCACACATAAATTGCACACACTATGCTAGCGATAATAATTGATAGTAAAGAACATGGTAAGTCTCATATTGCACGGCATGCTCTTCTGTGGGTAAATTCTAGCGTACTTTACATTATGCTTGTCATATGCTTATCTGAAATTCATTAGGATGGTTAGAAAGATTCACCAACTAAGTCATATAAACTCTTCAACCAATTGAGAGAACGGAACTTAATTTGCCACGTACCAGTACAAAGTGTAATGTACTGATCCTCGCTCTCCACATAGGTACCCCGAACCAAGAAGGGCGTGCCACTTAAGCTCAAAGCGACGTAAGTACATTGAAGCCTCATCCGTATGTTGAAGGCTTATTTTTTATCCTCTTGAAGACTCCATATTCAGTCCAGAAGAAATGACGTCTCGACTCCCTACGATTCCAAGCCTTTGGAAATGGTTTGTTTTAAATAGGGATGTAATGTATGAAACGACTGTCTCATCAGCGTTCATTTTGTAATCGAGTCATGTTGTAGCCGCGAGGCAAATGAATGTAACAGAGTCATATAAATGATGTTTATTATAAATGAAATAAATGTTCCTTCTGTTTTCAATGTGTTTGTTCAATTTCTTTGTGTACTCTACTTGATGTTGTGTTTCGGATAACCTTATGACTATGCCTTGTGCAATCGCAACTTAGGTTCGTACGACATCACGTACGGGGGACAACTATTGATTCTACGAAATCGGAACGTGACAAAATTGACCCTCGAAGTAAAAAATAAACAAAGTGTTATATATGTTTTTTCCCATGCAATTGAGACACAAGTATAAATAGGCTTGGGCCTATCGAGGCTAAATGAGTACAGGCCTAGGAACAATCTAATTTTAATTGAAGTTGGACCAGTCTGATCTCTTTCCCCATGTTGTCCCGTTATACAAATTGAGAAGTCAATGTTAGATTACAAATAACCTTTCTAATTTTCTTGAGCAAGACCGACTACATCACTGACAATAACGAGTTTGGATTCACTATGACCTACCCTTTGGTCCGACCAAAGCCATGATGAACACCGAACCCATGTCTACAAACAGAAACATATTGCAAACTGACTAGCAATATATATAGATAAGTATTCTTCTCAAGCAAGACCTCGAGTTCAAGAGCATTAAACATTTTAGTGTACCATGACACAAATTGGCATCCCCCAGCACATTGATAGGATTCAGGTGTTACACAATAGAAGGTGGTAGACAAAACACATTAATTCTATTCAATGTAAGAGACTACAAATAAGACTGAATTGAATCAAGGTGTGCACAAAAGGATGCAGAACAATAGTCTCAGAAACAATTTGGGATGCAGAGGGCGCCCCAGCCATTTTGGACAACACTTGGTTGACAAATTAGCTATACAGATCTAATTTTTGGTTACACTGTTCTTGACAGAACTGTATTATGTGCTAAACAACATTACAATTTATTCTGAAAAAGAAAAATAAACACGATGAATAATAAACACAGTGTAGACAAAAACGATGATGCTAATTAGTGTTTACCAAAATAACAAGTGAATATAATTTTAGAGTACATGCATAAGAATATAATGAAATTTCATGTCATTGCTTTTTTTTATTCTGAAAAAGAAAAATAAACATGAAGGGAAGAGCATTACCTTATTCTTACCCCGTTGGTGCTCTCAACAGAGCCAATGTCGATGGCTCGAGATTTGACCTTGCCATATGTATGATACCTTGGCATTGTTCTGCTGATGCAAATCTAGGAAAATAAAGTGCACGATTATGGAGAATGGATTTGACCCTGCTTCTACACAAAGGGCAACAATTCAGTGCAGTCCTTTAATAGAAAAATTCAACTTTTGCATTCTGAGATGATAAAGATGGGAATAAATTTCCTTATGTCATAAAAAATAATTAACGAGAATAGTCCCAATTGACTTGGGCTACCGTTATATAAGAATTCAACTTAGCCTGATATCTGTCTACCATTATGGAGAATGGATAACTGTAAATCAAATATCTGACATAGTACTAGACCTTGTAGAGTACTAGCTTGAGAAACATTGATGACTTGTCCTCTAGCAACTGTTGAGGAGTGTCAAACTCTGCAACTCTACCTGAAACACACTAGTAAGATCAATTTTAGAAATTATAAGGACTGGATGCATGGAGAACCACCAATGACTAATCCCACACTGGGGTCAATAGCAGAATCGCCATGTCATGCTCATCTCTAGAAGACTTAACTAATGGGCCTCTATAAATGTTTTTAATGGAAAAAACATATATAATGTTGCAAACCATAACTTTTGTGATCAGTTCTTATTATGCTATATGTACAAGTCTCATCAAGAACCGTGTCATGCTCATCTGTGGAAGACTTAACTAATGAGCCTCTCTAAATATTTTCGGTGGAAAAACATATATAATGTTGCAAACCATAACTTTTGTGATCAGTTTTTCTTATGCTATATGTACAAGTCTCATCAAGAAATCTATAGGAAGTAGGTTATGCATAGTAATTCATCGTTACATAACAAAACCTATAAGTTAGTTCGCTTACCATCACTGAGGACCAAAACCAGATCACTATTAATAACAGTCGGGATGCGATGCGCTATAGTGCGGACTGTGCAATCCCTAATTCTGTTCAGATGAGTCTTCTGAATAATTGGCCTTCTCAGCACAAGATGCTTTATGCATCCTTTTGACACTAACATGTGAGAATAGCAAATAGGTATTCCATGTCTTGAGAGTATCAAATAAGACTAGATAGAAACTGTATCACAGTGCTACTCTAGCTATGTTGCACGGACATGAATCCGATACTACACACGGACACGGCACCCATTTTTGTTTTGCTCATGCTTCCAAGTTCCATATTTGGTTTGAGCCCTATTATCATATTAGAAGTTGCCAATATGAAGGAATCAAGATTCAAACATTCTACATATCAAGTTAGTTCTCTAATTCCAATGGCATTCAAACAAATGGACCATAACATACATGTTGACATAAATAAACTTACTTTAATCTCTAAAAACATGAGCAAATAAGTCCACATATTGAATAGAAAAAAAGAGGCAAAAAAGTGGAGGCAATCTCACCGACCGACCTGAATCCGGTTTCGATGAGCAGAGTCCGAGACAACGCGGTGATCCGATAGCCCCTGCAGCTCCCTTTGCCTCTCCCTGACGATCCTCATTATCAAGTCGAGCCGAGCCTGCCGCCCCCAATCCTCAAAGCATCCCTCGATGCACTATCCTCCCTCCTCCTCCTCTTCCTCTCGTTATCCCTCCGCTGCGTCACTGTCTGGACCCACTTCCTCACGTGCCTCACCCTCTCCCTCTCCGTCTCCCCGAGCCACTCCGCCCTGGGGCTCTCCGGCGAGATCCTGGCCGACTCCGTTATCCCGCGAATGATCTCCCTCACCCTCTCGCTCTCCCTGGACTCCGGGGACTGCTCGCGGCTCCACGAGCTCCGGCTGGACGCGTACGCCTCGTCCTCCCGCTCCTGCCTGTAACCACCACTTTTCTAAAATGAGGATAATTTTAAACTTTTGTAAAATTGATTATTTAATAATAGGTTTAAATCATGTTATTGATTTATTGGTAAATTTTGATTATTTTAATATCATTAAATTAGTGTTTTGTGATTTTGTTCTTTAGCTAGTGTAATCTTAGAGCTGCTTATCCTAGAGACTGACCATGACCATGAAGGCCTAACCCATGTGATTAGATTAGCTAATTACCATTTTTAGGCTAAGTTTATTTTGGTCATTTTGTGACTTTTAAATTATTTAGGATTTTGATTAATTGGTAAATTTTAGATTATTTTAATAATATTTAAACTGATGTATTATTAATTTGGTTATTTTTCATGTTTTAATATTTTGGTAATTTTTATATTTTAATATTGATTTTACGGGATTTTTTTAGTCGAGTTTGAGTTTCGTTTTGTTCCGACTTGTGTTAGTGACCCGGGTAGCTTAGACTCTAGACGGGACCCCAAGATTAGTTAGTCATGGCCCACAAACCCTACTAATTAAGTTAGTAAGTTTAGACTAATCCTACTTGTTAGATTGGTTAAATTGGAGGCTTAAATTTAACCCTTTTGATCCCAAACTTGAACCTAACTTAAAATTAACCAAGAGGACTAGTTGAGGCCTTATTGGGCTTTCCCCCAAGGTCCAAATAGGATTTAATGGAAGCCACTATAGGTAGGTTAGCCTTCCTTCCTTTCATTTCATTCAACCTTGCCTCTTTTCCTTCACAAAGTGTTCTTTCCAAAATTAGAGAGCTTCCTTCTTTGATTCGATCTCCAAATCTCTTCATTCCTCCACCAAAACTTCCATTCAACCTTCTCATACTATCAAAGGAGGGTGCTAGCAAAGATTTGGATCAAAGTGCAAGAAGGAGTGTCCATGTTGGAAGGATCTTCATATCGGAGCCGTATTCTTGAGAGTATCATTGGGATCCCACTCCCGATAGGTATAACCATCTCTCTATTTCAATTTCTCTTCCATTTTAGTTAGTTTTGCATTCATAGGAATCACCTCCATGCATGAACCACTATTAGGAATGTTTTAGAGGCTCTTTTGAGTCCTCTTTAGGAGTTTGGGATAGATTTGGTGTCCCCCATGGAGAGATTCCAAAAGGGGCACACCATATATTTGTGTTTATGCCCCATAGGATTTATTGTCTTTTAATTTCAGATTTACATGTGTTAGAGGATGGATTGATGTTAGGTAGGATGGTTAGAATGAGTTTCATTTGGATACCCATGGTTAGATCTAAGTGGTTTAGTCTACATGTCATATTTTTAGCCTCAACTTGTCATTTTAGTGTCTCTTTATATAATGGACTGTTTTGTATATATAATAGGTATGTTAGATATATTTCATATATTTTGATGTGTGTGGATATGTTGTTAGTGGTGTGCTTGTATTAGAGGAGAGGGGAGTGTGATTTGATGGAGTGGTATGGAGAACGAGATGTGTTTCTTTTGTCCAAACAACCCAAATTCGTCATAATAGTCTTCCACGTTTTTAGTAGCCATAGCAACTTAGAAATGTCATAACTTTTAGATTAGAACTCCGATTAATCTTCTGTTTTTTTAAAAGAACCGTATCGAAGTTAGCTTTCCAAATATATATATATTAATAGTTCAAATGCATTCTAGAACTTTCTGTAGAATTGTTTGAGTGTCAGCTGTACGAAAGACGAACTCGTTTCGGTGTTTTCGCGATTCCGGAAGCTTCCGGACACGAAAATGCGATCCGTTTAAAGTTTAGGAAACATAATACGAAGGGTTATAACATACTTTAATCCTATAATTTAGTGAAGGCCCATTGGTACAGTATTGTTTTTAAGTAGAAGAGCGACTATACGACATAGGCATTTTGTGTAACCTATGAGCCTATGTAGTATGAATATTAAGTGAATGTAGGTATCATTGGTTGTCGAGTATATGTATGATATAGTACATATATATATATATATTATTGTTAGGTAATATTTGTTAGTATGAGTGTTAGTTAGATAGTAGAGGTTAGTATTTTGTTAGATATTTGATATATTGTTAGATAGTTTGATGTTAGATATCTAGTATGTTAGATATTGATATATGCTAGTAGGTTATTTTAGTTCTAGATATTGATATGTTAGCAACTTAGTCCCTATAGGTTATATGTTAGATACTAGTTAAGATGTTATGTTAGTAGATTAGATAGTTAGTTAATTTGATATTTGAGGGGTATCTTAGTATCTCATGATACCAAGTTAGTATCTTTAGGTAAATATGAATTGCCTTTACCTTCAAGGTAAATGATTAGTTTATCTTATGACCAAGATTGATATAGTATCCTAGTGTTAGTGAGTTAGTGAGTTAAGGATGTGGTTTATATTATTGATATAGAGCTGTAGTTGGATAGTAGATAGGTAATAAGATAGAAAAGTTAGATGGTATGATATGAGATAAGTTATGATATGAGTTAGATAGTAGGTAATAGATATATGTCAGTATCCTAGATAAGTTAGAGTGTGTGTTAGTGTCTAGAATAGGATACTAGGTGGTATCTTGGTTAGAGTGCTAGTTAGAGTTTAGTAGAGTGGTATTTTAAGGACACCAATATGGTATCTCAAAGTTACCATTTACCTTAAGGTAATTAAATATTTACTTTATTAGCAAGTGAGATATCAAGATATCATGGTACGGTATCGAGATACTAAGATAGGGTTAGAATACCTTGGTAGGGTATTGGGGGTTACGTGTAGTAAGGGTAAAGTAGGTTGGGGTATTAGTTAGAGGCTAAGGTGAAGAGTTTACCTTGGTAGGATAATAAGGTAAGGTTAAGGTAATACCTTAGAACTAAGATATGAGATAATATGTTTAAGATATGGTTAGACTTAGGATAGCTTGGTAGGTAATGGTTAGGAATAGGATAAGTGACTTATGGTTGACCCCGTTTGACCATGATTGACCGTTTTGACTAAAAGTCAACCAAAGTCAACTTTGGCCTAAAATTGACCAAAACTTGACCAGAGTTGACCAGTTGACCAATAGTCAACTATGAGTCAACTATTGACCTAGTTTGACTAGAGTGGAGAGTTGACTGTTTGACCAAAAGTCAACTATAAGTCAACCTTTGACTTAAATCGACCTAGTATGACTTAGATTGACTTTGTATAATCTAGATTGACTTAGATTGACTTAGTTTGACCTTATTTGACTTAGATTGACTTAGATTGACCTAGTGTGACTTAGTTTGGCTTGGTGTAACTTAGTATGACTGAGTTTGACCTAGATTGCATAACATATACTAGAAATTATGCTATACACTGTTAAACCCAATTAACTCATGATATCTCATCTTTAGGTCTGTGATTTCACTCTGAGCCAGATTATACAGTTGACATATTTCCATCGGATCTCAGGCAAGCACATTCTCTGATAGTATTTCTGTTTTATGATATCGTCAATGTTTCTTGTATTTAGAGTAGATATCCTTGTTCTCTTGTAACATTGTTCACGTGGATTGGTATTTGTCTTAATTTTGTCATGAGATGTTATTCCTTGTATTCCTTGGTATATCATGTGCAAGTTTTTCCTGTGCATTGTATAGACATGATTCCTGCGAAGGCTCGCTACCTCCTCGGAGAATCATGTACCATGACATGTCATTACTGGATCCACTTTACTGGTCGGGGATGAGGGTACTTAGCATAGATATGTGATCATTTTTCCACCTGTAATTCCTGTTCCCTGAGAGTGTTAGCCATACACTTCACGTATGACTAGCCAGGCCTTTTTTCTCTTGTGCAACCCATGCCGATCACATGTTGAAACTAATACTAAACTCACATAGATATAGTTCCAGATTTTCGTACATGATATATTCTATTTTCTTGTTCTTACATTCAGTTACAGTCTTGATATGCCTTACCATGATTCATGTACATATTATTTTATCGTGTATATTTCTCTCTATTTACTGCTACATTTTCAATATCGTCTAACTAGAACTGTTATTTGAGATTTGTGCTCGTTCCATCCTGACTGGATATGTTGATAAAATTTTACAGATTATGGCAAGGACGAGTGTCCTACCTACTACGGTCCTCATGACGTAGTTGTCCTCGACTTGGAGACCCTAGTGCAGCAAGGGTTAGCTTCCGCCGATGAGGCATTAGTGTAGCTTAGCTAGATTGGTTTGGTACTAGATTGTCTCCAGATTACATTTTAGCTTGTTATTATTTTAGTATTTGTATTATAGATTGTTGACTCTAGACTTGTATTATTTCTGTGTCGAATATTCTGGTTGATAATTTCATATCTTGTTGTCTTTATCTTTCGGTATCATCTATCTTTCTTAGAGTTTGTGATTGAGTATATTATATTGTCATTGCTTGTCATCCATTCGAATTTGACCGTTTTCGACAGGTTTTGATATTATAACTGTTGTTAGATAGTAGACCTGGACAGCGTTCTACGCTATTTCTGCGGTATAGGCTGGTACATTGTCTCGCACTCGTTCCCTTACTTCGGGTGCGGGTCATGACACGTTTTTAGTGGTGGCCCATGTAGGTTTAGAGTCGCATTAGTGCGATATCGTGGTAGTGCAACGATTAGTTGTACTGCTGCGCGCCTGCGATAAAAACTAAGGAATAGGCTTTAGCAGAGAGGTTACTCAATCACAGTTAGGACTACTTGAGAAGATTCCTGGGATGACCCTTGAGAATCTCATTATAAACTATCTTGAAATTCGATTCTGACAGTTTCTGTCTACTTCCTTGTTCATCGTTGAATTTGATTCTTGGTATTCATTATTGACTTGATTTTCTACCAAGATAACATTATGGGCTAGGATGCCTCAATCATGGAATCTACAGTCTTCTACAGTCAAATTAGCTGGTTTGGCGATGAGATAGAGTCTAATTTTGGATGTATTTCTTGGGTGTGGGAATTTAAAGTTTTCGCAGCCAAGCTAACGGCAATGTAAAAATTTTAAATACCATGATTCTAGAGGTATGTACCTTAGTTGCAGACTCTATAGATTATCGTTGTTGTACTTACTGGCGTAACAAGGATTCTGGTAACATGGTTCTGGATAGACGGGTATGATTATCAGATTTCAGAATAGATACCATATAGATGGTGCCCTAATATGATGGAATGGAATATCAGTGTGGATGTTACTTGAGTATCATGGATTAGATAGAGGGAGCAAGGCCACTTGTAGCGCAGCACCGTGCCCCGCACCATCAGAGGGATATAGCCCAGAGGGGCAGTGCTTTTGCGCTCACAGTCGAGTAGACCGACACTACGGGTGACGGGTTAGCAGGTCTGTCTTTCCTGTTCTTCTTTCCATCTTGTTGTGTGATTCCATTAGTATCTGTCAGGATGTTTTGTGCTGTGATAGATAGTATAGTGACCCTGATCAAGACCGTGATATCACGACCAGTAGGACCACAATTTGCATGTTTTAGATATAGTTTTCTTGACCTTGATTGTTTGGGGTTTAACCTAGAAGGAGTACGACCATCTTAATTTTGAGGACGAAATTTTTCTAAGGAGGGTAGATTTGTAACCACCACTTTTCTAAAATGATGATAATTTTGAACTTTTGTAAAATTGATTGTTTAATAATAGGTTTAAATTATGTTATTAATTTATTAGTGAATTTTGATTATTTTAATATCATTAAATTAGTGTTTTGTGATTTTGTTCTTTGGCTAGTGTAATCTTAGAGCTGCTTAGCCTAGAGACTAACCACGACCATGAAGGCCTAACCCATGTGATTAGATTAGCTAATTACCACTTTTTAGGCTAAGGATATTTTGGTTATTTTGTGACTTTTCAATTATTTAGGATTTTGATTAATTGATAAATTTTAGATTATTTTAATAATATTTAAATTAATATATTGTTATTTTGGTCATTTTTATATTTTAATATTTTGGGAATTTTTATATTTTAATATTGATTTTACGGGATTTGTTTAGTCGGGTTTGAGTTTCGTTTCGTTCCGACTTGTGTTAGTGACCCGGGTAGCTTATACTCTAGACGGGACCCCAAGATTAGTTAGTCATGGCCCACAAACCCTACTAATTAAGTTAATAAGTTTAGACTAATCCAAGTTGTTAGATTGGTTAAGTTAGAGGCTTAAATTTAATCCTTTTGATCCCAAACTTGAACCTAACTTAAAATTAACCAAGAGGACTAGTTGAGGTCTTATTGGGCTTTCTCCCAAGGCCACTACTAAAATACCCCACTTTACCGACGGAAGTTTAGCGACGGACGGATTCCGTCGCTAATAGCGACCAGTTTCCGACATCTTAGCGACGGATTAGCGACAGACAACATAACATAATTTTTTCCAATTTTAAATGTAAAAATTTGTCGGGTTTCCGTCGCTAAGTCGACGAACGTTAGCGACGGATTCTTTTTCGTCGCTTATTCGTCGCAAATGTTGGCGGCAAAATCTTTAAAACATTGGCGGGAACTTTAGCGACTAACTGGCGACGGATATATCCGTCGGAAAACACCTTTTAATTGGCGACGGTTTAGCGACTAATTTATTCCGTCGCTATTCCGTCGCTAGGTTCTGTGCCCTAACTTAAATTGAACCGACGGGGGGGGGGGGAATTTTTCATTCCCCCCAAAACTCTCTCTCTCTCTCGCGGCTCTCTCTCTCTCGCGCGCGGCTCTCTCTCTCTCTCTCGCGGCTCTCTCTCTCTCTCTACCAGGTCTCTCTCTCTCTCTCTCTCTCTCTCTCTCTCTCTTTCTCTAATTTTGGGTTTTGGGGCCGGGAGGGGGAGTGGGGGGGGGGTCGGCTTCGCGGGGGGTGGAGAGGGCGGGGGGGGTGGTGAATGGGGTCAGGGGGTCGGGGGGGTGTGGGGAATGGGGGCAGGGGGTGGGGGGGTGGGGAATGAGGGTCGGGGGGTCGGGGGGTGGGGAATGGGGGCAGGGGGGTCGGGGGGGGTGGGTAATGGAGAGGGCAGGGGGGTCGGGGGGGTGTTGAATGGGGGCAGGGGGGTCGGGGGGGTGGGGAATGGGTTGCATTCCCCGATACGGATACGGTTTGGCATGTCCCGATCCTAAGAAATAATACTATTTCATTTAATTTAATTTCATTTAATTTCAAAACTACTAAGAAATAATACTTAAAACACTTAAAATTATGCCTAAATGTATAAATTATATGTTTTTAAATGTAAATAATTTATTAATAATTATTTGTTTTCCAATACCAAAAAAATCCGATACTTCGATCCGATACCGCCGATACTACCGATATCGCCGATACCAATACTAGATTGCTTAGACTTATATTGCAAGGTAACTAGATACAAGTTATGATACAATGTAAATGCAAGTATACATGTTAGCTAGATAGCTTAGACTTATATTGCAATCTCCTATTCACACGAGTATTGATATCGCCGATGCCAATACTCGTAGGAATATATAGTCCGATACCGATTCCGATACCGATACTTTGAACCTTGATTTAAATACATGTTAGTATAGTATCTTCACATATATGTTAAGAGTATATACATGATTAGCAAGGTAACTAGATACAAGTTATGATACAATGTAAATGCAAGTATACATGTTAGCTAGATAGCTTAGACTTATATTGCAATCTCCTATTCACACGAGTATTGATATCGCCGATGCCAATACTCGTAGGAATATATAGTCCGATACCGATTCCGATACCGATACTTTGAACCTTGATTTAAATACATGTTAGTATAGTGTCTTCACATATATGTTAAGAGTATATACATGATTAGCAAGGTAACTAGATACAAGTTATGATACAATGTAAATGCAAGTATACATGTCAGCTAGATAGCTTAGACTTATATTGCAATCTCCTATTCACACGAGTATTGATATCGCCGATGCCAATACTCGTAGGAATATATAGTCCGATACCGATTCCGATACCGATACTTTGAACCTTGATTTAAATACATGTTAGTATAGTGTCTTCACATATATGTTAAGAGTATATACATGATTAGCAAGGTAACTAGATACAAGTTATGATACAATGTAAATGCAAGTATACATGTTAGCTAGATAGCTTAGACTTATATTGCAATCTCCTATTCACACGAGTATTGATATCGCCGATACCAATACTCGTAGGAATAGTCCGATACCGATATACATTGTAGAGCTCTGTTTTGCTATTCTGGACATGTTGTGACCTGTGTTGTTCTAAATAGGAGCCAGACACACTCCTGAGACGGGGGAGTATGTATAGTGATGTGGATTCTTACTAACTTATCATGTGAACCCATTTATGGGCCCTTCATTGAACCTTCTCATGTGCAACTTTCAGTCCATTCATAGTTCCCTATATTGTACTCTACATCACCTAGTTCACTTATATCTAACATCCTAACCCTAATCCAAATTTATGAGTATCGGTATCGGGCTATTCTTATGTTTAGTTTGTCTTACGATACAGATTTTCACATCCAAATTGAGGATGAGTCGTTATTTTGTTGATCGTACATGGATGTACAAACGGCAACACGAGAGTAGAATTGGTGTGAGTGACGATTTTCAGGCAGGCGTGGAAGTATTTCTTAATTATGCAATGAGCAAAGCTCAGTACATGGACGGTAACAAAATTAAGTGTCCATGTGTTAAATGTCACAATAGACGTTACGAAGAAGTGGTGACTGTGAGAGATCATTTGACCCGTAAGGGTTTCGTACGTAATTACGGCCTGTGGTCATCGCAAGGTGAACTATATTCGAAAAGACAGGCTGCGGAAGCTGCTACTTATGCTTTTGATGATGATGCTGCAACGGATGTCATCGAAGACCACGGATGCTCTGTTGATTATGGAGATCTGCAGAACCTTGCACGAGATATGGTGTATGATGCGGCAGGGCCTAATTTTGATCCGGAGGATCCTAATCCCGAGGCGAAGGAGTTCTATGACATGTTTCAGGACGCAGATACTTCTCTATATCCTGGTTGTGAGACTCATTCCGCACTGTCAGTGACGATGCGGTTGTTGAACATAAAGTCTGATTTTAACTTGCCACAAGCTTGCTATAATCGGATCACAGAAGTAATCAAGGAGGTGTTACCGAAGGAATCAAAAGAGCTACCAAAAAACTTCTACAAGTCAAAGATGATGGTCCGACAACTGGGACTGGGGTACGAGAAGATAGATTGTTGTCGCAACGGATGCATGTTGTACTACAAAGAGAATTGCGTATCAGAAAGTTGCAGCTTCTGTAATGCGGATCGTTACAAGCCAGTACAGGGAAAAGGAAAGTCGACTAGAAAACGACATCCTTACAAGTATATGCATTACTTGTCGATCACGAAGCGCTTGCAGAGGATGTATATGCCTCTAAATACAGCAGAACACATGACGTGGCACAGCGAAGAACGCATAAAGGACGAAGGAGAATTGTCACATCCTTCGAATGGAGAGGCGTGGAAACATTTTGATTTGTGTCATCCAAATTTTGCTGCAGAGCCTAGAAATGTACGCCTGGCGCTATGTGCTGATGGCTTCGCCCCTTTCGGACAGTCGGGATCTCAGTACTCATGCTGGCCGGTCATTCTTACCCCTTATAATCTGCCACCATGGATGTGTATGAAGACTCCTTATATGTTTCTGACAGCTATCATACCCGGTCCTAAAAATCCGACGAAGAACATCGATATATATTTACAGCCGTTGGTGGATGAGCTGAAACAGCTGTAGGAGATCGGCGTCATGACCTATGATATTTTCAGGAAACAGAACTTTCAGATGAGAGCTTCACTCATGTGGACAATCAATGATTTTCCAGCATACGGTATGCTGTCGGGATGGAGTACGCACGGCAACATGTCTTGTCCGATATGCATGGAAAATAGTAAGGCGTTCCGCCTTAGGCATGGAGGAAAAACTTCTTTCTTTGACTGTCACCGTCAATTTCTGCCCGCGACCCATCCTTGGAGAAAGAATAAGGACGCGTTCAGATATGGAAAACAAGAATTTTCTCAACCTCCTGCCAGATTTTCGGGATACGATATTTGGGAAGCTGTAAAGGAATTGTCCACCGCAATGGAAGATCCATCGAACCATCGTATCGAGGGGTTCGAACAAAGCCATAACTGGACCAAACGGAGTATCTTCTGGGACTTGCCTTATTGGAAAGATAATCTTATAAGGCATAATCTTGATGTCATGCATATCGAAAAGAACGTATTCGATAATGTCTTCAATACCGTCATGGATATTAAAGGAAAGATGAAGGACAATCCAAAAGCAAGACAAGACATAGCCGAGATATGCAAGCGTCCTCATCTGAACTTGATACAAAGGGGTGCTGGTGGACAATTAAGTAAGCCTATAGCGCCATACACATTGAGCAAGGAAGATAGATTAATAATCTGCAAGTGGATATCTAATTTAAGATTTCCCGACGGCTATGTTTCGAATTTGTCTAGATGCGTTGATCTCAATGAACGCAAGCTAACGGGAATGAAGAGTCACGACTGCCACGTGTTTATGGAAAGATTACTGCCCATTGCTTTGAGAGAGTTGTTGCCTTCTGCTGTATTGGTTCCGTTGGCCGAGCTGTCTACATTCTTCAGGGATATCTGTTCAACTAAGCTGACGGTGCAACATATGGTACAACTTGAGGAGAAGATTGTCTTAACAATCTGCAAGTTAGAGAAAATATTTCCACCGGGCTTTTTCGACAGCATGGAGCATCTACCGATTCATCTAGCATACGAAGCCCGTGTCGGTGCATCTGTTCATTATCGATGGATGTACCCCTTTGAAAGGTAAATAAAAATCGATATAATTTAAGTGAAATTTAAGTGGATTTTATAATTCATTGTTAATTCTCAAGATAATTTGTCTCTTTAGGTACCTACACCATCTAAAGAAGAAAGTTGGCAACAAGGCTCATATAGAGGCTTCGATATGCGAATCATATCTTATCGAGGAGGTGTCAAATTTTTGCTCCATTTATTTCGATACTCATGTCGAGACAAATCGAAATAGACCTCAAAGGAATGAAGAAGACGTTGAGGATGGAGGTATATTCAATTTAAGGGGCAAGCCTATTGGGGCTAGTAAGAAACGGTGGTTGACCGACGATGAGTATGATACCGCTCACCGATATGTCTTGTTAAATTGTGACATACAAGAAGTGAGAGATTTGGAGAAGTAAGTGACTACGCCTCGTTATAATCTCTAATTTGGTGAATTAAGTGACTGCACTTATTTTTATTCTCTCTAACAGTGTATTTAGAGGTGAAGTCAAAATGAGGACACCATATATTACAGATGAGGGACTTCAAAGAGAGGTTGATTGTACCTTTCCGTCCTGGTTTCGTAAATACGTAAGTAACTGAGATAATATGTTATGCGGCTACCATTAAAATATATGCAGCTAAAATATTTAAATTATCAATACATGTTTACAGGTTTTATTGCCTGAAACAACACTCATAAATGAGAGCATTCGTTATTTGGCATTGGGACCGAAGAAGCATGCAAAGACTTTGTCAGGCTATGTCGTTAATGGCTTCAAGTTTAAGTCAACTCAGCATGCTATAAATGCCGAATTTCTCAATGACGGCTTCGATACCAAGAATTCTGGTGTTTGCATAAGAGGCACCATCTATGACGACGAGCCGAACTTTGACTATTATGGAGTGCTTCGGGAGATTGTAGATTTACAATATAGTGCCCCATATGATATGCATATTGTGATGTTCAAATGTGAGTGGTTCGATACGAGACCAAATATCGGTTGGAGAATCGATAAACAATTTGGATTCGTCGATATAAATCATCGCAGGAGGTATAGAGGGTCCGACACGTTTGCGATAGCAAGTCAGGCTGTTCAAGTCTACTATACAAGCTACCCAAGGCGTCGTAGAGATTGATTTGACTGGTGGGCAGTATGCAAGATTAAATCTAGAAATACATTCAACGTTGGAGACCCAGCATACCAAGAGGACCAGATCGAGAAGCCCCAATACATGGGACAACAGTCGGATACCATGGACGTGGAAGATGTCGATATACCTCATGCTGAGGAAAATAGAGGGGAGGAAGAGATTGATATACAAGACTTAGCTGTCAACCAGGGGAGAAAGAGGCGTCTTGTCCCAAGTATTGAGCCTGAAGAAGAAGTAGAAGAAGAAGAAGAAGAAGAAGAAGAAGAAGAAGAAGAAGAAGAAGAGGATGAGGATGAGGATGAGGATGATGATACAGATGAAGTCGACGATGAGGATGATGATATAGATGAAGTCGACGATGAGAATGAGGATGAGAACGATGACGATGACGATGAGGACGAGGACGATAACGATGATTAGATTAAATATCGGTATATATTAGAAGCACTTACAACTAACTTAGTGAATTCAGTTTAGACGGACACATTCTTATTTCAGTTTATGTTTTTGTCGTTCGATCATCTACTTATTGTATGATTTTCTTTTTACAGATGGCACTCTTAGTTTTCATTGTCTTGACGGCACTCGCCGCCCTGCTGCTGGTATATATATTTTAGTTCAGTTTTATATTCATTTATACTTCTATATTGTTAATTATATTTATGTGTTCTATTTACAGGTCATGGTCACTACCACTCGTGCTGCTGGTAGCGGCAGTGGCCGTGGCCGTGGTGGTGCTGGTGGTGGCGGTACTGGCCGTGGTGGGCGTGGTGGTAGCGGCAATGGCCGTGGACGTGGTGGTAGCGGTCGTGGTGGTAGCGGTCGTGGTGGTAGCGGTCGTGGTCGCCTTCCACATTCCCCGGATATAGAGTCCTCCGATCCCGACCTGGAGAGCCCGGCCACAGACTCTTTCCGCCGTCGATCTATCTCTGTGCTACCTTCATCTTCATCGAGGCCTGAGACTCCATCCGCTAGCGGATCCGTTCCGCCCCCGGATGCACCAGCGGGTACACCATCAGTTACTGCAGGGTGGGCTCCGGAGTACCCCCGGATTCAGCTTCATCCTGCTACCGGTGAGTAAATCCGCGGACCCGCGGATCCTCCGACGCCTCCAGAGAGGCCGATAGGCGAGAACCGACGAGAGCTATGGCCCGCGGGTGATACGTAAGTAAATTTAAGTTAATTTGTTAAATTTGTTTCATTTATTCAAGTTAATAATCCAGTCTTTGCTTCTTTGTAGGTTTTTCCCGTATGATGCTGCCCGGATACTCGGGCAAATTATCCGGGAAAACTACCATGGCCCCTACCTCAATTTTTCTGTGGTGCCTCAGAACATGCAATACGTCTGGCTCGAGGAGATGAAGGTATATATATCTTTTGGTTAATTATTAATTATTTTTTAATCCACTAATTTTTTAATTACGTGATAATTTAATTTGTATGTCAGACGACGTTCTGGTGGCCCCCCATCGCGAGGAGTTGATTCGCAAGGCCTACAAAGCTGCCGCCGGGAAGAAGATACGGGATGCGGTGTACGACGTTCGTACGGCGCATTCGAAGAAGAAGTGGCTCCGGGAGGAGTACTACGAGCAGATATTGGATAAGATGAATACTGCTCAGTACAGGGAGAAATCAGAGAAAGCGAAGGCGAGCAGACATGCCGCTGGTCTGCATACGGGAGGTTCAAAGCCCCACGCAGCGACGCGTGCAGATTTGGTGAGATACCGCAAATTCATTTCACTATTAAATTCGGTACTATTAATATACGTAGTTAATTAAATTCGACGTATATTTCGTATGCAGGCACAACGGGCGGTAAAGGAGGGGAGAGAGCCGGAGTCGGTCACCGCCTACGATGTATTCCTGCATACACACAAGAGGCGGGCAGACGGGAGCTTCGTCGACGCGAGGGCCCAGGCGACTGATGTAAGTAATTACGTTTATGAGATTTATATTAGAAATATAATTATTGTTAACTTAATTAGGTGAACGTAGGATTCAAATTATAACTTAGGAAAACATAGGATTTAGATTATAACTTAGGAAAACTTATAGTATAAACACATTCATTGGATAGGCTGCATATCGTGAGGCCCATAGTCAGATTGAGCCCCCTGCCGAGGTTGTCGGCAAAACGACGCCCACCCAGACGACCTCTTCTATGGCCGCTCGCTACGACGACGTGTTCGTAGAGTCTGTCGGCGGCTTTAATAAAGGGCGCGTCTACGGCGTAGGTTCCATGGCGGCGTCGTTGCAGGGTGCGACTCCGAGATATCCACCGCCCCGCCTCCTCCCGCGCCCCCGTCGGACGATATGAGGGCGCAGCTTGCGACTCTCACCTCCGATATGTCGGAAATGCGGAGTCTAATATCGGATGTGCTGGAGCGCCTTCCGCGTCCTTCTTCTGCTCCCGGTCCAGATCCGTCTGCTCCCGGTACGTCTAGTGCGGTTGCCGGTCCTTCCGACCCTGGACGTTATTCATTTGACCGTTCTGCCGAGGTCCGCCTGGTACCGGATACTGCGCTCATTGGGCTCATGGACTTGATGTCGCCAGAGCAGCTCCGTACGCTTCCGGAGCATGTGTTGTCCCAGGTGCCGGCGTACATGGTGGAAGAGTACATCCGCAGAGCCGAGGCGGCGCCGAGACGACGACGCGATCCATCTCAATGATATTTGTACTGTTTTTGGATATTTGTACTGTTTTTGGATTTTGAATTCTGGATATTTTGGAAGCGTACATGAATGTTTGGATATTATGTATTTGTGTTTGGATATTTGTACATAGATGTTTGGATATTTCTGTTTGATATTAGATATTATGAATTTGGATATTTGGATATTTGTTGATCGTACATGGATGTTTGGATATTGGATATTATGAATATGTGTAATATTTACGAAAAGGAAATAGAATGTTTCTGTAATTTTTTTTAATTAATGTTGCATTTAGCGACGGACTAGCGACTAACTAGCGACGGATATATCTTTTAGCGACCGATGAGCGACTAACTAGCGACGGCAAATCCGTCGCTAACTGGGTTATATAAATATTTGCAGTTACCGACGGACAAGCGACGGAATATCCGTCGCTAACTGGGTGATATAAATATTTTGCAGTTAGCGACCACCTAGCGACTACCTAGCGACGGCGAATCCGTCGCTAACTGGTTGAAATAAATTTGTAGGTAGCGACGAGCTAGCGACGAACTAGCGACGGAACTTCCGTCGCTAACTGGAATATTAGCGACGGAATATCGACTACCTAGCGACGGGAAATCCGTCGACATGGTTCTGAAAATATGGTAGGTTTCCAGAGACTTAGCGACGGATAGTGGGTCGCTAATCCGTCGCTAATCTGTCGAGGATGACGACGGACTAGCGACGGCTTAGCGACCCATTATCCGTCGACATGGTTCTGGAAATATGGAAGCTTTCCAGAACCAGGCCGACGCCCTACCCGTCGCTAATCCGTCGCTATAACGTCGAGGTTAACGACGGAATGGCGACGGAATAGCGACTGATTTTGCGTATCAGGAACCTCTCTGATACGCTTTTACCGACCTATTTACGACGGCTTAGCGACGGATATTTTAATATTATATGGCATGTAAACCGACGGGAACAAGTCGCTAATCCGTCGCTAAACCATTGAAAGGCAACCGTCGGTAATCAGTCGCTAGTCCGTCGGTTAATCATTTGTCCGACGGCTTAGCGACGGACAAATTTTAGCGACGACGTATTTCCCGACGGCCATTTTCATCAAATATCCGTCGCTATTCCGTCGGTAATTTATGTTACCGACGGATGAGCGACGGATGTGGCCGTCGCTAAAGTTGGTTATTTTGGTAGTGGGCCCAAATAGGGTTTAATGGCAGCCACTATAGGTAGGTTAGCCTCCCTTCCTTTCATTTCATTCAATCTTGCCTCTTTTCCTACACAAAGTGTTCTTCCCCAAATTAGAGAGCTTTCCTCTTTGATTTGATCTCCAAATCTCATCATTCCTCCACCAAAACTTCCATCCAACCTTCTCATACTATCAAGGGAGGGTGCTAGCAAAGATTTGGATCAAAGTGCAAGAATGAGTGTCTATTTTGGAAGGATCTTCGTATCGGAGCCGTGTCCTTGAGAGTATCATTGGGATCCCACTCCCGATAGATATAACCATCTCTCTATTTCACTTTCTCTTCCATTTTAGTTAGTTTTGCATTCATAGGAATCACCCCTATGCATGAACCACCATTAGGAATGTTTTAGAGGCTCTTTTGAGTCCTCTTTAGGAGTTTAGGATAGATTTGGTGTCCCCCATGGAAAGATTCCAAAAGGGGCACACCATGTGTTTGTGTTTATACCCCATAGGATTTATTGTCTTTTAATTTCAGATTTACATGTGTTAGAGGGTGGATTGATGTTAGTTAGGATGGTTAGAATGAGTTTCATTTGGATATCCATGGTTAGATCTAAGTGGTTTAGTCTACATGTCATATTTTTAGCCTCAACTTGTCATTTTAGTATCTCTTTATATAATGGACTGTTTTGTATATATAATAGGTATGTTAGATATATTTCATATATTTAGAAGTGTGTATATGTTGTTAGTGGTGTGCTTGTATTAGAGGAGAGGGGAGTGTGGTTTGATGTGTTTCTTGAGTGGTGTGGAGTGTGAGATGTGTTTCTTTTGTCCAAACAACCCAAATTCGTCATAATATTCATCCACGTTTTTAGTAGCCATAGCAAATTAGAAATGTCATAACTTTTAGCTTAGAACTCCGATTAATCTTCCATTTTTTTAAAGAACCCTATCGAAGTTAGCTTTCCAAATATATATATTAATAGGTCAAATGCATTCTAAAACTTTTTGTAGAATTGTTTGAGTATCAGCTGTACGAAAGACGAACGCGTTTCGGTGTTTTCGCGATTCCGGGAGCTTCTGGATACAAAAATGCGATCCATTTAAAGTTTCGAAAAGCTAATACAAAGGGCTACAACATACTTTAATCCTAGAATTTAATGAAGACCCAATTGGTACAATATTGATTTTAAGTAGAAGAGTGACTATACGACATAGACATTTTGTGTAACCTATGAGCCTATGTAGTACGAATATTAAGTGAATGTAGGTATCATAGGTTGTCGAGTATGTGTATGATAAAAAATATATATATATATATATATATATATATATATATATATATATATATATATATATATATCAGAGCGCTCGTTAGGGCTTCCGGAATTTGCGGAGCAGGCGAGAAGGCGATTTCTCGGATGTTGGGCTCGGCGGGGGGCTCCGCCCCCCCGGATGGTTCAACGGAGGGGGCCACTGGCCACCCTGGCCGTCTCCTGGTAGGGGTCTCCATCCCTGGGGGCGACCTGCTGGCGCTCTCGGTCGGCGCTGAATCGGCGGGGGTCTCCGCCCCACCTTCTGTTTCGACGGCGGCGGCCTCCGGCCTCCATGGCCGGATCAGTATCCCCTTCCCGGGGGAAGACCTGCCGACGAATTCAGCCGGCGATTCGGCGGGGGGTTCCGCCCCAGGTTCATCTGCGGGGGTTCTCGGCCACCTTGGCAGGAGTATGCCACATGACGTCGTCCATGGGAGCGTCCGGCCTGCCGGAGGCGTTCCCTACGGCGCGGAACAGTTGGTGGTTTCGGTGGGGGGTTCCGGCCTTCCGGGCAATGTCGACCCTCCGGTAAAGGTGGCGGCCACATCGAAGGTGGCAAGTGGACGGACGGGTGGCACGGCGCGGACCTTCGCTGCGGTGGTGGGCGGATCCGTGTCGGCGTCGACGGGTGGTGTACCGAGGGTGGATTTCCGACCAGCCATTATTTTCGAGGGACGGAAGGTAGTTGTTTTTTCTCAGTCAGATATGGAGGCCCTCACGACGCCGTATGGGCTAGACCTTATTGGCAAGTTTGCTCGGCGGAGACTCCCGGTTGAGGCTATTAAAAAGGCCTTCGATTCGCGGGGTTTCAGGGGTTTGATTGACGTGAAGGCGATTGATGATCGACACGTTCTGATTCGTCCCCATGTCGAGAGTGATTTTCTTCGGCTGCGGTCTAAGGACTGTTGATTCGTTGGCCGGGTTCCGATGATGATATTCAGGTCATCGGTGGACTTTTTGCCGCTGAGAGAGGACCCTCGGGTTCCTATCTGGGTGGCCTTCCCTGGGCTTTCCCACTGTATGTTTGATACCAATACGGTTCTCTCCATCGCATCTGGTCTCGGCACTCCGCTCAGTACTGATCGGGCAATGGCGTCCTTTTCTAGGCCGGGGGTAGCCAGGGTTTTGGTTGAAGTGGACGTCAGCAAACCACTTCAACATGAGGTGTTCTTCCAACTGCCCGATGGTGTTCGCTCGCAGCCAGTTGTCTATGAGCGGAGCCCTCTCTACTGTGTTTCTTGTGGCCATCATGGTCACGTTGAGAGTGCTTGTGGTCGACCTCGGGTGGAGCCTTCTTCCGAAGGAGTTGATGATAGACTGCCCATCCCCGACGGCCGTTCTCCAGGCGTAGTGCATGAGGAGGACGACACGGTGGGGGGCCGTGGGACTAGCAGGGGTCGTCGGAGGAGACGGTCTAGGCGTGAGAAAGGGAAGGGGACACGACAGGTGTGGAGGCACGTCGAGGGACGTGATGATAGCACCGGGACCATGCAGCCCAGATTGTGCGAAAGAGATGATAATCGTGCGAATTCTGTTCCGCCATCCTGGCACGTGGGGGAGTCATTTTCGGGCCAGCTGGCTTTATGGTCGGATGACGGGAGGCCCATGATGGAGGGACGTAGCGCTCCAGGCTCTAGCTTGGATGGGCAGATGGGCCCTGAGCGGGGTATTGGTTCTATCGATTTATCGGATCTTCCTATTATTATTCATAGCCAGCTGGGATAGGGGTTATAGCGGCTGATTCTGACACCGAAGATCGTAGCTTGGTGGTGTGGGAGGAGGCTGGTCACGGTCCTTTATCCGTTTGGGGAGATGATCCATCTTCGGGTGTTGATATGGTCTCACTGCCCGAGGTTAGACCCTCCACCTCATTCTCCGAGGGACGTGAAGAAGACTAGCAGATGGTTCCATTCAAGAAGGTGGCTGGTAGGCGGAGGAAGTCGATGGCACCTCAGTCGGATAGACTTCTTCGATCACATGCTTCCTGGGTTATGCGAGACCCCCAGAGGGTCCATGGTTAAATTCCTTATGTGGAATGTTCAGGGGACGGCGAACAGAGCTACTTTATCCCGTCTCAGGTCCTTGTGTCGGACCAACTCTATTTAGGTTCTTACCATTATTGAACCCAAGGTGATATCCTCTAAGCTTCGTTCTTATCAACTGAGGTTGGGTTTTGATGATAGCTTTTGCAATGATAATGGCAATATTTGTATTTTCTGTAAGTCGGGTCTTGGGATCAATTATATTGACTCCTGTGACCATGCTATCACGGTGCAGCTTTCTTTGAGTTGTTTTTCGGTTTCGGTGCGGTTGTCGATTGTACATGGTGCAGGGACACGACAGAGGAGGAGGAGTCTATGGAGGCACCTTCTGGACGTCCAAGCCAGGGACATTGCTTTGCCCTGGGCGGTGGGCGGGGACTTTAATATTATTGCTTCTCCGGATGAGAAATTTGGTGGGCGACCTCCTGATACGAGGGCCATTGCGGACTTCCTCGACTTTCAGTTGGCTGCCGGGCTCTCCGATGTTGGTTTCAGAGGTAGCGTCTATACCTGGGTGAACGGGCAAACGGGGCTTGATCGCCAGGTAACCCGTCTTGATAGGCTACTCGTGATGGGTAGTTGGCTGGATGGAGTCCAGGTTTCTTGCGAGCATCTTAATCGGGCAGAATCTGATCATTCTCCTCTTTTGATATCCTGTCAGCCAGCTTCTTCCCCTCTGCGTAGAGGCTTTCGTTTTCTTGACTTTTGGACTTCTCATCCGAACTTTCTTACAATTGTGGCTCGGGCGTGGAATTCATGCTGGCATTATGATGCGCTGGAGCGGTTGGGCATGCGCTTGAGGACAACGGGGCATGTTCTGGCGGGTTGGAGCAGAGCTACTTTCGAAGACGTTTTTCAGGAGGTTCGTCAGGCCGAGGATGCTGCCTTGGCGACGGAGCAGGATTATGAGCTTCATCCTTCTGAGAGGGGGAGGGCTTCCTGGATGGAGGCCGCTGCCAGATTGAAGCAAAAGGTCCAGGTTGAGGAGTCTTTCTGGAAGCAAAAAGTAAGATTGAGATGGGATCTGGAAGGAGATAAGATTACTCGTTTCTTTCATGAGTGCACCAGGAGCAGGCTAAGAAAGGCGGGTATTCAGAAAATTATTCGGGCTGATGGATCAGAAACTGGGTCTACTAAGGAGGTAGCGACGGAGGCGGCTTTATTCTTCTCGAAGCTGTTTAGAGCGGAGCCTATTTCAGATGAGGACGTTTTCCTTGATGTCATTCCTAGTATCATTTCTGTGGAGGACAATTCTGATCTTGTTCGTTGTCCTAATAGAGCGGAGTTGTTGGAGATTGTTCGGGGTATGGACCCGGCTAGTGGTGCCGGACCGGATGGCTTTTCTGGGAGATTCTTCTCAGTTTGTTGGGATATTATTGCTGCTGACGTGGAGGAAGCCGTTGGTTCGTTCTTCTTGGGTGCACGCCTTCCGGTATCAGTTTCGGATACCTTCTTATTTCTTATTCCTAAAGTCGAGCACCCGAGGAACCTTTCTGATTTCTGCCCTATTAGCCTTTTGTAATTTCTGTAACAAAATTATTTCCAAGACCATTGCTTGCAGGTTGCGGGAATATCTTCCCAAAATTATTTCTCCTGAGCAAAGTGCTTTTTTTAAGGGGAGAGAGATTGTGGACAATATCATTATTGCTCAAGATATGGTGGCTTCTATGAAGGAACCTAACCATGGTGAAAATGTTGCTATTAAGCTGGACATGCAGAAGGCCTATGACAGAGTCAATTGGCATTTCCTCCTGAGGGTTCTTCGGAGATTTGGTTTTAATGAGGCCTTCTGTGATATTATTTATCGTCTCCTGGCGGATACCCGTATGCGGTTCTTCTTAATGGCGCTCCTACTGCTTTTTTCTCGACGTCTAGAGGGATCCGGCAGGGGGACCCTCTCTCTCCGGCTCTCTTCATTATTGCTGCGGAGGTACTCTCTCGGAACCTCAAGCTTCTTCAAGACACTAATAGGAGGTCTTCATTTCACACTCCGATTGGGGGACCGCGTATCTCGCACTTGGCTTATGCGGATGATGTTCTTGTTTTCACTTCGGAGGATATTGCCGGATTGCGTGCTCTCCAGCAAGTATTGCATAGCTATGAGGCTGTTTCTGGACAGAAGATTAATTATTCCAAATCGGCCTTTTATACGGCGACACCATTGGGTGAGAATCGTGCTCGGACTATTTTTAATCTCTTCGGATTTAGCACCGGTACCTTGCCATTTTCTTATTTGGGTTGCCCGTTAACATGCGGAAGAAGGAATGCGGGGATGTTTAGTTATTTGCTGGATAAAATCCGTTCGAAGCTGACGGGTTGGCAGAACAAGATTCTTTCTCCTAGGGGTAAGTTGGTCCTTATTAAGAATATACTTTCCTCTATCCCTATGTATACTTTGGTCGCATGTTGTCCTTCCCGGGCAGTTCTCAGGACGATTGAGAGGATGTTTGCGACTTTCTTCTGGGGTAGCAAGGATGGGGTGGCTAAGAGGAGTTGGTTGGCATGGCGGTTCTTTACTCGGACTAAGTCCGAAGGTGGCCTCGGGATCAAGTGCCTGAATGATACTATGGATGCCTTCTCTATGAAGCTTTGGTGGAAGTTGAGGCATGGAAAGGGCCTTTGGATGGAGCTTCTTAAATCAAAATATTTTCGTAAGCGTTATCCATGTGATGCGTTTATGACTTCCAAGTGCTCTCATATTTGGAGACGGATTTTGCGGGGGAGGAAATTGGCGGAGCCGCATATCTCATTTAGACTTGGGCGTGGTAAAGGATCAGCGAGGTACGAAGCTTGGATTCCGGGGGGTCCTCGGTTGGATAGTGCTGCTATTCCATCGGCTGAGGGAGTGACGTCTGGGACCAGGCGCGGATCGGGAAGACGGACTCGGGTGCGGAGTTGTACACAGGCGAGGGAGTCTGATGCTCACGGTCGGACGGGACATTTATTGGGCACTGGGGAGCTTCGGAGGTCGGCTAGATTGGCCGGGAGAAGGGTGGTTCTTCCCCAACGTACGGTGACTGTTCGGGCTCTTTCGGATAGGGGAAGAAAGATCAGAGATTCTAGGACGAGGAAGTCTGACAATGGTGGTCCGCTTATCCGATCGTTTTGGACAACCAATGGATGGGATCTACCTTTGTTCTTGGAGCAGTTTGGAGCAGAGGCAGCGGGCCGGCTCAGAGAGGCGGACCTGACTTGTACTTCGGCTTCTGATTCACTGGTTTGGGGGGAGCGAAAAGGTTCTTTCACGGTGGCTGCGGCGTGAAGATGTTGTCGGATTTCTCACCCCACATCATCACTTTTTTCTAATATATGGGGTAAGTGTATTTCGGCGAAGTGGAGCATCCTGATGTGGCGCGTTTGTCACAACCGGCTTCCTACTGATGACATTATTCAGAAGATTGGCTTCCATCTGGCTTCCAGGTGTCATTGCTGTCAGGTTGGGCATGGGGAGACCCTTCAGCATATATTTTTCCACGGGGACCTTGCTATGACGGTTTGGGCTGCTTTCCGGGGTTTCTTCAAGGCACGGATGCATAGTGACTTTCTAGTCTTTCTTCAAAGGTGGTGGCAGGGTCAGGGCAGTCATCATCGGAGATCACTGGCTGGTGCGATCATTTGGGTGCTTTGGAAGAACAGGAATAAGCATCGGTACGAGGGGCGTGGTGCTGGGTCGGATTTTTTGATTCGGGAGGTGAAGCGATAGTTTCGGAAGTCGCTTTCGAGTTGTCGTCATCTTCCGTCTATTCCTCATTGGGCTTTAGAGTAGAGTTATTGCTTTATTTTCTTTCTTTGCCTTTGTTACCATGTGGTCGGATGTACTCATTACCCTCTTTTATCAATAAAGGTAACAGTGTTTTAAATATATATATATATATATATATATATATATATATATATATATATATTTTTTTTTTTTTTTTTTATATATATATATAGATATAGATATATTATTGTTAGGTAATATTTGTTAGTATGAATGTTAGTTAGATAGTAGAGGTTAGTATTTTGTTAGATATTTGATATGTTTTTAGATAGTTTGATGTTAGATATCTAGTATGTTAGATATTAATATGTTAGTAGATTATGTTAGTTCTAGATATTGGTATGTTAGCAACTTAGTCTCTATAGGTTATATGTTAGATATTAGTTAAGATGTTATGTTAGTACATTAGATAGTTAGTTAATTAGATATTTGAGGGGTATCTTAGTATCTCATGATACCAAGTTAGTATCTTAAGGTAAATATGAATTGCCTTTACCTTCAAGGTAAATGATTAGTTTATCTTATGACCAAGGTTGATATGGTATCCAAATGTTAGTGAGTTAGTTAGTTAAGGATGTGGTTTATATTGTTGATATAGAGTTGTTACAGCCGGGGCACAATTTTTTCGATAGAAAAAATTGAAATTTTGTAACAATTGTACAAACATTTGTTATTACGTAACACTTAACAGAAGGTACGTAAGAGAAATTTCAACTAGTGCTACACTTCACAGAAGGTGCACAGAACGTAACACTTCACAGAAGGTACGTAAGATAAATTCTACTAGTGCTACTCTTCACAGAAGATGCACAAATAGAATTCTGATAATATCAACGCAAACACTTCACCGAAGGTGCGCTAATAGAATCCTGATAATATCAACACAAACACTTCACCGAAGGTGCGCTAATAGAATCCTGATAATACCAACAAAGAAGATGACTGGCGAAAGATGGAATAACTCCTGCTGGGGTGAATGATCACCGTTGCTCAAAGCTTTATTCGCCCCACACGAATAGCTTCCAGGAACCAGCAAGTTCGTCGGAGAACTTGGAACACTCTGCTCTTCTAACTTCTCGGATGAACTTGAACTCCTGTGCAAAATGCAATGCTGGTACAATTCCTCTCTACTCTCTCACAGCCTCTAAGCACTTGTAAACTTTCTGTCTACTACTTGTGTATTAGTTCTGTAACCTGTGAGAGAGAAGGAGGAGGCCTTATATAAGCCCCTGCAACAACTGCCCGATTAGCACAATGTTAGGGAAGTGGTAGTAACTACCCCGAACATGGAGCAACCTCTCAGAACATACAAGGACACGTTCTGCTGGAAGTTGTGCCACCAGCGTAATTTGTATTTTACGCACACAGTCCCTTTACGCACCCTACGTACACTACGCACACTACGTACGCTGCGCACACTGTACACTCTGCGTACGCTGCGTACACTGCGCACTCTGCGTGTACTAGGCGTACTGGGCGTACTAGGTTGCGTACTGGGTTGCGTACTGGGCTGTGTAACTGGGCCAGCGTAACTGGGCTCGTGTAACGGGCCGCGCAACGTGGTCGTGCAAGTGGCTCGCGCAACGATCGCAACTTAAGCGCACTATGCGCCTAGCGACGATGCTGACGTGCTAAGTACAAAGTGCGCCAACAAAATGCTACATTACGCCTCATGAGCCCTTGAGCCCGAGCCCGAGCCCGAGCCCGAGCCCGAGTCCGAGTCCGAGTCCAAGTACGAGTCCGAGTCGCTAAGCCCCTACGGGGCTTAGCTCCTATAGAAATAAATTTCCCAAGAGCAAAAAGCATGAATGCTTTAATTGTTAATTTTAGCCTTTTTCCCATTAGATAAATAACCCCACATGACAAACCCATGTGCACCTCCACACCACATGTGCATCTCCAATAATAGCAAAGCTAATATATAGAGATACAAACTCTTTGGCCTATCCGATGTGGGACTAAAGTTTCTAAATAAAAGGCCAAAACTCCAACAATCCCCCACATATCTCTATATATGGATATAAGTGTTCCCCACAGTAACTGTCCATCATGCATTAGGAGAGATTTCGCTGACGACTTGAATCTTCCCGTATGGGTCAAAAATCAAACTATAATACAAGAATGGACTAAGCCTTGAATTCTGCATCATAGCTGAAATTCTTTCCACTCACATAATGTAGTTACATGTGGTTCTGGCTACACATTAAAGGCCCTGTGCCAGCCTGGTTTCAGTGTATAATTTTGGGCGTCTACAAGTTTACCCTCAAGAGACGGCCTGATATCTCTGTCCATACACTATAGGTGAGTTCATTATAAAGAGACATGGCATGAAGCGCTTTGCGCTTCCCTTGCGGTGCTACGCCGCTATGACATGGCTTAAAGCCGAGGCCTTACCCCGTACCGGGAACCTCATCGTAGTGTCATACTACTGTAGCATGAGGCAACTGCCTCTTTGTAGTGCCAAACAACCCAGCATGAAGCCTTAGGCTCCCTTACGGTGTTACGCCGCAACGACATGGCTTGCAAGGCCGAGGCTTTATCCCTAACCGGGTACCTCATCGTGGTGTCGTGCCACTGTAACATGAGGAACTCCTCCTCTTTGTAGTGCTGACTACATTCCTCTTTATTTTTAACATACAGCATTAGGCTAACTGCCTATTTGCGGTGCTACGTCGCTGTGACTTGGCCTGCTAAGCCGAGGCTTTATCCTATTCCTGGGCAGCACCCCACATATAGGAACCTCATTGTGGAGTCACCCCACTGTAGCATGGAGTTTCACTCCTTGTAGTGCTGCTCTACCGTGCTTCCTGTAAAGCACACCAGGCATTCACTCTGCCTGAGAACTCATTAAGGCAATTAAGGCAACCTTCCCACAGGAACCGTTTTTTGCAGAAAATAATAGTAGACAACAGTGGTTGTAGGTCCGTAACCTCTCCATGCCCATTAGAACATGTACCCACCGTTCCTGATACTCTTCCAATTAATGGTCCTCCCTTGAACCAAAAGCTAGATGCCTAGTAGATAAATCTTTGAACTAATAGCATAAAACTTTATGGTAGGAATACAATAACTAATATCAGAATGCCTTCAAGCCCATTTTACATGCTGAGTCATCGACCAGCTGGCGCTTGAGGCCCTTGGTGAACGGATCCACAAGATTTTCCTGACTCCGACCATATAAACAAAAAGGCATTTGCTTTGTACCTCCCTAACACCCTACTCTATTCCGAACCACACATGTTCTATTCCTCAAGTCCCACAGGGCATTCTTTTACTGGCCATTTGAAAGATGAATCTCTACCTTTTGAATAAGGTGCCTAGCCTTAGCGGATTCCTCCTTCTAAGAGGGAAAGTGCTAAGACCGCTAATGCCGCATCCACAGGATAAGCATGAATTTACCTTTCAATACCTTTCAAAGAGCGATCACTGCAATTACACCTCTCTTAATAAGATCGTGTACTGCCCTGTGCTTTAACCACACAGTCCTCTTTTTTTCGTCAAAAAGGTCATTTGATGCCACCGCCGCAGTCGTCTGGTTGTCGCAGTATATCGGTATTGCCGGTATTTGCTCCCCAACCACTAGAAGATCATACATGAGCTCCCGAAGCCATTCTGCTTCCTCGACTGCAGTATCAACTGTAAAGAACTCAGATTCCATGGATGACCGCGAGAGCATAGTCTGCTTCTTCGATTTCTACGATATAGCAGCTCCACCCATTGTGAAAATATATCCACCTGTGGACCTCTCGCTCTCCAAATCTGAGCACCAGCTGGCATCCCTGAAGCCTTCCACTACCTACGGATCTCCGCTGTAGTACAGTACATATGTCTGAGTCTTCTTGAGATATCTCATAACCCGTTTCACAGCTTTCCAGTGTTCAACACCTGGGTTGCTCGTAAAACAACTCAGCATTCCCACGGCGAAAGCTATGTCAGGCCTTGTGGCAGTAGTAGCATACATCAAACTTCCGATTACGCTTGCATACTCCAGCTGCCTGACGCTTTCCCCTGAATTAGGCTTCAGCTTCAGATCACACTTGTACGGCGTATCGATCCCTGGAAGATCCTGATACCCATAACGAGTGATCATTTTCTCAATATAATGAGACTGTGACAGCGCTAGTCCAGTATCTGTCCGGATGATCTTGATCCCTAAGATCACATCAGCTTCCTCCAAGTCCTTCATACTGAACTTGCTCGAGATGAACCTCTTTGTCTCCGTGACACAGCTCATATCCGTACCTAGGATGAGCATGTCGTCCATGTACAAACAAACGATCACACCTCTTCCATCAGCGAACTTGGTGTAAACACACTTGTCCGTCTCGCTGACCATGTAGCCATTTGACCTTATAACCTTGTCAAATTTCTCATGCCACATCTTGGGAGCCTGTTTAAGACCGTACAAAGATTTTACCAACTTGTAAACTTTGTCTTCAAGACCCTTGACGACAAATCCCTCTGGCTGTTGCATGTAAATCTCTTCGATCAGCTCGTCATTTAGGAAAGTCATATTCACATCCATCTGATGTATCACCATCTTATGTATTGCTGTAAGAGCAATCAACATCCTGATAGTGGTCATCCGGGCAACTGGAGCATACGTGTCAAAATAGTCAATCCCCTGCTTCTGAGAAAATCCCTTGGCTACCAACCTAGCCTTGAACTTATCAATAGTTCCGTCTGCTTTTATCTTCTTCTTGAAGATCCATTTGCATCCGATGGGTTTAGCTCCTTCAGGAAGATCAACCAACACCCAAGTGTTATTTGAGGTGATGGAATCAATTTCATTGTCAATCGCCTCCTTCCAAAAAACTGCATCTCTGGTCTTCATCGCCTCATTATATGTAAGCGGATCTGCTTCTACATGATAGGTGACAAAGTCACTTCCGAAGTCCTTCAGCCTCCTCACACGCTTAGCTGACGGCTCAGCTTGTTCTGGTTCAACCGTTGTTTCAACAACATCTTCTTGGACCACATCTTCATTGAAGACTTCAGTTTGCTGCGCACCCTCATTGTTCTCCGGTACATCCGCAAGAACAATATTCTTGTGCCTTACAAATTTGTCTTCAAAATATTCTGCGTCGCGAGATTCAATGATATGATTTGACTCAATATCAAGAAATCTTCGAGCATCACTCTTCTCGGCATACCCCAAGAAGATCGTCTTAGTAGTCCTTGTCCCAAGCTTCTGAATCTTCAGATCTGGAAGCTTGATATATGCCAGACACCCCCACACTCGAATGACATTCAAGTTAGGTCTGACCTTGAACCAGAGTTCATGAGGAGTAATGTCTGAAGTTGCATGAGGCACTCTATTTAGAATAAAAGTGGCCGTCAATGCAGCTTCACCCCAGTAGCACTTAGGAAGGCCAGCAGTCAACAACATTGAGTTAATCATTTCTGTTAACGTTCTGTTCTTCCTCTCTGCTACTCCGTTTGATTGAGGAGAGTACGGAGCCGTAGTCTCATTGACAATTCCATGTTCTTTGCAGAACGATACAAATTCATGAGACCTGTACTCCCCACCTCGATCACTTCTTATTCTTTTGAGTTGTTGTCCAGTCTGCCGTTCAGCTTTGGCTCTGAACTCCTTGAACTTCTCAAATGCTTCGTCTTTAGCCTTCAGCAAGTAGACGAACGCATACTTTAAGAAGTCATCGATGAAGGTTACGAAATACTTCATCCCGGCCTATGTAGAGAACTGTTTGAAGTCACAGATATCTGAGTGTACTAACTCCAGAAGATCTGTACTTCGATTAACCCGAGGAAAGGGTTTTCTTGTGATCTTAGTTTGAGCACAAACCTCATATTTCTCTACCTTACCCCCACATTTGGAGATAAGTCCTAGACTAGACATTCTATTTATTCGTTTACAATGAACATGTCCTAGCCTATTATGCCACAACTCAAGAGTATAAGCAGAATGAGTGACTTCATTAATTACATTAATTATATTGGACTGATTAACAAGCTGAATCTTAAACATTCCTTCGGTATAAAAAGCTTTTTCGAAATATGTTTCCTTGATAGACATCACCATTTGGCCAGCATTGATGTCCATCCTGAGGCCTGCGTTGAGTAGGCCTCCTGAGATCAGGTTCTTGGCGATAGCAGGTACGTGCTTCACGCCTTGAAGCGTCAGAGACTTGCCAGAAGTCAGCTTTAATACCACCGTCCCAATCCCGAGCACTTCAGCTTGTGCCTGGTTCGCCACCATAACCGCATCAGAAGTAGGGATGTAGGTGGTGAACCACTCCTTGCTGCAGCAAACATGGCAGGTGGCTCCAGTGTCTACCCACCAGTCAGCATCAGTCCCTACCGCATCAACCTGCGCAATCATAGCAACAACATCAGTGATCATAGATATCTTACTAGGCTCTCCTTGCTCTGATTGCTTGGTCTTTGCTTTGCACTCATTCTTAAAGTGGCCCTTCTTGCCACACTTGAAGCAAGGCATTTGAGACTTTGGCTTCTTTTTCTTGAAAGAAGTTTCCTTGACTTTTAGATTGTCAGGGTCCTTCTTCTTGCTGTGGAAAGCCGCCTGCTTTTTCCTTGGTTCCTTGGTTTGAACCAGATTGGCGTTAGCCAATTGCTTGGACAGTGTGTCCACCTTCAGTTGAGCCCGTATCTGGTCCTCAACATAGATTTCCTGCAAGAGATCTTCAAGGCTGATCTCAAGCTTCTTTCTATGCATGTTTGCATAGAACTTGCTCCACCCAGCGGGGAGCTTTGAGATAATCCCTCCAACAACAAACTTGTCGGGGAGGGGCATCGCCTCGTCTTCCAGCTTCTGTCGCAGTTTCAGGAACTCCTTCACCTGCGGCAGCATAGACTTTTCGTTCTAAAAAAACCACTTGTGATATTTTTCAACCACAAATATTTTACTGCGGTTCTTGTCTTCTTCGTAGAGTTTTTCTAGAGACTCCCATATGTCTCTAGCGATATTCTTCTTAGAATAGGATTCTGCAAGGGAATCTTCCATAGCATTCAGGATAAGCAGCCTGCAAATACTATTTTTCCTTCTCCATTTTGCTTGCAGTTTAGCAGCCACGGTGATAGCGGCAGCAGACCCAACATCTGGAACAGCAGGTTTTTTCTCCAAAAGCACGTGATCTACGTCTTTGAGTTGAAGGGTGAGATATACCTTTCTCTTTCAGACTTGGTAATGTTCCCCATCAAACTTTTCTAACTTACAAAAGTCAGAATTGAAGAATGAAATATTAACATTTTCCATCGTAGCAATAAAGCTTTGAGATTGTTAGAGCCGGGGTACAATTTTTTTCGATGGAAAATACTGAAATTTTGTAACAATTGTACAAACAATCGTTATTACATAACACTTCACAGAAGGTACGTAAGAGAAATTTCAACTAGTGCTACACTTCACAGAAGGTGCACAGAACGTAACACTTCACAGAAGGTACGTAAGATAAATTCTACTAGTGCTACTCTTCACAGAAGGTGCACAAATAGAATTCTGATAATATCAACGCAAACACTTCACCGAAGGTGCGCTAATAGAATCCTGATAATATCAACGCAAACACTTCACCGAAGGTGCGCTAATAGAATCCTGATAATACCAACAAAGAAGATGACTGGCGAAAGATGGAATAACTCCTGCTGGGGTGAATGATCACCGTTGCTCAAAGCTTTATTCGCCCCACACGAATAGCTTCTAGGAACCAGCAAGTTCGTCGAAGAACTTGGAACACTCTGCTCTTCTAACTCCTCGGATAAACATGAACTCCTGTGCAAAACACAATGCTGGTACAATTCCTCTCTTCTCTCTCACAACCTCTAAGCACTTGTAAACTTTCTGTCTACTACTTGTGTATTAGTTCTGTAACCTGAGCGAGAGAAGGATGAGGCCTTATATAAGCCCCTGCAACAACTGCCCGGTTAGCACAATATTAGGAAAGTGGTAGTAACCACCCCGAACATGGAGCAACCGCTCAGAACATGCAAGGACACGTTCTGCTGGAAGTTGTGCCACCAGCGTAATTTGCATTTTACGCACACAGTCCCTTTATGCACCCTACGCACACTACGCACACTACGTACGCTGTACACATCGCACACTCTGCGTACGCTACGTACACTGCGCACACTGTGCGTACTAGGCGTACTGGGCCTACTGGGTTGCGTACTGGGCTGCGTAACTGGGCTAGCGTAACTGGGCTCGCGTAACGTGGTCGTGCAAGTGGCTCGCGCAACGAGCGCAACTTAAGCGCACTATGCGCCTAGCGACGATGCTGACGTGCTAAGTGCAAAGTGCGCCAACAAAATGCCACATTACGCCTCATGAGCCCTTGAGCCCGAGTCCGAGCCCGAGTCCGAGCCCGAGCCCAAGCCCGAGCCCGAGTTCGAGTCCGAGTCCGAGTCCGAGTCCGAGTCCGAGTCGCTAAGCCCCTATGGGGCTTAGCTCCTATGGAAATAAATTTCTCAAGAGCAAAAAGCATGAATGCTTTAATTGTTAATTTTAGCCTTTTCCCATTAGAAAAATAACCCCACATGACAAACCCATGTGCACCTCCACACCACATGTGCATCTCCAATAATAGCAAAGCTAATATATAAAGATACAAACTCTTTGGCCTATCCGATGTGGGACTAAAGTTTCTAAATAAAAGGCCAAAACTCCAACAAGAGTTGTAGTTGGATAGTAGATAGGTAATAAGTTAGAAAAGTTAGATGGTATGATATGAGATAAGTTATGATATGAGTTAGATAGTAGGTAATAGATATATGTTAGTATCCTAGATAAGTTAGAGTGTGTGTTAGTGTCTAGAATAGGATACTAAGTGGTATCTTGGTTAGAGTGCTAGTTAGAGTTTAGTAGAGTGGTATTTTAAGGACACCAATATGGTATCTCAAAGTTACCATTTACCTTAAGGTAATTGAATATTTACTTTATTAGCAAGTGAGATATCAAGATACCATGGTACGGTATCGAGATACTAAGATAGGGTTAGAATACCTTGGTAGGGTATTGGAGGTTACATGGAGTGAGGGTAAAGTAGGTTGGGGTATTGGTTAGAGGCTAAGGTGAAGAGTTTATCTTGGTAGGATAATAAGGTAAGGTTAAGGTAATACCTTAGAACTAAGATATGAGATAATATGTTTAAGATATGGTTAGAATTAGGATAACTTGGTTAGTAATGGTTAGGAATAGGATAAGTGACCGTGATTGACCGTTTTGACTTAAAGTCAACCAAAAGTCAACTTTAGCCTAAAATTGACCAAAACTTAACCAGAGTTGACAAGTTGACCAAAAGTCAACTGTGTGTCAACCATTGACCTAGTTTGACTAGAGTGGACTATGAGTTGACTAGGGTTGACCAGAGTTGACTGTTTGACCAAAAGTCAACTGTAAGTCAACCTTTGACTTAAATCGACCTAGTATGACTTAGATTGACTTAGTTTGACCTTGTTTGACTTAGATTGACCTAGTGTGACTTAGTTTGGCTTGGTGTGACTTAGTATGACTGAGTTTGACCTAGATTGCATAATATATACTAGAAATTATGCTATACACTGTTAAACCCAATTAACTCATGATATCTCATCTTTAGGTCTGTGATTTCACTCTGAGCCAGATTATACAGTTGACATATTTCTATCGGATCTCATGCAAGTACATTCTCTGATAGTATTTCTGTTTTATGATATCGTCTATGTTTCTTGTATTTAGAGTAGATATCCTTGTTCTCTTGTCACATTGTTCACACGGATTAGTATTTGTCTGGATTTTGTCATGAGATGTTATTCCTTGTATTCCTTGGTATACCCTGTGCAAGTTTTTCCTGTGCATTGTATAGACATGATTCCTGCGAAGGCTCACTACCTCCTCGGAGAATCACACTACACCAAAATAGACAATTTAAAACATTAAACTTTTCTTCATTTGGAATGCTATATAAACGTTTCTAGGTGTTGGAACACATTATAAATATTCCAAAAAATTTAAATGTCCCAAAAATTATTTTATCTAAAGTTAAATATTAATTATGCCTAACGAAACACTCGTCAACCGTTTTAGATTGTGTCCAACACCTACACATACTAGTCATATGATGGTTAAGAAGTGTTCTACAGAATTTCTCTCTCTCTCTCTCTCTCTCATCTATTCTGATCTGACGTTCTCTTACTCCCCTCTTTCTTTCGAGAGCCCGCACGAATTGCCCTAATCGCATTTTCCCTTCAGCGCTGGTGGTCTGGTCAGTTATACTCTCTCTATCTCCCCATCTCACTCCCTCTCTCTCTCTCCCTCTCTTCCCCTCCCTCTGTCCCCATGCCCCCATGCCCTTTCTCTCTTTCCCCTCCTTCGATACCCCCACCCCATGCCCTTTCTTTCTTCTTTCTTGTTCTAAAAATCTTATTGCTCTCTTGTAATGATTTGATTAGGATTACGGTTAGGGTTTTATCGCATGATTTGTGATAGTTAGGGTTTCAGGCACTTGGTCTGGTGGATCGTTCCTTTAAATTGAGGCTATAAACTTAGACTCTTGTTAAATCTATTTATTTTTGGACTAATGTGACTAATTCGTGTGAAATATGATTTCATGGATGAATGTTTTAGTCTTTAGGTTGTTCATACTTTATTGTAAAGAAAGTGTTGTTGTTGATTAAAGTAGAGAATAAAGAATAAGTATATTGTATATATGATATATTTAAGTTTCTATTTTGTGGTGAATAAGCCAAAGCATCCTTAATCATGAAATTTAAATATTACGTGAAGTAATAAAAAATCTGCAATCAGGAAGATTAAGTATAAATGATTTTGAATGGTTTCCATGTAGCAGAAAATCCATATTTGGTATCTTTGTATTCGTTATAAATCTTTATTTGAAATTTGTCGCATGTTTCTTATTATATTTCTTCATTTTGGTTTCTAGATACATTGTGGTTTCCATCGAAGTATAGTTGGAAGACTTTTTTATGAAGGAGAATGCCAACGGAGAAAACTGTTTTTTATTCGGATCGGAGTATCGGATCTTCTGGTATCGAAAAATTTATACATCGTTCATCAAATGTGTGTCCATCTTCTATTATCTTTACATACCAGTCTTAATTATTAGGTAAAGTTTGAAGATTCTATCATACATCTCTCTCATAAATTTCAAAATTATTCATCATAATTTCTTATTTGATGTATTTGACATTCATAGTAGATTTTCTTTTATCTTTTTTGTTGTTTGGTTATAGAACCCTTTCACCCCTTTAAAGCTTACCTACAGTCATCACAAAATTCTACATTTTTTGCTTTACAAACAGTTTACACATTGTATTCAAATTTCGTAAAATAGAACCTACATGCATTTAGAACAGACACAATAAACTTTGGAATTCTTGGCCCTATTTTCTTATGCATGCTCAATCCAACCTTCAGCTGCTACTATTGTGTGTCAAATCATTTTGTCAACTATCAATACAAGATAAAGAAGTCGACTTTTCTGGAACAAACTTCAACTGATTTAAGTGTCTCGAAAAAAGTAGGAAATTATGTTCTTTTTTGTTTCAACTATTTGTTTTAGCATTAACTCGTATGACTGAAATACAATAGTATTGCAGTCTATGTTGGGATACTTCAATGAACGTGTTATCCTTGTGTCACATACAACAAGAACCCAGGATACTCCGACACTCCAAGGATATATGTCTAACTTTTCCTCACATATACTAGAATTTGAAACACCTTTTTGAATTATCTGACACATAAAAATGCTGTAAAGGAAGCTAAAAATCAAACTGCTGGTAAAAGTTGAAATGAAGTTCCAAAGTTTTCCTTCCCATGGCTATTTTTTATGATTAATTTCTTTCTTTTTAGGAAACAAATGGATGTTTCCTCCCCTCAGCTTTGAAGATATGTTTATTTCATCATTATTGTAGACAATTAATGCCATCGACTTGTTTTATGCTTTGGCATTTATCGAATCTTTCCAAATAACTATAGTTTTAGAGAAAGTTCATGAAAACAATTACTTCCTACATCGAACATGTCAATTGAGATGATGAAATGATAAACCATGATTATTATGTTGTAATAATGACAATTCTTATTATGTTAGAAATTTTAGTAGTTTAAGTTCCAATATTTTTCTTATAATGTTATGTAAACCAATAATCATTCACTTTTTTTTGTTGATACCGAAGGTTTTCCTGCTAAGCACAAGTCAGAATATATGGACAACAACTTCACTCAAGAAAATCTCGTATCACATGATAGAAACCAACTTCGAGAGAAAATGGACTTCAACCGACATGGAAAAGCAATTGGAAAGAGAGCGCCTCACTTTATGTACGGTGTTTACGAGATTGTGAAGTCACATGCGTCCATCAAGTATATTGATTGGAGGTTGGTTCCTGATTAGTAGAAGGATGAAATTTGGAGTTACATATAGAGTGCCTCACTTTATGCACGGTGTGACGAGATTGTGAAGTCACATACATCCATCAAGTATACTTGAATCAGGGAATTCCTGAACAAGCAAAAATCCTGCCTGTGGCTTCCGCACTAACTATTGGGCAAACACTCCAGGCGCCACAACCAGCACCAATCCAGGCACTACAGCACCTTCTACAGTACCTTCCAGTCGGCCCAATTCTAATCCTTGGGACCTTTTCCCTCAGGTACCTGTACTTAACTACTTGGTTTCCTTATTGATGATGTGTACCACATCATAGAGTCTAATCTAATTAGTTATCTTTTGCCAGGGTCTACCCAATGTAGGTTCCAATGGTGGTGCTAGCAACTTTGATTTTCTTTGCAATAGCCCTCAGGTACTGTAAAATACAATTATCAGTAGATATGACAGACTTTGTCAATAATATTGTGCTTGATCTCATACTCTCTTCAGTTTTACGGTTTCAAACATTACATGCAATGGTGCAAGCAAACCATCAAATCTTACAAGTCTTGTTCTTTCTTGCATAGTAACTAAGACTCCTTTGATTTTGAAACTTCTTTTCAAAGTTAAACTATTCTATCCTTTTAAAGCCAATGCTTCAAGAACTGGGGAAACAAAATCCTCAGGTTATGAGGCTCATTCAGGAGCATCAGTCAGAATTTCTCCGTTTGATTAATGAACCAGCTGAAGAAGGAGAGATGTTTTGGGACCTTCTTTATTGTTGCAGCTTTTGGGGTTTTGTGTTTTAAGCATTTACAATTGATGTTTACTTTGCCATTGCATTTGAAACAGCAATCTATTAGGTCAGCTCGCAGGTGCTTTGCCACATGCTCTGATTGTGACTCCTGAGGAGCGTGAAGCTATTGAAAAGAGTGAGTTATCCTTCTTAGTCCTATTATTTTGAGCTTTATCATGTGAAAATGGTGGAATTTGAATATAATCTTTATTTATAGCACAGCCATGAAAACATGATTTGTGAGTGATTTGACTAGACAAGGTACGTGTTTGCCAATAAGGTCGCTGAATGAACTTGAGCAACCTTCTAAATATAAATTTCTTCAGGTCTTGGAACTTGGTTTAAATGGATAAAGACATTTTCTTTCTACATTCAGCCTAGATAATTGAAACATAATTACTCTTGTACCTTTTTGTTTGCTTAAAATCATCTGTTCACCACGATCATGGACAGAAACCTAGATAACTGAAGAATTAATGCTCTTAAGTAGTTTTCTGTTTACATCGTTGTTGTCCTTGTCAATTTAAAATTCCTACTTCTGATATGGATCACTGTTCTTGGTGTAAAATTTCATAAGCCCCTTTCAAAGAAGGATGTGGTGAAATGCCTTTCCAAATAGCATTAGTCTACATTTTTTAGTAAAAGCATGAATGGATAATAGAGTGGAGGGCCTCCCTGAGCTAATGGATTTGTAAGAAGACTATTGAATGAATTTTTTTTCTTTGCATTGATGTGAGTCAATGTGATGCTAGATTGACTTTTATTTTCTCAAAGAAAGAAAAGGCTCCTTCTATAACTAGAACACGGTTGAAGATACATTTTTTCACTTATAATCTCCAGTTTGGCCTGGATTTAAGCACCATCTTTTTGGATCTTCTTGGACACACATTCAGAAACCTTTGAACCTTTTCGAGTTACATATCCAGGCCTCCAAGTCATAACATAATATTAATGGTTTTTTAGATATTAGTCACCCATTATCCATATTTAGAGTTAAAAACAATGACAAGTTACATGTCCTTTCTTAGATGGATAATGTAATGTCGCATGTTGTTAGCAGTATAAAGATAGAGTTGAGATCATGACAGGTAAATGAATTTGAAAATTTCGGAATACACAGTAACGGGCCAGAACCAGCTTGAATACCAATCTAGTTGAACTTAAGTTTAAATTATAGATATCTACACAAGTGTGAGTTTCTAAGGTTTGATGGTTCGAAAAATGCCATAGACAAGGATAGGTTAAGACTGGATAGAAAAACTTACAAGTTCCACTTCATTCTTTTATTAGTGTGATATAATTTGATTGGTCCTTGAAATACTTGTCTTAGCTCTATAAATTTTATTGAATTATTTTCTTTTGTTCTGAATAGGTTACTGAAAAAGCTTTTCATTGAAGATTTGCCTTGATTTTTGGTGTGCACGAAGGAAGGTCGTTCTTATTGTTGAGGAACGCAAGCATTAGGCTCTGTGTCAGATAATTTTAAAACAGATGCAACCGAAGGAAACAAATTTTTTTGGGAGCTGTCATTAACTGTTTTTTATGCTCGAAAATTGATTGTTATTTTTGGTTTCTGTGGCACTCTTATTTACTTGAGCACCGATGTCAATTTTGATTCAAGGTTATAAAACTACTTGTAGTTTCTTTTGAGATCAGTGTATGAGATAGTGGCTTTTGTCTTGTATGTGTTTGACAGTGTACATCTATTATGATCAATGTAAGCCAATGAGCATCAACTTTGAACCCAATAATATGATGTAGAGTGGATCAAATGTTCAAATTGTTGCATGCTCAAATTGTTCAAATGTTCACTCATTGACTGTTGTGTTTAAGTTATTGCCTTATTTTTGTCTGATTTAGAATAGTAGAAAAAGCTAATGGATGAAAGTATAATATATTGTGCCTATATTCTTGATACCATCATTTAATGTATTCAATTTATAAATACTATATTTAATTGTGGTTCCAACTACAAATTGGAATCCAAAATGAAATTAAAAAATAAATAGGTACGCGAATAAAGTGGTGCAAAATTAGCCATAAGAACAATGAAAAAGTATTGCAAATTATATTTAGGAACGAGCCTAACGTGTTCCAAACTGACATTTAGAAACATTTCATTGGTGTTCCAAAAATAATTTAGAAACACAATACATATGTTCCAAAATCTACGTTTGGAACGTTGTATAACTGTTCCAAACCAAATTTAGGAACATCGTCTAACTGTTCCAAATATTGCAACGCCACTTTTAGGAACGGTTATGATATGTTCCTAAAAATATTAGGAACATACAACAATTGTTTCTAAAGGCCTTTTTTGGTGTAGTGTCATGTACCATGACATGTCATTACTGGATCCACTTTACTGGTCGGAGATGGGGGTACTTAGCGTAGATATGTGATCATTTTTCCTCATATGATTCTTGTTCCTTGAGAGTGTTAGCCATACACTTCACTTATGACTAGCTAGGTCCTTTTTCTCCTGTGTAAGCCAAGCCGATCACATGTTAAAACTAATACTAAACTCACATAGATATAGTTCCAGATTTTTGTACATGATATATACTGTTTTCTTGTTCTTACATTCAGTTACAGTCTTGATATGCCTTACCATGATTCATGTACACATTATTTTACTTTGTATATTTCTCTCTATTTTCTGCTACATTTTTAATACCATCTAACTATAACTGTTATTTGAGATTTGTGCTCGTTCCATCCTGACTGGATATGTTGATAAAATTTTACATATTGTGGTGAGGACGAGTGTCCTACCTACTGCGGTCCTCATGACGTAGTTGGCCTAGACTTGGAGACCCTAGTTCAGCAAGGGTTAGCTCCCGCCGATGAGGCATTAGTGTAGCTTAGCTAGATTGGTTTGGTACTGGACTTTGTCTCCAGATTATATTTTGTCTTGTTATTATTTTAGTATTTGTATTATAGATTGTTGACTCTAGACTTGTATTATTTCTGTGTCGGATATTCTGGTTGATAATTTCATATCTTATTGTCTTTATCTTTCGGTATCATCTATCTTTTTTAGAGTTTGTGATTGAGTATATTATATTGTCATTGCTAGTCATCCATTCGGAGTTGACCGTTCTCGACAGGTTTTGATATTATAACTGTTGTTAGATAGTAGACCTAGGCAGCGTTCTACGCCGTTTTTGCGGTGTAGGCTGGGACGTTGTCTCGCACTCGTGCCCTTACTTTGGGTGCGGGTCATGACACCGCCAGCGGCGGAGGATGTAGGAAGAGGCTGCGGCGATCGGGGTCGGGGCCGGGGACCGGGATCGGGGCTCAGCGGCAGGGGTAGGGGGAGGCGGGGGAAGGAGGACTCGAGGACAGTGTGGAGGCTGGTGTGGGCGAGGAGCTCGGACTCGTGGTTGCGGCGCTCGTTGGTGGTGATGTTATCCTCGGTCTGGCGGGCGATCCAACGGCTGAGGAGGCGGGAGTGGCGACAGACGACTCGGCGATGTCATCTCCGTCGAGGTCGGATCGGCGGCCACAGCACTCGCCGTCGTCGGAGGAACTGCAGCAGCCGCCGCTGGCGTGTCCGATGCAGAATTTGCGATCGAACTTCGGGATGAAATTCGCCATCAAAGAATTCTCCTTCTTCTTCGGATCGAGGGGGGGTCGGGGGGGGGGGGTCCTAGTGATCCATGAAACCTAGATTCAGAATTTAGGGGAAAATTTGTAGAGAGAGAGAGAGTCTGTAGAGAGAAAAGTTTTGTTTTCCCAAATGGAGATTTTGGGAATAAAAATAGAACTGGATGGGGGAGGGGTGTGAAATTGGAGGAAACTCTGCCGACAGAATTTTGGCTGTGCTCCAAAATTTTCACAAGTAATAATTTTAGGTTTCGGGGAGGATATATACTATTTGTAACGGGGTGCCCTTTTTTACCTATTAATAAATGATTACAAGGAGAAAAAAACCTATATTGTAACAGCCTAAGTCAATACTAACGGGTTCATTTGTGTTACTAATTTGTAACGGGTTATGCCCGTTAGAAACTAAAAAAATGGTCCATTAAAAATTGGACAATTTGGTGTAGTGTTGGCACCAAATTGTTTTATAAATAGGACATAATTTATCAAAATTAACCATTACAAATTTTCTTTCCTCTCTTGCAATATTTACAAACAATCTAATGTAAGAGCTTATTTACTATCATGAAAAATGATCAACTACCACAACAACCGCAAGATCGACAACATCAACCTGCACCACAACCTCAACCCGCACGCAAGGGTTGGCATATCATTAGCACGATATAAAAAGATCAGATACTCGAATATTGTTCTTGAATGCTTGCATTATAGGATATGACTCAAATATGACCGTAATAACTGTGGTACAAGGAATCTACGTAGGCATCTGAAAAGATTATGAATATTATCTGGTAATTATCTTGCATTTTTCTAAAAAATGTATCATTTTAAATATATTTTATTATTGTTAGATAAGTCATACGTATATTTAAACCTATTGCGACTTAAGTTTGAGTTTCAGCTTTCAATCTCGCTACAAACATTATTCAAAGTATTACAAATAAATTTTGAAGAGAGCTTGAAAAGCTGAAACATAAATATAAGTTGTATATCTTATGTAACAAAAATAACATATATTAAAAATATATATTAGTTCTGATATTCTTATGTATTAATTAGTACTACTATACGATTAATAAGTACCATTTGGTTGAACCAATTTGATTCGATCCAGTGTCTTGGCCTGGTCAAACTACCGGTCTGGTTTTTAAAATACTGCTGACTAGTCATGGATAATGAGGAAGAGAAAAGATAGAAAAAGAGAGAGAATAGCATACTTTTCTCAAACACGTACTAGTCGAGCGGTCAAGAACTATACAAGCAAGCCAGTACTATTGTTTGGCTCGGCTCGCTGTTGGCTAGCATGAACGAACATGGTTGGAATAAAATTATGGAGAGGAGACATGGACACATGGCACACACACACGCTCGTCATGGAAAAAACAAAAGAAAAAAAAAAATCATAATTAAACATCCACACCTATTGTTCTCTTACCGACTATTTAACAACCCCCCATCCTCCTCAATCCTCACATTCTCACAGAACACACACACACTCTATTGGAAGAAAGCTGAAAGAAAAGAAAAGATGATGGTAGGAAAGGAAGATGTAGGCCTGAGCCTGAGTCTTGGCCCCGGGTTGTCGATCCCGCCCCGCCACCACTTCCTCGCCATGCCCCACTGGCCCACCGACCTCGCGAGAGGGCGGCTCAGGGGGATCGACGTCAACCGTCCGCCGCCGCCAGCTGGAGACGCGGACGAGGAGGAGGACGCCGCCGGCGCAGCGTCCTCATCCCCGAACAGCGCTGCGTCCAGCGTGCTCAGCGGCGGCGCGGGGAAGAGGGACCACGGGGCGAGCTACTGCAGCGACGAGGACGGGGACGGCTCCAGGAAGAAGCTGAGGCTGTCCAAGGACCAGTCCGCCGTGCTGGAAGAGAGCTTCAAAGAACACAACACTCTCAATCCAGTAAGCATGCATGCATGCACTAGTAATTAATAAATAATATTGTTTAATTCTCTGCATAAGTAGTAGAATTTTTGAAATTTTTTTTTTTCACTTATTAATATAAATTTGTCCTTACATCTCATTTTTGTATTTATTAGATTTATATTTCATCTTTTATCAGAAAAATATTCGTTTTGTCACTAAAAATATTAATTTTATCACCTATAAGTCTAATAAATACAGAAAATAAAATAAGTATACATTCAATTCATAATAATAAATGGGACGAAAGTTAAAAAAAAAAAAAAAAAGGATCACTTAAAATTAATATCATAGATCGCTGATGTTAATTAATTAACACTAACAGAAGCAGAAGGTGGCGCTGGCGAAGAAGCTGAGGTTGCGGCCGAGGCAGGTGGAGGTGTGGTTCCAGAACCGGCGGGCGAGGACGAAGCTGAAGCAGACAGAGGTCGACTGCAGCTTCCTGAAGCGCTGCTGCGAGAGCCTGACGGAGGAGAACCGGAGACTGCACAGGGAGGTGCAGGAGCTGCGGGCGCTGAAGCTCTCGCCGCAGATGTTCATGCACATGACCCCTCCCACCACCCTCACCATGTGTCCCTCCTGCGAGCGGACGTCGCCGTCCTCTGCTCCTCCTCCTCCTCCTCCTCTCCACCACCGCCGCCGCCCGATCGCAGCACTGGCTTCGCTTCTCGACGCACCGCCGCCGAGGTCTTCATCCTTGTGCATAATTGAAGAATGAGAGACCACTCTCTTCTTGTTGCTAGATTTTTTTTAGGGTTTTTTAATTCCATGATGGGAATTAAATAGTAGTGCTTACAGTAGAGTTTGTTTGTCTGACAAAAATTGATAATTTAAATTCCTCTTGTGTCCTGCGCTTACCCCCCAAACTGCTGATAATTAGAACCCAATACATTCCACCGTTAAATTCGTGCATCCATATATTCCGGCAGTCCAACTGATGAAATTCTGGTTTCTATTTTTTTTAAACGAATATATTTTTTTTTCATGTATTATCCATTGCATCAAATTTGTTCAAAGTTTATTTAGCTAAAAATCAATGTAAAATTTATTTAGTTATAAAAGTTGTTTATCATTACAAAATTTGCTACTTCATTAATGATATTTAGTTACAAATTATTCTCAAAATCCTAATTTGAGAGGAGGAGGAGGAGGAGGAGAAGGGAAAATGAAGGGGGATGGGGGAGGGGGGTTGGGGGGGTGGTATGTGGACAAAGTTGAAAGAACTACTAAACATACTAGTTGAAGATACTAGAGTATTAAAACTTGATAGTTAAGAATACTTGAGTTATTCTCGAGTGAAAATGATAGTTGAGTCAATTTAGATCATAACCTTTGAGGAATGTGGACAAAGTAGAAAAAGTGCCACTTAATATACTAGTATGAGGTTGATGAGATTTAATGGAGAGTGTTAGGTATGCAGTTTGAGGATGTTTAACTAAATAATTGTAGGTATCATGATGATGATGACGACGATGATGATAATGATAATGATAATGATAATGATAGAAGGAATAGAAGGAATAAACACTAATAATTATATGGATTATATTAAGGGGACAACAAAGCAAATCTTACTAGTAAAGTAATATCAACATATACATTAGTATGATTTTGAGATCTTGCTCACATCTTTCTTTAATAATTTGTCCATGTTTCATGTCTGGAACCGGTCTGTTCCGTGCTTTCTGTCCAGTTGCTCCTCTGCCTCTTTGTGCTTGTAATTTATCTTAATTGTTTGCAATTATCAACAACAGTAATTTTTTGTTTTTTGTTTTTTTATAGAGCATAAATCAGATTACAATGCTCACATCATACAATAAGCGTGCCATGATGCTCCATAATCGAGACATCGTATTGTATATTGTGTTCTATTCCGATAATAGAAGTAGTCAAGCCTTCAAAAATTCTGTTGTTTCTTTCATTCCAAATGTGCCAAATGGCTGCTGCCAATCTAATGCGTGCTACCCTGTACCATTGTGTGCCCCTTCTCCGCTCATTCCTGATGTTCTCCATAATTTCACGCCAATTGTTAGCTACCTCGCCTGTTAGCTGTAATTTATTCCACTGAATCTGCATGTATGTTTGATGCATGCCACCTTGCGGAGGTCTTTCAGGCTGCGAAGCCCCACGCCACCTTCCTGGCAAGGACGACATAAAGTCTCCCGCATGAATTTCCACTCGCCAAATAAAATTTGTGCATATTTTCTCAATTTTATGCATAGTGGCTAAGGGAAGAGTAATAGTCTGAAGCCAACCGCATGAATTTCCCCTCGCCAAATAAAATTTGTGCATGAGTAATAGTCTGAAGCCAACCGCATGAATTTCCCCTCGCCAAATAAAATTTGTGCATATTTTCTCAATTTTATGCATAGTGGCTAAGGGAAGAGTAATAGTCTGAAGCCAAAACTGTGTTATCGGAGGCATTGGGCTTGCTATCCATCAGTACGACGTTGCAAATATTCCACCAGGCTCCCGCAGTCCATCTCGCTGGCATAGTTGATTGTCATAGGAATCCCCAAGTATTTAACTGGCAGCTCTTCCTTTTCGATCCCTAACGCCATAGCCCGCTCTTCCTTGTCCGGACAGCGATTTCAACAACAGTAATATATATATATATATATATATATATATATATATATATATATTGTACTCGATCGAACACTACCATCGCTCTAATAGAACTCTAATTTCTATTCTTTCATCGTATGCCATGTCTCGATGATAGATCGGGGCCGAAGCGGTGCACGTCGGCCAACGATTTGTCACAGCTAATGGCAAGACCAAAAATTTGAATTAGAGTGGACTAAGATGTGGAATGGCTTATATATAAATAATACATAAAAAATAATTGGTTTGGGCTGAAATCCACCTATCCTTTGAGTTTTTCAGTCCTTGGGACTCACATCTCACCTGCAGCTGCTAATCGAGTTTATCATCTCTTAAAATTAAGAAAATTCATTAAAAAAATATAACAGTAATTTACTTTGTATCAGATTTGTGATTTATGTAGATGGCAGTGGAAGACAGGAAGACAAAGGGTCTTAAAGTACGGAGGGAGGCAAGGATCATGATAGTGGTATCAATATGAATATGAATATTGAATATATTGATTGCTCATCATCTGCTTCAAGGAAACTTGTCTTTGCCTAAGAGCATCTCCAACCCTATTGTGAGTTTAGAAAAAATGGTTGCCATATAGGAATGACAAACTTTCATTCCAAAAATTTTTCTCCAATGCAAATGTAGAATAAAACATGAAGTTGACTTGACAATGACATGGCAAGGAGAATGTAAAGTTGGTTGTCTAGATCTAAACAATGCACTTCACAATGACTTTGTCTCCATATCATCAATTATGAATATAAATATTTATAAAAAACTTGAAGAAATGGAGGAGTTGTCTTGAAAGTTGGAAAAAATACTTTTTATTGTCTCCTCAATACTTTTGCATTGGAGATAGTTTTTCTATCTCATTGTCTTTTGAGATATAATTTTGCCACATAAACAAGACATTGTCTTGTGGCTCATGTCACATAGGAGCCACCTAAGACTCACAACACTTAACAAGACAATAGGGTTGGAGATGCTCTAAAGCTATAGAGTGCATTTTTGTTCACCCACCAAAATTAGGTGGGATGTTCACCCTCTAGTAAAAAGAATGACACGTGTCATTTTTATTTCACACAAACCACTTTGTAAATTGTATTGTTCACCCAGCAAAGTGATTTTGTGCCACGTGACATTTTTTTATTGGGGGGGGGGGGGGGGTGAACATCCCACCTAATTTTGGTGGGTAAACAAAAATGGACTCTAAAGCTATATATGACATTATGCGTACACACAAACAGGATTTGCTAACTAGGAGGTGACTAGAGGACCAGAGATTTTATGGGTTTCAATCATTTTCAGACATAAAATATACTAATATTTTATGGACATTTGCTAATGTTAGTGAAGTAAGCTAGAAGGAGTTAGGTCTATTTGGTTCATTCTAATACTGAGTTCATTTTTGTTCACCCACAAAACTAGAGTGTTTGTTCACCCTCCAAAAAAAAAATTGACATTTGTCAAATTCATTCAACATAAACTACTTTGGAAGTGGTTTTTAAAAATATTCAAAGTGGTTTTGACTAAAGGATTTGACACGTGTCAATCCTTTATTGGAGAGTGAACAAACATCATACTTTTGGTAGGTGAACAAAAATGGACTCTTTTAATAATAATGGAATTGAGTTTGTAATGAAATGGAATTACAATTACATTAGCATATTTGCTTGGAACATGTATCAAACCATTGCATTTGGTTAAACTATCCTAACGACACCCTAAGGCATTTTACTATTCGGTTTTGACATTCCAACTTTATAAATGGCTCTTTTGAAGCACATTTCGTCAATTTTGAAGTATATCGTAAAAGTTTGCATGTAAAGAAACTAATGAAAAGTGTACCATCCGTTAGCACAGTCGGGAGCTTGATATACCCTATGATTTGTACTCACCCCGATATAGCTTGTGATAGGAGTTATGAGTCGCTACTAGGCTAATCATTGACAAGCCCATTGGAAGTATGTTAAGAGGATCTTGTTGTGCTTGAGTGGAAAAACCCACTACTTGTTCTATTTCGATGGTTTGGACCTGCACCTTAGAGCATCTTTAAATGTCGACTGTCGGTGGTTTGGACAAGCGTGCATCCACGTCCGGTTATCTCATGCTAGCTAGCAGATAAAGCAGGAAACAAAATTGTATATCTCTATCTACTACGGGATAAGAGTACGTGACAGCTTTTGCCACAACACAAGAAGCAATATGGTTGAGGAGGTTCCTTTAACACCTACAGATGATGCCATATTCTTGATATATTGTAACCCTCTCTAGTGTCAGCATAATGCCGATTGCATTTGAAAAGTATCCAAAGTACCATGATCCAAAGTACCACGGTCGAACAAAGCACATCAAAATTCGTCATTACTTCATACAGAAGAAGAAAATGAACTCAAATTAGAGAATCTAGATATCGACAAGATATTTTGGATCCTTTTATGAAGAATATTGTAGATGATTACTTCGTGGCACTATTAGTGAAGGCACAAGTTTTGGTCCAAAGGCTTGCAACTTTGTATAGACACTTCGTGCTAATTTGATCCGAAGGGCGCGACAACTTCAACTTCAACTTCAACTTCAACTTCAAGCTTTTGAAAAAAAAGCTTACTTGGACTTTTTCAAGTTTGTAACTCTTACAACAACTTCTAGTCGACTCACACTTCAACACTTTAGAGCAAAATAAGTTGTTTGGGTAGATGGAAAGCTTTATAGCTCAATAAAGAAGAGATAAGAAGATGAATGTGAATGAGTGATTTGGAATGGTAAAAAGCTTTTCTATTTATAGGGTTTCCTAAGATAGAGTCAGGGCAGAGTTCGGTCATTGAATGCTCAAAAAATAGACCATTGTAAGACAAATCATCAGTAAAGGAGGCTGACTAAGGTTTCTGTTTTGGGAACCCGAGTTTGACCAGAGTTCGAGCAGAACTCGTTCGGTTTCCCAATTTCAGAAAGTTCCTGGTTTAGTTTGTAACCTATTTTGAAAATGGGTTTCATCAGTTTAGGTTCGAGTCAGGATATAATTTGGGTTAGGTAGACTAATTTTGAATAGACTTTGAGTGCATCTAGATTTACTGAAGTGCGATACGACTCACATAAGTCTTAGACTTGATAAAGATAAAAATATATAATAAAATGTTAAAATACACAATGATGGTAGCAGTCTTCTTGTGATGTAGCAATCTTGTTTTCAAGTAAGCTTTGAATTGAAATAGTCTTCCTTTGTCTACATTGCAGTGTATCGAATCGTACTTTAGTTAATTATCAAAATTTGATCGACCATGGCCGAATTGATATAGATGTAGCAATGTTCAAGAATTGATTACTCATCCACAATGAATGAATCATCTTTTGTAACTTTAAAATTTGACGTATCAGTATTTCTCCCCCGTTGTCTTTTATCGAAATGGAAAGCTCCTCCGAAATAGGTGAACCATAACCAAAAAATAAATCTGAAGTAGAAACAAAATATATTGCTATAACAATTCAGAATTTAAGCAGTAGAATTGTAAGACATTTCATCGTAGTAAGTAAGCCAAATCAAAATCCCAAGTGGATAATAATGTCTCAACTCAGCATAATAAAAGGCATAAATGAAAGTGGGACGAAACTAAGTATCTACTCAAATACAAAGTGATAAATAAAATAATAAAAACCTAGAACATCATCCACTCAAATATCATCTCTAAGTACCAAAGTGACTAATCGACTGCAACTTTTACTGATCATCACCCGTGTCTGCAGATCGGTTGGGATCATAAAAATCTGTAGCTAGATCGAAGCATCATTGAATATCTGGATCATCAACGCAAAAATCATGTCGTAAAGGATCACGAACTGCTGAAAATGGTCCAATTGGGTGCTAAAAAAGGCTATACTGAATATTCGACAGTATTGGGTATGATATGAGCCTGAAGAGTAGTGCGTACGGTAGTCTATAGCACGATAGCATTCGTCTTCCAGTCGAAAACGATCCTGAAGCTTAGTCTGGATAGAGTCCAATGTAACTGGTGGAGGAGGTGATGCTAGAGGTGCATTATAATGACCATGGGATGAGTCATCGTCAACAGGAGGAGCAGTAATAGGTGGAATGGTAGAAACAATGCTATGCACCTTTCTAAGACAGGCTGGCTTAGCTAAGAATGAACAATCGTCCGTAGGAATAACAAAATGATCAAAGATGGTAGGAAAGTATCGCATAAAGTAAGTTTTGCTTGTTAATCTTGCGACAACGGACCATGCTCTCAATATAGTTTTAGGAAAGCTAAATGGAATAGAGAAATGCAAGTGATAGAGAATAGTCATCTCAAGCATATTGATCTCATTAGTAGATGTATCCCTAGAAAGGATAACAAAGAAAACCATACGATGTAATTCACAAAACCAATTGTTCAAGAATTTAGGACGAAGATGTCCAGGAGGATGAGGGTTAGGCTCACACATCGAATCTCTAAAAAAATCAAGGGTCATGTTATTTGAAATCTGAACTTGGTGATGTCACTAATGCATCACCTTCATTTGTGTCACGACCCGCACCCAATGCAGGGGCACGAGAAGTGGGTACGTCCAGCCTACGTCACAGTGTCGACGGAAGAACGCTGTTTTAGGTCACTATCTAATCAACAACTCACGCAATTATATAATATACCTGTCACAATCTCAACTCCGAATGGAGGACAAGTATAAGATACGATAATACTCAATCACAATCTAAGCACGATAAGATAACACATGAGTCTAACAACTATGAGAAACTCAAGCAACTTAAATAAACTTCTAAACAGCATATCAAACAATCTCAAATACAACTAAATTTCCATTTATTACAAACAAGTTCTAAAAGTGAAACTAAACCATAAACTAGTAATCTACTCCAAGCTCTAGTGGTCCTCTAGGCTAGCTGTGAATCTCCAGGTTACCTGTAATATTTTCAACAGGTCCAGTCAGGACAGGAGCAAGCACAATACATCTCACACAGTTCATAACATGTTAGGAAATATAAAGCATACAAAATAGTAAGATACATGAACTATAAGAAGATGTACATGAAAACGAGAAAAAATTTATAACTGAAAATATATATAGGATAAGTAAAACTGCAAGTACTAGTGATTTAGAGCACAATATGGTTATGTAAACGGGTTAGGTTATACAATAACAATATGTAACTCCATCATACATGAGTGTACAATGGATGCATACAATATTTGTACAATATGGGATTTTGATCACATAACCATTTCCTACTCACCCTCCTCAATCAATACACAAGGATCCAATCCAGTTATGCTACCTTGTACAATAGTTTCTCCATGAAGCTCATGTGATCATAAGAGTACAAGATGCACAATGAGTATACATGAATAGGGGTGTACAATAAATACAATATGTTCGTGAAACGCACATCACAATATGTATCTGTTGAACACAATAGAGATAACATCGCAAGAAAAGATCCATATAGTACCAATCCGTGATAACAATCGTGCCAGTATCAAGTAAAGTAATCTTGAGCAAGAATATAAGTCCTGACAAATATGAAACGATCAGAGAATGTACTCGCCTGTCACCATGAATGACTGATATGAATAGATGTCCGAACTGGTGTCACAGAGTCCTATTTAGAGCAACATAGGTTATAAAGAGTTTAATTTATATGGTAATTGAAATTATAATGCAATCTACATGAGTCTAAGTCAATCTAGGTCAAAGTCAACTCTTGGTCAACTCTGATCAACTATAAAGTCAAACTAGGTCAACTCTAGTCAACTGTGGTCAAACTAGCTAGGGTTGGGTCAACAATGGTCAACTAGTCTAGGTTATTCAATTCTAGGTCTAAACAAACTAAGTATATGCAAATCAAGTATCCAAGATAGCTACTAACTCATAGCCTAAGTTACTTGCTAAACCAAGCACAAAACTAAGCCATAAGCTAATAAGGCACACAAACTTAGTCATATAATATATATATATATTATTCACATTCACATATTCATATACATAGATATATATAGGAAAGCTATATATATAGGCACATACATATATATATACATAGAGAGAGCGAAGGAGAGGTAAAAGAGTAAGTGAGTGCGTGTATGACATATGTGTGAAAGGATATGTGTTAATGTTCTCAGATTTAGTGATAGGTAGGTGTATGTTACATGGGATACATGGTGTCAAATGATGTATGAATGCATGTGTGTAAAAGGTTATAGGTTAACTCAGTTTATAGAAATACATGCATACATACTTACATTACATACATGCATATATACATATCATATATACATACATACATTGCATATATGCCTACATACATATCACATATGCATACTTGCATTCATTCATGCACCTATACATACATACATAGATGCATACATATATATTTGAATACATTATATACTTGCATACATTATATTTCATATATGCATACTCTATATTATATTGCATTCACATATCATTAAGTTGCATACATATACTTATTTTCATTACATACATGTCATTCATGCATATTACATAAATACATGCATCTATACATTATATACATTGTATACAACATGGAAAAATAGAAGAGGGAAAAAGGGGAAAAACTGAAATGGAAAGGGTAGGAAAGGAAAAATGTAAGAAAAAAAGAAAACAGTGGACATATACATGCTTGCATCATATATTCTATATTACCATACATGCTATCATTATATATTGTATTACATTATGTATACATTATGCATTCATATCTATCATTACATGTATACGTTGCATTCATATCTAGCATTCATTATATATTTTTATGCATACATTGTATATCATTCTTTCATTCATGCGTTTATGCATTGCTTATATACATTACATTGATTGCATTCCTACATGCTTGCATTCAACTATATACATATATATTAATGTAAAGACGATACATATCATATATATATATCATTTCATTCATCTAACATATCATACATTATATACTCTACATTCATTTAATATCCATACTACATAGGCTCATAGGTTACACAAAATGTCTATATCGTATAGTCACTCTTCTACTTAAAATCAATACTGTACCAATTGGACCTTCACTAAATTCTAGGATTAAAGTATGTCGTAGCCCTTTGTGTTAGCTTTCCGAAAATTTAAATGGATCACATTTTCGTGTCCGGAAGCTCCCGAAATAGCAAAAACACCGAAATGCGTTCGTCTTTCGTACAACTGACACTCAAATAATTTTACATAAAGTTTCAAAATCGAATTTGGCCTATTAAAATATATATTTGGAAAGCTAACCTCGATATGGTTCTTTTAAAAAAAAACGGAAGATAAATCGGAGTTCTAAGCTAAAAGTTATGACATTTCTAAGTTGCTTTGGTTAATAAAAACGTGGATGACGAATTTGAGTTGTTTTGGACAAAATAAACACATGTAGGCCAAGATACTTGGATACCAACATAGGTATCCAAATGAAACTCATTCTAACCATCCTAACTAAGATCAATCCACTCTCTAACCATTCTAAAACTAAATTTAAATATCTATTTAAACTATTATCATACATACATACACATGGGGTGTCCTAATTTGGGATCTATCAAGTAGGACACAAGACACATATCTAAAATCCTCAAGAGAGCTCCAAATGGTCTCAAATTAAAATTTAATGGTTGTACATGCATGGGGGTGGATCCAATGGATTCAAATCTAACTAAAATACAAGGGAAATTGAAATAGAGAGATGGTTATACCTATTGGAAGTGGGATCCCAATGATACACTCAAAGAACACGGTTCCGACACGAAAGCGCCTCCAAAATGGACACCCTTCCTTGTTCCCAATCCTTGCTAGCACCTCCTCCTTGGTTGAATGAGAAGAAATGATGGAAGATTGGAAGAAGAATGGAGGGATTTGGAGATCAAAATCAAGAGGAAAACTCTCAAGTTTGGGGAAGAACAAATTAGGGTTCTATGTAGAGGTAAAAAGAGGCAAGGGTTTTCTTAAGGATTCTTTATAGGAAGGGGGGAACACTTGATGGCTGGTCATTAGATGAATTAGGGTTAGTTTTACATGTAGATGAGTGGCTAGGGCTTGTCCACCCAATTCCAAGCCTTTCTATTGGTTCAATTAGTCATAAGGCTTTCTTTTTCACAAATATCCCAATAGGTAAATATCCTACTATGAAATATCTAGATATTGTTAATCTAACTTAACCATTAAGTCTCTAACCTTCTAACTAAACCTCCATGAGCATCATTAACATCTAGGTTTAGTCAAAACTTGGTTAGTCTCTAACAATTCAATTACCACAATATTAATTAATCAAAATTTATTTTCATTAATAAGTCAAAAATGACCAAAATAACCTTAGGCTAAAAAGTCACAATTAGTCATCATAATCACATGGTTAGGTCCCCATGGTCAAGGTTAATCTCTAGGTCATACAGTCTCTAGGGTTACACTAGTTAACCATCTAAATCACAATTCAACATTTTAAATAGTTTTAAAATAATTAAAAATCACCAAAAATTATAACATGGTATAAATATCATTATTAAATAATTATAATTACAAAATTTCAAAATTACTCTCATTTTAGAAACTGGGTGCTATAATTTGGGACATGAAGTATTTTAACTAGGTCCTCATTATCAAATTCAATATCAATGTCACATACTCGTGATCTTATAATACTGAGTGCGAAAGATAAGTTACAAGAACATACATATAGCATTGATATAAATACGATGACGTATCATAACAATATCTTCTAAGCCAAGAGCCTGCAATTGTTCAGGTATGCTAGAAAGATAGTAAAACTAATTAGTGTCCCTGAATAATCATTCCTTTCAAGAAAAGCATCAAACCAAGCTATTGAGTAGAGATGTGGATAAAAATCCATCAAAATCACCCTCATCGGGCATGGACAGACTAAATAGGGAGTGATAAGTTTCATCTTGAGGAGGCTTTTGAAAATTTATATAGGTATAAGGAGTGGGTCCCATACGATTTTGAATTCTGGACAGAAGAAAAAATGAGTTCTGGCCGAGTTCGGTCCGAACTTTGTCCAAGGTCAGTTTCTTTGAACCAGAAACAAAATTGTGTTAGGATCAAATCTTTGAACATATGGTTGCTGTTTAAACTTTATAAGTCAATAATCAGAGCCTTTGAGTTCAATAATAAATATCTGTGAAAAAATACTTACTTAATTTTTATTCGATAAAGTATTGATTATCTCGGGGTAGCTATAGGGGCGTAATTTCATCTAGCGGTAGTTCGAAGACTATTAAATATCATGTCTCTTAAGGCTATTTATACATCTTTGACAAACGGGTCCTTTTAATGTTCATACAAAATAGTCATTACAATAAAGAATTTACATTAATTACTATTATCTGCAAACTATATGCCTTTTGAATCCAAAATCCCTAACTCTTGATGAATAAAGTTGAATCGAGCTTCTGCTAAGGGTCTAGTGAAAATATATGCGAGTTGATGTTATGTGTTAACAAATTCTAAGCATATATCCACATTTAACTGATGATATCTTAAGAAAGGGTTAATTAGTTGTACCCCCTTATGGTTTGTACGTATTTTGGTAACTGTTCCCGTTGTTTCAAAAATAAAGAACACCCCCCTGGCTGCTTAATTTCCACTCATTTTCTTCTATGCAACAGGGGGGGCTACAACTAATTAACTTTATAAACCAGGGGGTGTGCTTTATTTTTAAAACAACAGGGACAGTTACCAAAATATGTGCAAACCATAGGGGGGTACAACTAATTAACCCGAAAGAAATGATGTCGTATTTTTATGTGCTTAGTGTGAGAGTGATATATAGGGTTTTTATGAGATTAATAGTCCTAGTGTTGTTAAAGTAAATGAGAATATTCTTATACCATAAATTATAGTCTGCTAGGGTTCGTTTCATCCAAAAATTTGTGCACAACAACGTCCTGCGATGATATACTCAGCCTTAGTAGTTAATAATGCTACATAATTTTGTTTCTTACTAAACCAATAGACTAATGCCTTATCCAAGAAATGACAAATGCCTCTAGTACTTTTATGATCAACTTTGCATCCGAATAACCAATAAGGTCAAAGGATGTGGTTTTGGGATACCACAAGCCTACCGACAAATTAAAGTACCTTCGAGGTATCGGAAGATAAGCTTAACTGTGCATAAATATGACTCCTTAGGGTTGGCCTGATATCTAGTACAAAGGTCAACACTAAACATAATATCTGGATGACTAACAGCTACATAAAGTAAACTACCAATCATATCTTAATACTTACGTGTGTCGACTGGTTTACCACTTTTATCAAGATCAAGCTTTGTAGATGTTGCCATTGGAATGTTGATGGATTTTGCGTTGTCAGTGTCGACCTTTTTTGGCAAATCATTCGTGTACTTATCTTGATTTATAAAGATTCTCTGTAAACTCTGCTTGATTTGTAGTCCAAGAAAAAAAGTTGAGTTCTTCCATCATACTCATCTCGAAATCACTCTGTATACATTTAGCAAACTCTTTGTAAAATAACTCATTAGTGGACCCAAATATAATATCGTCAACATGAACTCGCACTATATAAGTGTCATCATGTGCCTTTACAACAAGGTCATGTCAACTTTCCCTTCTGAAAAACTTTTTTCAATTAAAAAATAACTAAGGCGATCATACCAAGCTCTGGGGCTTATTTGAGTCCATATAGAGACTTTCGTAACTTGAAAACGTGTTTTGAAAATTTAAATCTTTAAAACCAGGGGGGTTCCACGAAAACTTTTTCTTCTATAAAATCGTTTAAAAAAGCACTTTTAACATCCATTTGAGATAATTTAAAATTATAAAAATTTGCACAAGCACAAAGCATGTGAATGTTCTTACCCCTTTTGATACATCACCTATAATCAAGTCTTTTCAATGATCAGATGTAAACCTCATCTTTTTTGGCACACTTTCCAGATAGCTTGTGCAGGTTGCTGTATCTCCATGTGTATTGCAGGATGATATCCTTACGTCTTCATCGTCACTGTCTCACAGTTTTTGGGTGTTAAGCTCATCAAATGTGACATTGATTGATTCTTCAAAAATCATAGACCGCTTATTAAAAAACTCGAAAACCTTTACTTTAGCAGCATAACCAAAAAATATCGTCATCTGCTTTTGAATCGAACTTACCCAAGTTATCCTTGGTGTTCAAAATAAAATGTCGACATCTAAAAACTTTGAAATAACAAATAGCATGGACTCGATCAAACCATAATCCATACGGAGTCTTCTTCGATACATGTCGAATCAAAACTTTGTTCAAAATATGACATGCTGTATTGACAAATTCAGCCCAAAAATATTTCGTAAGACTAAATTGATTTAGCATGACTCTGGACATATTACCAAGAATTCTATTCATCTGTTCCACAATGTTATTTTGTTGAGAAGTTCTAGGAGAAGAAAATTCATGATAATTTCCATTGAAATCACAAAAGATTTTGAAATAAGAATTTTCAAATTTTCTTCCATGATCACTTCAGATACGAGTTATCATGTTTTTCGTTTTGTACCTATTTGCAAAATGACACAAATTCAGAATAAGCTTCATTTTTGTTTGCAAGAAAGTAAACCCAGATATACCTAGAAAAATTATCAACAATCACATAAGTATATAGTTTACCACCAAGGCTGGCAATTATATTAGGTCTAAATAAGTCCATATACAATAATTGAAGAGGTCTAGAGGTACTTACAACGTTTATTGGCTTAAAGGATGATATGGTTGCTTTGTTCCTTTCACAATCAGCATAGACCATATCCTTTTTGAAATTTATTTCAGGCAAGCCTCTTATTAATTTCTTTGAAGATAATCTTACAATATTATCCATATCTACATATCCTAGATGCATATACCATAGCCAACTTTCATCTTTGTTAGCATAAAGGCATCTTCCTGCATTATTAGTATCTCCCGAAAGATAGAAAACAAATATATATTATCCTCTCTAATACCTTCATAAAAAAATTACCATATGATCGTTGTTCAATCATTTGATAACCAGAGTCATTCTTTGATAAAGGATCACTATGAGTCAAGACTCAATAGAATTTTCTCAATCCTTTTTTCTTCCGTTAAGGTAGAGAACAGAACTGTAATGCCCCAGTCCCAAAATACGTAGGACAAAGAATACGAATACATGCCAGCAGCACTTCACTAATGGGCCAAGCTACACAACAAGCCCATTAGCGAAATACTTAAGCTGTAAATCATGATAATACCCAGAAATACAATATAGTCCACAGGTATATACATCTAATCACATCCACATTGTCCATAAAGAGATCAAGAATAAATAAGGAAATGTCTCAAATATCCAGCAATAAAAGTAATGAAGTCTGTGCGGGTAAAACATCCCAAAATCACAGAAATAGAAAGAAAGTACAAATAAACTACAAGTCTGATGAAAAAAAAGGAAATAATGTAGCAAGACTAAATATGATTATAACATGATCACAAAAAATCCTCTAGCACTATCTCGTCCTCCTGTGCCGGTACGCCTCCGGTCTCAGCTCCCGAACCGAAAACCTCTGGGTAGTCTTAAGCTTCGTCTAAGCCTGGGAAATAGCCAGGTCCTCAGAGGACTAGCAAGGTGCATAATATACATGCCAAGGTACAGAAATAAAAATATGAACTAGGGCAAGCTACTATATCCGTCTATGTGCTATGCAAGTGAGATACTTTTCTAGAATACCAGACCCCTTCCACTAAGGCTCACTAGCACCTCAGCAGGGTATTGTCCCCAGTACCTGTATCGTGGCACCAAGGACAATCAATTCTCGACAGTGATAATCCCTTACTCTGCTACAGAGATAAAGGTCACTAAACAACGGGCCACACGATAATAGGTCTGATATTATAGTCAAGTTCTCCCCAATCCCCATGTCTAGAATCTAGCAATGTCAAGTCTGTACAGTCATCTCGAAGGAAAAAAAAGTAATACTGATAAAGAAATCTAGAATTCTAACACGAGGTCAATACTACGAATAGTCATGTAAACCTCACACCATGAATGTGTCGGTGTCCTGTCGTCAATTGTGTCAATGGACACATCAGTATGTACGTAATGCCTAAGATCAATACTCGATGTCACTATCATGACATCGGCACCCGTCTATAAACGGACACTAAGTATCAACGTCCTACATCATGCAATGCTAATAAAAAATAACAAAAAAATAGAAAAGAATAATATGTAACGAAGGCAAGGCACGCTTACCTGTAACTGTTGTCTGCGGGTAGGCCTGTCCAACTTCGGTGTCCTTGTTGTCACGACCCGTACCCTAGAGTAAGGGCACGAGACGTGGGTACGTCCAGCCTACGCCACAGTGTCGGCGGTAGAACGCTGTCCTAGGTCACAACATCTAACAGTTGAAGGTAATAACAGTTATACTCCCCGAATGGGGGTGACATAACAGAAATATATCTCAATCACAACTAAGGTAGAACATGATAAGATAGAATGATATAAAAGATAGATAATATATATCCAGGAGAGAAACATCACAGAGATACAAATCCAGAATTCTAAGTGTCTATAATAAATACATGTCCCAAATCTTAGAATCTATATACAGTAATCCAAGTAAAGCAAAGACAATCCTAATCTAAGGGAGTGTCATCTACTGCTAGTGGATCCTGCTGCTGGTCCAAGTCCAGGCACTCATCTAAAGTAGCACCGTAGTAGGTTGGGCAGAACGCCTCAGCCTCGTCCTCTGTAAAATTTTCAACATGTCCAGTCAGGACAGGAGCGAGCATAGTACATCTCATCAAATCATAGCAGGTCAGGATATATAATCATGCTATAGAGTAAGATACAAGAAACTGAAAGAAATACATGATAAAAAGAGAGAGACTGTAAATAAATAGCTACAGTATATAGAGAACTAACAGTGCTAGTGATTCAGAGCACAAGATGGTTATGTAAACGGCACGATATTGTACACGAGTAATCTACAGAGGTTGTACACGAGTAATCTACTGGATTGAATACATAACCACTTCTACTCTCCCGCCCCAATTAATACACAAGGATCTAGTTAAGTTATGTTATTGTACACGAAGTATAGTCGCACACGAGATCATGTGATTACATGAATATACACCATTTCACACGATTTGTACACGAATATCACGAATACAAGGAGTACACAATGCTCACGATAAAGTACACGAACACGAGTACTCGATGTATTCGCTAGGGGATAACATCGCACAACAAGATCCATATAGTACTAATCCGTGTTTTCAACGTGTCAGCATCATGTAAAGTAATCTAAAGCAGGAAATATACTCCTAATGCAGGATATAAAATGATCAGAGAATGTACTCGCCTGTATCCGGTGAATCTGGAGAATATATACTGTCCGAGGAGTGGTGTCTGTCTCCTATAGAACAGTACAAGTCACTATGAGTCTACAATGATAATAAGATGCAAATCAATGCATTCTACATGAATCTAGGTCAATCTAGACCAAAGTCAACTCTTGGTCTACTCTGGTCAACCCTAAAGTCAAACCTAAGTCAAACTATGGTCAACTAGGTCTAACCAAGTCTCACTAGGTCAAACAAGCCATTCTAGGTCCTATCAAGGCTAACAGTCTATTCTAGAGTCCATACTAGGCATACCATGCCATAAGCCAACCCATAACCCACATACACAAGTCAACTATAAGCCTAACTATAATACACACATAGATATATATTATAAGCTAATATAGGATTATACCTAACATGTTGGCTACCTATATATATATCACATACATATATATATCTAATATATATATAAAAGCACACACACTCATATATTATATAGGATACATATATATGTATCTCAATTTATATATATGTATACATATGTAAAGAGAGAGAGGGGAACACAAAATGTACAAGTATGTGTGTGAGAGTCTTGAGGGTGTGAGGGTTAGATTACAAGAGTGTGAGTGTACATGTGTGTGTCTATGGGTAGGGAAAAAGTGAAGCAACCTGTGGGTGTGTGTGTGTTCAGAAATTTGAGAAAATAATGTGTGCAAGGAAACAAAAGAAGAGAATAGAAGCAATGCATCCTCCTGTGTGTGTGTGTGTGTATACAGGATAGTGTGTGTACAGGAAATGCAATGTGGTGGGGTGATAGTGAAGTGAGGCAAAACAGTGAGGAAAATGAAGAAACAGTGGCAGTGTAATAACCTGGAACAGTGTTCAGTCCTGAATTCCAGTGAAGAACACATCACCGTTACAGTTTTTTTGAGAAGGAAAGGAAACTAGTTCATAATCCAGAACTGTAACCCCCTCCCCATTTCTTAGTTAACAGTTAAGGAAACAACATTCAATTTCAGTTAAAAGAAAGGAAAAAGGAATCAACAAATACTTCTCAGGTTTCATGAAACACAAACTCAATTAAGCAAAACCCATTCATCAGTTGAGGGAAAGGAAATAGAAAATCAATTCCAGTTTAAAGGGAATATCATTTGCAAAAAGAAAAGGAAAACAGTTAATCTGTCATTGCCCAATTCAAAACCAATTCATATGACAGTGGAACATAAATCAATCATTCATCAATCTCAGTTAAGGAAATCAGTCCCAGTTTGGTTTACAGATCAGGATTATTTAAGGAACAATTCTCAGGCAAAAACTAATGTATCCACTATCATTCAAAAAATCCAAAATCCCATTCCATACTCAAAGTCTAATTCAAAGTGCAATGGCTTGTGAGTACACAGGAAAATTAACCCAAGCAATGAACTGACCAACATATGAATCTGGAATTATAGTTAACAAGTAATCAGTTTACAAAAGGATGAATTAAGTATCAGTCAACAAAGATTGAATCACCTCACATGCCAATTTCCAATAACACATACAAAAACCCAATTTCGAATGCAATATTGCATTAACCCAAAACAACAAATATGTGGGGATCAAAATTAGTAAAAAATATTACTAAAACATAGATTAAATTGTTAGGAATTTAACTGAGAAAAACCATGTATCAGTCCGTATCAGTGAACAGCAGTAATCCTAATTCGAATCCATTTTCTCCACATTAAACCTAATTAAACATGTATCCTAATGTAACAGAGGTTAAACATCATAAATAGGATCTAATAAACAATTAAAACACAATTTAAAACTATTTAAAATGAATTAACAGAGAACACAACACTGTGCATACTGAACCGTACAGTGTACTACTCGTGCACGTGCAATATCGTGTCCGACACGACACGAGGGGTCGTGCCACTTGGGGGACCCCGTGTCAGTCGTGGACACAACACGTGTGTCAAATTTCAAGAGCCAAAGTGGCGTGTGCACTGAGCAATTGCACCCGAGCAGCAGGGCATGCAACCTGCCCGCGCGTACGCGTGCACGACCGCGTGTCCACGTGTCTGTGGGGACACGACGCGACACCAAACACGACTCAGAACACTAGAAACATGTAAGCGAGAGTAAAACCTAATTTCCTATTCAAATAGATTTCTAAAACTCAACCGAAATGTCCTTTGGGGCATTTCGTCGAACACATGCACCATGTCACTGATACGTGTCCAAATAGGACACGAATTGGACACAAAACTTAGGATTAGCTATTCCTACAGCTAGGTTAGGGCTAGGGCATCCTAGAACTGTAATAAAATAGCAATTACATGGAGGGGATTGAAATATACCTATTTATGAACAAAGGCTCAAAATCCCCAAATGGAAATGGTTCCTCAAGCCACCAAAACTTCCCCAAATGATTCCTTCCTGAAAATACTCAATACCAACAGCAAGTAGACTAATATTAGGTCCTAATGCAATTGGTTTGGAGGAAAAACGAATTAAAATGGATTTTCTATGGATTAGGGAAGATGGAGACTCACCTCTTCCAAACTAGCAATAATTTCTAAATGGAGGCTAGCCCTAATTTCTAGGAGGGGATTAAATAGAGGGAATGACCTAAGTGTGGCTGCCATGGGCTGAAATGGGCTAGGGTTTCACTAGGTTCACTTGGTTGGGTTGGGCCTTTAAGGCTTTAAGTCATATAATGACTTGTGAAATCACAAGCCATTCCTTAATCAAATAAATTCCTAATTTCCCCAAAATGATTCTAATGATTATGATTACACTAACTTAGGTCAAGCTAGGGTTACTTAACCTAACCAAGTGGTCATGACCTAGGTTAGTCTCTAGGTTAGTCTCCTAGTTAACATTAGTCAAAGTCAACTATAGGCCCAAAATCAATTATACTAAAAATCACTAAAAATCACATTAATTCTAATAAATCTAAATAATAAATAATAATTCCAAATAATTCCCAAAATTTTGAAAATGACCAAAATACCCTCAAGCTAGAAAAGTGGTAGTGACAAATCTACCCCCCTTAAAATAATTTCGTCCTCGAAATTAAAAGCGAAACTAACTGCTAAGAAGGATAGAAAAGTATACCTCAAGGTCCAAAAAGATAGGTGTACCGCTCGCGCATCTCATCCTCCGGCTCCCAGGTAGACTCTCCTGGAGAATGATGCCTCCATGCGACGCGTACCAAGGGTATCACCTGGTTCCTCAATACCTTCTCTCGGCGATCCAGAATCTCCACAGGCTGTTCTGGATAACTGAGAGTAGGTCCAACCTCAATCTCCGAATGATCGAGCACATGGCTAGGGTCAGCCACGTACCGTCTCAACTGTGATACGTGGAATACGTTGTGAACTCCCACTAGCGCAGGTGGCAAGTCTAGCCTGTATGCCACGTCACCGACTCTCCCGTTGATAACGAAAGGGCCGATGAAGCACGGGCTAAGCTTCCCACCTCCACCAAAACGTATCGTACCACGTGTCGGAGATATCTGCAGAAAAACTATGTCTCCAACCTAATCACAAGCAAGGTCTCAAGTTACTAAAAATCAAACACGATCAATCAAACAAAACACAAAAATACAACCTACTTCTAATCCTATCTCTAAATCTGTACCTCAAACTCCAGCGGCCTCCGGTGGCTATCGGCCCAGTACCGATGTCTGTCCTGCACCATGCGAAGTCTGTCCCTGATGAGCTTCACCTTCTCGGCTGCGTCAACAACCATCTCTGGTCCCAGTAAAGCTCGCTCTCCAACATCATCCCAAGATAAGGATGTACGACACCTACGCCCGTACAGAGCCTCAAACGGTGACATCTCAATACTGGCCTGATAACTGTTGTTGTAAGCAAACTCCACCAAATATAGATGATCCTCCCAGGAACCTCCAAAATCCAGGACGTACGTCCGTATCATATCCTCAAGTGTCTGAATAGTCCTCTCTGACTATCCGTCCGTCTGGGGGTGGTATGCAGTACTAAACTTGAGCTGAGTGCCCAAACTAGTCTGCAGACTCCTCAAAAAATGGAAAGTAAAGCGACTATCCAGATATGAGATAATGCTGATGGGAACTCCGTGAATCCTGACTATCTGCCTCATATACAACTCCGCAAGCCTCTCTGTAGACGTACCCACCTTGAATGGCAAGAAGTGGGCCGATTTGGTCAACTTGTCAACGATGACCCAAATCGCGTCTTTCCCTCCTGGTGTACGCGGTAAACCCGATACAAAATCTATGGTGATATGTTCCCACTTCCACTCTGGAATGGACAACGGCTGCAATAATCCTCCGGGCCTCTGCCTCTCTGCCTTGACCTGCTGACAGATCAAGCATCTAGCTACGAAGTAGGACACCTCCCGCTTCATCCCGTACCACCAGACATGCTCTCGCAGATCCCTATACATCTTGTTGGCACCATGATGTATAGAGTACTGCGATCTGTGAGCTTCCTGCATGATCTGCTCTCTGAGCTCCCCGCTAGGCACACATAATCTGGAACCGTGCCTCAAGGCACCATCCTCTGCAAGTGAAAACTCGCCATCCACCAAACCTGCACGAACCTGCTCTCGGATACACCGCAGAGCCACATCCTCAAACTGTGTCGCCTTGACCCTCTTTATCAAGTCCGACTGTATCTGAAGGCCCCATAACTGCATCTGCACTCCGGGCACAATCACCTCTATTCCAAGGCTCTCCAAGTCTACAAGCAAGTGCCGATCCATAGTCAAACACATGGCTGTCGGATACCTACTCAAGGCATCGGCAACCACGTTGGCCTTCCCCGGGTGATACTGAAGTGCAATGTCAAAGTCCTTCATCAACTCTAGCCATCTGCGCTGCCTCATGTTGAGCTCTTTCTGTGTAAACACATACTTTAAGCTCTTGTGATCTGTGAAAATCTCCACCCTCTCTCCATACAAATAGTGCTTCCACATCTTCAAAGCAAAAATCACCACTGCCAGCTCCAGGTCATGGGTAGGGTAGTTCTTCTCATGGGGACGTAGTTGCCTGGAAGCATAGGCAATCACCTTCCCATGCTGCTGTAAGACACAACCCAGCCTCTTCCCTGAAGCATCACTATAAATAGTGAATCCACCTGATCCTGAAGGCAATGTCAGAATCGGAGCCGTCGTAAGCCGCTTCTTTAACTCATTAAAAGCTGCCTGACACTCCTCTGACCAAACAAACTCAGTATCCTTCCGGGTCAACCGTGTCAACGGCTCTGCAACTCGGAAAAAATCCTGCACAAATCTCCTATAGTATCCTGTCAGCCCCAGGAAATTCCTGATCTCTGCCACTGAAGTCGGCGCTGTCCATGCCTCAACTGCTACAATCTTCTTGGGGTCAACTGAGATACCATCTCCAGTCACCACATGCCCCAAGAAGTCCACCCGGTCCAAGAAAAACTCACACTTGGAGGTTTTCCATAAAGCTGCTCCCTCCTGAGAGTCTCCAGCACTATCCGCAGATGCTCTTCGTGCTCCTCCTCTGTCTTGGAATATACCAAGATATCATCAATGAACACCACCACGAACTTGTCCAAGTACTGGTGGAACACCTTGTTCATTAGGTTTATAAACACTACTGGTGCATTGGTTAGCCCAAACGGCATAACCAAAAACTCAAACTGCCCGTACCGCGTCCTGAAAGTGGTCTTGGGAATATCCTCCCTCTTCACCTTCACCTGGTGATAACCTGACCTCAAATCAATCTTCGAGAACACCCGGGCTCCGTTCAACTGATCAAAGAGATCATCGATCCGCGGCAGTGGGTATCTGTTCTTGATCGTCAGGTTGTTAAGTGCCCTGTAGTTGATATACATCCGTACCGACCCATCCTTCTTGGGTACGAAAAGTACCGGTGCACCCCAAGGTGAAGAACTCGAATGGATGAAGACCTTGTCCTGCAGCTTATCCACCTGCTTCTTCAGCTCCACCAGTTCACTGTTGTTTACTCGATAGATATGCTGAGAAATCGGTTCCGCATCGGGAACCAAGTCTATCGAGAACTCTACATCTCTGTCCGGGAGAAGCCCTGACAACTCCTCTGGGAATACATCCATAAACTCTGCGATCAAGGGATACGGAGCCACCTGCTCCTCAACTGAAGTTCCACAGAAGACGCCACTGTCCTGTTCTGCCTGCCGTCGGGTGTACTGAAACTCTGGCTCTCCTGGCGCCCCGAACAAAACTCTACCCCCTCGGCAATCAATGCGGGCGTGGTGTCTACTCAGCCAGTCCATACCTAATACTATATCGTAGTTCGGTAATGGCATGACGAGTAAACTCACTCCCAACTCTCGGCCTCCCAATAAGATGCTCCGCCCTCTGCAAACATCACTCACGAGGATGACCCCACCCCCGGTCGTGATCTTGCAGGTCCTAGGCAATGGTTCAGAAACCAGACTGTGTCTAATAGCATATGATAGTGACACAAAGCTGTGGGAAGCCCCGGAATCAAAGAGTGCAAATGCTGGAAAGGAGTCGAGAAGAACCGAACCTGCTATCAGCTCTCCTATGGCCTCGTCATCCTCAGCTGCCATGGCGAAAGCTCGCCCCTGCTGTCCACCTCGTGTCTGCTGGAACCTCTGCTGCTGGATCTGCAGGGCTGGTCCCCTCTGCTGGCCTGCTGGAGCCTTGGCTGCCCCAGCTCCTCGTGGTATCGGACGCATCGACGCAACTGGACACTCTCGCATCTGGTGATCTGCTGATCCACATATCAAGCATCTACCGAGTCTCTTCCTGCACTCGTCCCACTTGTGCCCAGGCTTCTTGCAGAATGTACAACTAACAGCCTGCTGCCTGGGTGCCTGCTGCCTCCTCTGCTGCTGGTGCTGCACCTGCTGAAAAGGTACACGGCCCTGATGCTAGTGCTGCTGCTGAACTGGCCTCTGTGTCTGCTGATGCTTGAAGTGAGGCCTATTGGCCTGCCCCTGACTGCTGCTACCACCCTGGAAGTCACGACCCCTCTTCTGCTTCAGCCCTAGGTCGTCTTCCGCCGCCATAGCCCCAGAAAATATCTCAGCAAATGTAGCGTTCCGGTCGCTCTTAGTCAGCGACCGAACCTCTCTAATCGGACCTCGACAAAACTTCCTCGCCTTCGTCTTCTCTGTCAAGTCATCTATAAAATGGGCCAGTCTACAAAACTTCGCAGCATACTCAGCTACCGTCTGGTTCCTCTGAACCAGAGCCTCGAACTGTGCCTCGATACCTCCCAAGGCAACATCAGGAAAGAACTGCTCCTTAAACAGTTCCTTGAACTGGGCCCAAGTCTGGCCCTCAACTCCCACTCTGGGATCTGTCTGATACCACGCACGGGCCAAGTCCTGCATCTGACTGCCCGCCGTCTCGATCTGGAGTCGATCTGGTATCCCCGCCAGTCGGAAGATCTCCTCAATATGCTCTATCCAGTCGTCTGCATAGTGGATGCCCTCTGTGCCGAAGAACTCCCGAGGGTGCATCTTCTGGAAGTCCTGAATGTCCTTCTCCCTCCGACGGGGCTACGGCTGGGTCCCCTGAGCTGTAATCATCTCGACTATAGTGCGAACCAGCTGGTGTGCCTCATCGATCCCCTGACAGAAATCTGCAGTCTGCCTCGTCTGCTGATGCTGGTGGGACTCAAGAATCCTCTCCATGAAGGAGAAGAGGTGTGTAGCATCTACCATCCCCGCAGGCGGAGGCTGCTGCGGTGGAAGGATCTCAGGAATCACAACCGGCCTCCTGACTGGTGGAGGTGCTCCTCCAAAAGTGGCAGAAACACCGACTCCTGAGGGCTGCACTGGCCCTACGGTACTGGGAGCTGGCTGCTGGACACGAGAGGTGGCAGACCCCTCTCCAGCATCTCCCGTCATGGGGCGATGCGATCTCGTCTCAACCATCCTGGAGACACAGATCAGACAAGAAACAATTACTGAGAATGAGTCGAAAAATCAAAGGAGGACTGTTTAAAATTTCTAAGGAAGACAATAAGCAGCAAAATAGATATACAGAATCTGATAAGGAAATTTTCCTAGTATGATTGAGTACCTTAAAAAATATACTAATTCTTACTGCAGGCTGCTGCGATATTCTAGTTCAAATACCACTACATTTATATCCTAGACCAGCATGGGCCACCACTAAAAACATGTCACGACCCGCACCCTAGAGTAAGGGCATGAGACGTGGGTACGTCCAGCCTACGTCGCAGTGTCGGTGGTAGAACGCTGTCCTAGGTCACAACATCTAACAGTTGCAGGTAATAACAGTTATACTCCCCGAATGGGGGTGACATAACAGAAATATATCTCAATCACAACTAAGGTAGAACAGAATAAGATAGAATGATATAAAAGATAGATAATATCCAGGAAAGAAACATCATATAGATACAAATCCAGAATTCTAAGTGTCTATAATAAATAAATGTCCCAAATCTCAGAATCTATATACAGTAATCCAAGTAAAGCAAAGACAATCCTAATCTAAGGGACTGTCATCTACTGCTAGTGGATCCTGCTGCTGGTCCAAGTCCAGGCACTTATCTAAATTAGCACCGTAGTAGGTAGGGCAGAACGCCTCAGCCTCATCCTCTGTAAAATTTTCAACAGGTCCAGTCAGGACAGGAGCGAGCACAGTACATCTTATCAAATCATAGCAGGTCAGGATATATAATCATGCTATAGAGTAAGGTACAAGAAACTGAAAGAAATACATGATAAAAAGAGAGAGACTGTAAATAAATAGCTACATTATATAGAGAACTAACAGTGCTTGTGATTCAGAGCACAAGATGGTTATGTAAACGGCACAATGTTGTACACGAGTAATCTACAGAGGTTGTACACGAGTAATCTACTGGATTGAATACATAACCACTTCTACTCCCCCGCCCCAATCAATACACAAGGATCTAGTTAAGTTATGTTATTGTACACGAAGTATAGTCACACACGAGATCATGTGATTACATGAATATACACGATTTTACACGATTTGTACACGAATATCACGAATACAAGGAGTACACGATGCTCACGATAAAGTACACGAACACGAGTACTCGATGTATTCGCTAGGGGATAACATCACACAACAAGATCCATATAGTACTAATTCGTGTTTCCAACGTATCAGCATCATGTAAAGTAATCTAAAGCAAAAAATATACTCCTAATGCAGGATATGAAATGATCAGAGAATGTACTCGCCTGTATCCGGTGAATCTGGAGAATATATACTGTCCGAGGAGTGGTGTCTGTCTCCTATAGAACAGTACAAGTCACTATGAGTCTACAATGATAATAAGATATAAATCAATACATTCTACATGAATCTAGGTCAATCTAGACCAAAGTCAACTCTTGGTCAACTCTGGTCAACCCTAAAGTCAAACCTAAGTCAAACTATGGTCAACTAGGTCTAACCAAGTCTCACTAGGTCAAACAAGCCATTCTAGGTCCTATCAAGGCTAACAGTCTATTCTAGAGTCCATACTAGGCATACCATGCCATAAGCCAACCCATAACCCACATACACAAGTCAACTATAAGCCTAACTATAATACACACATAGATATATATTATAAGCTAATATAGGATTATACCTAACATGTATGCTACCTATATATATCACATACATATATATATCTAATATATATATAAAAGCACACACACTTATATATTATATAGGATACATATATATGTATCTCAATTTATATATATGTATACATATGTAAAGAGAGAGAGGGGAACACAAAATGTACAAGTGTGTGTGTGAGAGTCTTGAGGGTGTGAGGGTTAGCTTACAAGAGTGTGAGTGTACATGTGTGTGTCTATGGGTAGGGAAAACAGTGAAGCAACCTGTGGGTGTGTGTATTCAGAAATTTGAGAAAACAGTGTGTGCAAGGAAACAAAAGAAGAGAATAAAAGCAATGCATCCTCCTGTGTGTGTGTGTATACAGGATAGTGTGTGTACAGGAAATGCAATGTGGTGGGGTGACAGTGAAGTGAGGCAAAACAGTGAGGAAAATAAAGAAACAGTGGCAGTGTAATAACCTGGAACAGTGTTCAGTCCTAAATTCCAGTGAAGAACACATCACAGTTACAGTTTTTTTGAGAAGGAAAGGAAATCAGTTCATAATCCAGAACAGTAACCCCCTCCCCATTTCTCAGTTAACAGTTAAGGAAACAACATTCAATTTCAGTTAAAAAAAAGAAAAAAGGAATCAACAAATACATCTCAGGTTTCATGAAACACAAACTCAATTAAGCAAAACCCATTTATCAGTTGAGGGAAAGGAGATAGAAAATCAATTCCAGTTTAAAGGGAATATCATTTGCAAAAAGAAAAGGAAAATAGTTAACCTGTCATTGCCCAATTCAAAACCAATTCACATGACAGTGGAACATAAATCAATCATTCATCAATCTCAGTTAAGAAAATCAGTCCCAGTTTGGTTTACAGTTCAGGATTATTTAAGGAACAATTTTCAGGCAAAAACTAATGTATCCACTATCATTCGGAAAATCCAAAATCCATTCCATACTCAAAGTCTAATTCGTAGTACAATGGCTTGTGAGTACACAGGAAAATTAACCCAAGCAATGAAATGACCAACATATGAATCTGGAATTATAGTTAACAAGTAATCAGTTTACAAAAGGATGAATTAAGTATTAGTCAACAGAGATTGAATCACCTCACATGCCAATTTCCAATAACATATACAAAAACCCAATTTCGAATGCAATATTGCATTAACCCAAAACAACAAATATGTGGGGATCAAAATCAGTAAAAAATATTACTAAAACAGAGATTAAATTGTTAGTAATTTAACTGAGAAAAACCATGTATCAGTCCGTATCAGTGAACAACAGTAATCCTAATTCGAATCCATTTTCTCCTCATTAAACCTAATTAAACATGTAACCTAATGTAACAGAGGTTAAACATCATAAATAGGATCTAATAAACAATTAAAACACAATTTAAAACTATTTAAAATGAATTAACAGAGAACACAATACTGTGCACACTGAATCGCACAGTGTACTACTCGTACATGTACAATATCGTGTCCGACACGACACGAGGGGTCATGCCACTTGGGGGACCCCGTGTCAGTCGTGGACACAATACGTGTGTCAAATTTCAAAAGCCAAAGTGGCGTGTGCACTGAGCAATTGCACCCGAGCAGCAGGGCATGCCACCTGTCCACGCGCGCGTGCACGACCGCGTGTCCACGTGTCTGTAGGGACACGACGCGACACCAAACACGACTTAGAACACTAGAAACATGTAAGCGAGAGTAAAACCTAATTTCCTATTCAAATAGATTTCTAAAACTCAAACGAAATGTCCTTTGGGGCATTTCGTCGAACACATGCACCATGTCACTGATACGTGTCCAAATAGGACACGAATTGGACACAAAACTTAGGGTTAGCTATTCCTACAGCTAGGTTAGGGCTAGGGCATCCTAGAAATGCAATAAAACAGCAATTACATGAAGGGGATTGAAATATACCTATTGATGAGCAAAGGCTCAAAATTCCCAAATGGAAATGGTTCCTCAAGCCACCAAAACTTCCCCAAATGATTCCTTCCTGAAAATACTCAATACCAACAGCAAGTAGACTAATATTAGGTCCTAATGCAATTGGTTTGGAGGAAAAATGAATTAAAATGGATTTTTTATGGATTAGGGAAGATGGAGGCTCACCTCTTCCAAACTAGCAATAATTTCTAAAGGGAGGCTAGCCCTAATTTCTAGGAGGGGATTAAATAGAGGAAATGACCTAAGTGTGGCTGCCATGGGCTGAAATGGGCTAGGGTTTCACTAGGTTCACTTGGTTGGGTTGGGCCTTTAAGGCTTTAAGTCATATAATGACTTGTGAAATCACAAGCCATTCCTTAATCAAATAAATTCCTAATTTCTCCAAAATGATTCTAATGATTATGATTACACTAACTTAGGTCAAGCTAGGGTTACTTAACCTAACCAAGTGGTCATGACCTAGGTTAGTCTCTAGGTTAGTCTCCTAGTCAACATTAGTCAAAGTCAACTATAGGCCCAAAATCAATTATACTAAAAATCACTAAAAATCACATTAATTCTAATAAATCTAAATAATAAATAATAACTCCAAATAATTCCCAAAATTTTAAAAATGACCAAAATACCCTCAAGCTAGAAAAGTGGTAGTGACAAATCTACCCCCCTTAAAATAATTTCGTCCTCGAAATTAAAGGCGAAACTAACTGCTAAGAAGGATAGAAAAGTATACCTCAAAGTCCAAAAAGATAGGGGTACCGCTCGCGCATCTCATCCTCCCACTCCCAGGTAGACTCTCCTGGAGAATGATGCCTCCATGCGACGCATACCAAGGGTATCACCTGGTTCCTTAATACCTTCTCTCGGCGATCCAGAATCTCCACAGGCTGCTCTGGATAACTGAGAGTAGGTCCAACCTCAATCTCCGAATGATCGAGCACATGGCTAGGGTCAGCCACGTACCGTCTCAACTGTGATATGTGGAATACGTTATGAACTCCCACTAGCGCAGGTGGCAAGTCTATCCTGTATGCCACGTCACCGACTCTTCTGCTGATAACGAAAGGGCCGATGAAGCACGGGCTAAGCTTTCCACCTCCACCAAAACGTATCGTACCACGTATCAGAGATATCCGCAGAAAAACCATGTCTCCAACCTAATCACAAGCAAGGTCTCAAGTTACTAAAAATCAAACACGATCAATCAAACAAAACACAAAAATATAACCTACTTCTAATCCTATCTCTAAATCTGTACCTCAAACTCCAGCGGCCTCCGGTGGCTATCGGCCCAGTGCCGATGTCTGTCCTGTGCCACGCAAAGTCTGTCCCTCAAGTCCGACTGTATCTGAAGGCCCCATAACTGCATCTGCACTCCGGGCACAATCACCTCTATTCCAAGGCTCTCCAAGTCTGCAAGCAAGTGTCGATCCAATGTCAAACACATGGCTGTCAGATACCTACTCAAGGCATCGGCAACCACGTTGGCCTTTCCCGGGTGATACTGAAGTGTAATGTCAAAGTCCTTCATCAACTCTAGCCATCTGCGCTGCCTCATGTTGAGCACTTTCTGTGTAAACACATACTTCAAGCTCTTGTGATCTGTGAAAATCTCTACCCTCTCGCCATACAGATAGTGCTTCCACATCTTTAAAGCAAAAATCACCGCTACCAGCTCCAGGTCATGGGTAGGATAGTTCTTCTCATGGGGGCATAGTTGCCTGGAAGCATAGGCAATCACCTTCCCATGCTGCTGCAAGACACAACCCAGCCCCTTCCCTGAAGCATCACTATAAATAGTGAATCCACCTGATCCTGAAGGCAATGTCAGAATCGGAGCTGTCGTAAGCCGCTTCTTCAACTCATCAAAAGATGCCTAACACTCCTCTGACCAAAGAAACTCAGTATCCTTCCGGGTCAACCGTGTCAACGGCTCTGCAACCCGGGAGAAATCCTGCACAAATCTCCTATAGTATCCTGCCAGCCCCAGGAAACTCCTGATCTCTGCCACTGAAGTCGGCACTGCCCATGCCTCAACTGCTACAATCTTCTTGGGGTCAACTGAGATACCATCTCCAGTCACCACATGCTCCAAGAAGTCCATCCGGTCCAAGAAAAACTCACACTTGGAGAGTTTCCCATAAAGCTGCTCCCTCCTGAGAGTCTCCAGTACTATTCGCAGATGCTCCTCGTGCTCCTCCTCTGTCTTGGAATATACCAAGATATCATCAATGAACACCACCACGAACTTGTCCAAGTACTGGTGGAACACCTTGTTCATTAGGTTCATAAACACTACTGGTGCATTGGTTAGCCCAAACGGCATAACCAAAAACTTAAACTGCCCGTACCGCGTCCTGAAAGCGGTCTTGGGAATATCCTCCCTCTTCACCTTCACCTGGTGATAACCTGACCTCAAATCAATCTTCGAGAACACCCGGGCTCCACTCAACTGATCAAAGAGATCATCGATCCGCGGCAATGGGTATCTGTTATTGATCGTCAGGTTGTTAAGCGCCCTGTAGTCGATACACATCCGTACCGACCCATCCTTCTTGGGTACGAAAAGTACCGGTGCACCCCAAGGTGAAGAACTCGAACGGAAGAAGCCCTTGTCCTGCAGCTTATCCACCTGCTTCTTCATCTCCACCAGTTTACTGTTGTTCACTCGATAGACATGCTGAGAAATCGGTTCCGCGCCGGGAACCAAGTCTATCGAGAACTCTACATCTCTGTCCGGTGGAAGCCCTGACAACTCCTCTGGGAATATGTCCATAACTCTGCGATCAAGGGATACGGAGCCACCTGCTTCTCAACTGAAGCTCCACAGAAGACGCCACTGTCCTGTTCTGCCTGCCGCCGGGTGTACTCAAACTCTGGCTCTCCTGGCACCCCGAACAAAACTCTACCCCCTCGACAATCAATGCGGGCGTGATGTCTACTCAGCCAGTCCATACCTAATACTATATCGTAGTTCGGTAATGGCATGACGAGTAAACTCACTCCCAACTCTCGGCCTCCCAATAAGACGCTCCGCCCTCTGCAAACATCACTCACGAGGATGACCCCACCCCCGGTCGTAATCTTGCAGGTCCTAGGCAATGGTTCAGAAACCAGACTGTGTCTAATAGCATATGATACTGACACAAAGCTGTGGGAAGCCCCAGAATTAAAGAGTGCAAATGTTGGAAGGGAGTCGAGAAGAACCGAACCTGCTATCAGCTCTCCTATGGCCTCGGCATCCTCAGCTGCCATGGCGAAAGCTCGCCCCTGCTGTCCACCTCGTATCTGCTGCTGGTGCTGCTGGAACCTCTGCTGCTGGGTCTGCAGGGCTGGTCCCCTCTGCTGGCCTGCTGGAGCCTTGGCTGCCCCAGCTCCTCCTGGTATCGGACGCATCGACGCAACTGGACACTCTCACATCTGGTGATCCGCTGATCCACACATCAAGCATCTACCGTGTCTCTTCCTGCACTCGTCACACTTGTGCCTAGGCTTCTTGCAGAATATACAACTAACAGCCTGCTGCCTGGGTGCCTGCTGCCCCCTCTACTGCTGGTACTGCACCTGCTGAAAAGGTGCACGGCCCTGATGCTAGTGCTGCTGCTGATACTGCTGAACTGGCCTCTGTGGCTGCTGATACTGGAAGTGAGGCCTCTTGGCCTGCCCCTGACTGCTGCTACCACCCTGGAAGTCACGACCCCTCTTCTGCTTCAGCCTTAGGTCGTCTTCCACCGCCATAGCCCCAGAAAATATCTCAGCAAATGTAGCGTTCCGGTCGCTCTTAGTCAGCGACCGAACCTCTCTAATCAAACCTCGGCGAAACTTCCTCGCCTTCGTCTTCTCTGTTAAGTAATCTATGAAACGGGCCAGTCTACAAAACTCCGCAGCATACTCAGCTACCGTCTGGTTCCCCTGAACCAGAGCCTCAAACTGTGCCTCGATACCTCCCAAGGCAACATCAGGAAAGAACTCCTCCTTAAACAGTTCCTTGAACTGGGCCCAAGTCTGGCCCTCAACTCCCACTCTGGGATTTGTCTGATACCACGCACGGGCCAAGTCCTGTATCTGACTGCCCGTCGCCTCGATCTGGAGTCGATCTGGTATCTCCGCCAGTCGGAAGATCTCCTCAATATGCTCTATCTAGTTGTCTGTATAGTGGATGCCTTCTGTGCCGAAGAACTCCTGAGGGTGCATCTTCTGGAAGTCCTGAATGTCCTTCTCCCTCCGACGGGGCTATAGCTGGATCCCCTGAGCTGTAATCATCTCGACTGTAATGTGAACCAGCTGGTGTGTCTCATCGATCCCCTGACGGAAATCTGCAGTCTGCCTCGTCTGCTGCTGCTGGTGGGACTCAAGAATCCTCTCCACGAAGGAGAATAGGTGGGAAGCATCTACCATCCCCGCAGGCGGAGGTTGCTGCGGTGGAAGGATCTCAGGAATCACAACCGGCCTCCTGACTGGTGGAGGTGCTCCTCCAAAAGTGGCAGAAATACCGACTCCTGAGGGCTGCACTGGCCCTACGGTACTGGGAGCTGGCTGCTGGACACGAGAGGTGACAGACTCCTCTCCAGCATCTCCCGTCACGGGGCGATGCGATCTCGTCTCAACCATCCTGGAGACACAGATCAGACAAGAAACAATTACTGAGAATGAGTCAAAAAATCAAAGGAGGACAGTTTAAAATTTTTAAGGAAGACAATAAGCAGCAAAATAGATATACGGAATCTGATAAGGAAATTTTCCTAGTGTGATTGAGTACCTTCAAAAATATACTAATTCTTACTGCAGGCTGCTGTGATATTCTAGTTCGAATACCACTACATTTATATCCTAGACCTGCATGGGCCACCACTAAAAACGTGTCACGACCCGCACCCTAGAGTAAGGGCACGAGACGTGGGTACGTCCAGCCTACGCCGCAGTGTCGGTGGTAGAACGCTGTCCTAGGTCACAATATCTAACAGTTGAAGGTAATAACAGTTATACTCCCCGAATGGGGGTGATATAACAGAAATATATCTCAATCACGACTAAGGTAGAACAGGATAAGATAGAATGATATAAAAGATAGATAATATCCAGGAGAGAAACATCACAGAGATACAAATCCATAATTCTAAATGTCTATAATAAATACATGTCCCAAATCTCAGAATCTATATACAGTAATCCAAGTAAAGCAAAGACAATCCTAATCTAAGGGAGTGTCATCTACTGCTAGTGGATCCTGCTGCTGGTCCAAGTCCAGGCACTCATCTAAAGTAGCACCGTAGTAGGTAGGGCAGAACGCCTCAGCCTCGTCCTCTATAAAATTTTCAACAGGTCCAGTCAGGACAGGAGCGAGCACAGTACATCTCATCAAATCATAGCAGGTCAGGATATATAATCATGCTATAGAGTAAGATACAAGAAACTGAAAGAAATACATGATAAAAAGAGAGAGACTGTAAATAAATAGCTACAGTATATAGAGAACTAACAGTACTAGTGATTCAGAGCACAAGATAGTTATGTAAACGACACGATGTTGTACACGAGTAATCTACAGAGGTTGTACACGAGTAATCTACTGGATTGAATACATAACCACTTCTACTCCCCTGCCCCAATCAATACACAAGGATCTAGTTAAGTTATGTTATTGTACACGAAGTATAGTCGCACATGAGATCATGTGAATACATGAATATACACGATTTCACACGATTTGTACACGAATATCACGAATACAAGGAGTACACGATGCTCACGATAAACTATACGAACACGAGTACTCGATGTATCCGCTAGGGGATAACATCGTACAACAAGATCCATATCGTACTAATCCGTGTTTCCAACGTGTCAGCATCATGTAAAGTAATCTAAAGCAGGAAATATACTCCTAATGCAGGATATGAAATGATCAGAGAATGTACTTGCCTGTATCCGGTGAATCTGGAGAATATATACTGTCCGAGGAGTGGTGTCTGTCTCCTATAGAACAGTACAAGTCACTATGAGTCTACAATGATAATAAGATGCAAATTATTGCATTCTACATGAATCTAGGTCAATCTAGACCAAAGTCAACTCTTGGTCAACTCTGGTCAATCCTAAAGTCAAACCTAAGTCAAACTATGGTCAACTAGGTCTAACCAAGTCTCACTAGGTCAAACAAGCCATTCTAGGTCCTATCAAGGCTAACAGTCTATTCTAGAGTCCATACTAGGCATACCATGCCATAAGCCAACCCATAACCCACATACACAAGTCAACTATAAGCCTAACTATAATACACACATAGATATATATTATAAGCTAATATAGGATTATACCTAACATGTAGGCTACCTATATATATATCACATACATATATATATCTAATATATATATATATATAAGCACACACACTCATATATTATATAGGATACATATATATGTATCTCAATTTATATATATGTATACATATGTAAAGAGAGAGAGAGGGGGACACAAAATGTACAAGTGTGTGTGTGAGAGTCTTGAGGGTATGAGGGTAAGATTACAAGAGTGTGAGTGTACATGTGTGTGTCTATGAGTAGGGAAAACAGTGAAGCAACCTGTGGGTGTGTGTGTGTTCAGAAATTTGAGAAAACAGTGTGTACAAGGAAACAAAAGAAGAGAATAGAAGCAATTCATCCTCCTGTGTGTGTGTGTATACAGGATAGTGTGTGTACATGAAATGTAATGTGGTGGGGTGACAGTAAAGTGAGGCAAAACAGTGAGGAAAATGAAGAAACAGTGGCAGTGTAATAACCTGGAACAGTATTCAGTCCTGAATTCCAGTGAAGAACACATCACAGTTACAGTTTTTTTGAGAAGGAAAGGAAATCAGTTCATAATCCAGAACAATAACCCCCTCCCCATTTCTTAGTTAACAGTTAAGGAAACAACATTCAATTTCAGTTAAAAGAAAGGAAAAAGGAATCAACAAATACTTCTCAGGTTTCATGAAACACAAACTCAATTAAGCAAAACCCATTCATCAGTTGAGGGAAAGGAGATAGAAAATCAGTTCCAGTTTAAAGGGAATATCATTTGCAAAAAGAAAAGGAAAACAATTAACTTGTCATTGCCCAATTCAAAACCAATTCACATGACAGTGGAACATAAATCAATCATTCATCAATCTCAGTTAAGGAAATCAGTCCCAGTTTGGTTTACAGTTCAGGATTATTTAAGGAACAATTCTCAGGCAAAAAGTAATATATCCACTATCATTCGGAAAATCCAAAATCCTATACCATACTCAAAGTCTAATTCGAAGTACAATGGCTTGTGAGTACACAGGAAAATTAACCCAAGCAATGAACAGACCAACATATGAATCTGGAATTATAGTTAACAAGTAATCAGTTTACAAAAGGATGAATTAAGTATCAGTCAACAGAGATTGAATCACCTCACATGCCAATTTCCAATAACACATACAAAAACCCAATTTCGAATGCAATATTGTATTAACCCAAAACAACAAATATGTGGGGATCAAAATCAGTGAAAAATATTACTAAAATAGAGACTAAATTGTTAGGAATTTAACTAAGAAAAACTATGTATCAGTCCGTATCAGTGAACAACAGTAATCCTAATTCGAATCCATTTCTCCACATTAAACCTAATTAAACATGTAACCTAATGTAACAGAGGTTAAAGATCATAAATAGGATCTAATAAACAATTAAAACACAATTTAAAACTATTTAAAATGAATTAACAGAGAACACAATACTGTGCACACTGAACCGCACAGTGTACTACTCGTGCACGTGCAATATCGTGTCCGATACGACACGAGGGGTCATGCCACTTTGGGGACCCCGTGTCAGTCGTAGACACAACACGTGTGTCAAATTTCAAGAGCCAAAGTGGCGTGTGCACTGAGCAATTGCACCCGAGCAGCAGGGCATGCGACCTGTCCGCGCGCGCGCGTACACTACCGCGTGTCCACGTGTCTGTAGGGACACGACGCGACACCAAACACGACTCAGAACACTAGAAACATTTAAGCGAGAGTAAAACCTAATTTCCTATTCAAATAGATTTCTAAAACTCAATCAAAATGTCCTTTGGGGCATTTCGTCGAACACATGCACCATGTCACTGATACGTGTCCAAATAGGACACGAATTAGACACAAAACTTAGGGTTAGCTATTCCTACAGCTAGGTTAGGGCTAGGGCATCCTAGAAATGCAATAAAACAGCAATTACATAGAGGGGATTGAAATATACCTATTGATGAGCAAAGGCTCAAAATCTCCAAATGGAAATGGTTCCTCAAGCCACCAAAACTTCCCCAAATGATTCCTTCCTAAAAATACTCAATACCAATAGCAAGTAGACTAATAATTAGGTCCTAATGCTATTGGTTTGGAGGAAAAACGAATTAAAATGGATTTTCTATGGATTAGGGAAGATGGAGACTCACCTCTTCCAAACTAGCAATAATTTCTAAAGGGAGGCTAGCCCTAATTTCTAGGAGGGGATTAAATAGAGGGAATGGCCTAAGTGTGGCTGCCATGGGCTGAAATGGGCTAAGGTTTCACTAGGTTCACTTGGTCGGGTTGGGTCTTTAAGGCTTTAAGTCATATAATGACTTGTGAAATCATAAGCCATTCCTTAATCAAATAAATTCCTAATTTCCCCAAAATGATTCTAATGATTATGATTACACTAACTTAGGTCAAGCTAGGGTTACTTAACCTAACCAAGTGGTCATGACCTAGGTTAGTCTCTAGGTTAGTCTCCTAGTCAACATTAGTCAAAGTCAACTATAGGCCCAAAATCAATTATACTAAAAATCACTAAAAATCACATTAATTCTAATAAATCTAAATAATAAATAATAATTCCAAATAATTCCCAAAATTTTGAAAATGACCAAAATACCCTCAAGCTAGAAAAATGGTAGTGACACTTGTCGATCCTCCCAAGCTCACCTATAATAATACACTATATTTAATATTCTATATCAACATACCATATATAAATTATATGAGTATCTATGCCTCCTAGTTGCCATAACGTTGTTACGACACTGCATCTATTATATAAGTACATATAGGTAACAACCTCTCGTAAATACTTTACAATTATAATAAAATAATATATTTAAATTCTGTAATTTATCTATAAATACTTATATATTGCTATAGTTATATTCTCAATAGGGAAACCCTTTCACAAAAGGTCCTATGTCAATACCACATATGACTTCCTCAAATCGACCCATTAATTTTGTTCCGAAACAATGATAAAATAAAAATAATAAATTTTGTAAAAATTATAGAAATTAGTTAAAATAGTATTTATAATGTTAAACCTTGCACAACATAAAGTTTAATATGGATTCATGGAGTTTTGACATTTTTGGACAAAATGAAAACATAATTTTTCGGAGTTCGGTGACATGACAAACGTCATGAATTGTTAAAAATAGCAAACGGATGCAAAACCTAACTTTCAGATATGCATCGGAAAGGTATCGACGTCTAGATTCTGAATAAAAATATTAAAAGGTTAGAAACTGACCTTAGATAGATGAAAAATGGCCCGCAACAGAATTTGTCAGTTCTGGATACCCTGTCGTAGAATCAACGCCACGGGCAAACCGCTTGGAATTAGGAGATCCGACGATCAGAGGTTGGAGTAGACATACAAAGGTAATTCTTAGATTTGGTTTGAGGAGAAAAAAAAAGAAAAAGTGGATGAAACATCGTCTACAATTCGACTAACCTGCTGTGACGTTTCAGACTTCGATTCGACGGAGTTTCGGCCCAAGTAGCGTGTCGTGCACCTCTCTAACGGCCGCAAGGTTGTTCCTAAAGTTGCTAGGGTGGAAGGAAATGTTGAGAGGGACGTCCAAGTGGTGGTGGTTGGCGCAAAAATTGAGGAAAAATTATATTTTGTGAAGAAAGGGGGGTTGGCTAGGGTTTCGGGTTTGGAGTGGTGGCCGCTAGGTTTAGGGGGATTTATGGAGTAGTAGGTGGTTATGAGAGAAGGGGATGGTTAGGATTGGTTTGTATTTATACCATTAGGGCATGGGATTTGGTTTGATCTAATTTGGATATGATTTGGTTCTCCAAATCATACTATTATTAAAAGGTTTCCTATTTTGGTTAGATGTTTGACCAAGCTAAATATATAAGGGAATATTGTATATGGCTGCAATTAAACCTCTAAAATTATCTTAAATATATATATACTTGGTTTTGGTACTCCTAATTAGGCTCTAACTAGTAGGGTTGACTAGGTTAGGGTCCGAGTAGCATTACTAGTCAAATTGGACCCAAAAAATTAATTTAATGAGTCTCATGTACCATTTGAAAATAAGTAGCACATGGAAACTCGATTGGATGGTGCACCCTAGGCATATGAATTGTAGACTCAACATGGGTCAAAACCATATATTGGGTCATACAGTTTCGATCTATGTCAAGTCCTAAAAGCAAATTGGAAGTTGGCTTAAAATTACGTCAATGGCTCAAATTGGCCTAAGTTGGCCCGAAATTGCGCAAAGTCAAAGGAATGTTGAAAAGCAAAATTGGATGGGACATGATATATCAAACTCAAGGTGGACGAGTCTAGAATTCAAATATGAAACTGGATTTGAGAAAATAATATTTGTTGTGCTTCCAAAATCAAAGCTACAGTAAACTACTAACATAGTCATTATTGACTTTAATAAATTAAAATATCTATATAAAATAATTAAAAATAATTAAAAATAAGATCCAAAAATGAGGGGGCTTACAACCTACCCATCTTAGAAAATTTTGTCTTCGAAATAAAAAATAACACAATTATAAAAAGAAAACTTATCATAAGAATAATTAAGCTAAGACTTACCGGTATCTACGAATAAGTGGGGATAACGCTCACGCATAGAATCTTCACGCTCCCAAGTAGATTCTTCCGGAGAATGGTGCCTCCATGCAATACGAACCAGTCTAATCGCCAGCCCTCTGAGTGTCTTCTCACTCGTATCCAAGATACCTGCCGACTGCTCTTCGTATGATAAACTGGGTCCCACCGTGATCTCAGAGTGATCGACCACATGACTGGGATCTGTCACATACCTCCTCAGCTGTGAGACATGGAATACATCATGCGCTTCCTCTAGTGATGGGGATAATACAAGACGATATGCCACCTCTCCTACACGCTTAATGATATCGAACGATCCAATATACCTTGGACTCAACTTCCCTCTACTTCCGAATCAAATGGTGCCCCGCGTCGGTGAGATCCTTAGAAATACATGTTGTCCTTCCTTGAATTCCAGTGGTCGATGATACGTATCGATCCAATGCTTATGTCGGTCTTGAGTTGGCTAAAGATGACTCTGAATCTGCTTCACTTTCTCGACTGTCTGTATTACAAGCTCTGGTCCAAGTATTTGTCGCTCTTACCTCTATTCTCTCGCGAAGTCTTCAAAATCTTGCATCTGTAGGTAACTGTAGGAGCGTAAAAAAATGCTTCATAGACTGAGTCAAAGAGATAGAGCTTTATACTTAAAATGAGCTGCTTTACGCCAGGGACAGATCAGCTACTTTACGCCAGGGACACGCCAACCACTTTACGCCAAGGACAGGTTGTCAAATCATACATTTAACGTAAAGTGATAATGGGTCTGACATAAAGATCTACTGACGGCGTATAACACAGGATTCGAAGGGATTTGTTTTACACAGAAATCAATACTTGTCGTTTAGTATGTGGACTGAGCTATTTTACGCTCACATGATGGCTTCTTTTACGCATGAATAATATATGAGCTTTTTAAGCTCAAAGTTGACGTGTGCATAAAGTTTATTTGGGCTACCTTTACGCTCAAGGTTGTTTTTCAACCACTTTACGCGGGAAGTCCATTTTAGGGCTATTTTACGCCTAGTCTACTACTTTACGCTCAGGGTATATTTGGGTTGTTTTTACGCCCTATCCTTTCTGACTAATTTGGAACGTGGTTTGCCTACGTGGTTTTTATGCCACACATCTCGAAGAACGTGTGTACGTGCATCCTATTCTTATTGAAATTATGGGACACATGTCAACATGTGTAAAGGATGACTTCAGTCATGGGTGGCAGTTATTAGCGTAAAGACAGAACTTTTGCTAAGTTTTACGCACAAAAAGCCAAGTCTATAAATAGACTTATTTTTCTCACATAAGAGAGACACAGGAGACAGAAGAGAATACATAGAGATCAGAACCCAGAGATTTTGATTCTCCAGAGCATTCTTCTTCAACCTTTCTTCCAGAACAGAGTGAAGCAAAGCAGGAAAGCATTCGGCCTCGCCATCAGTGCCCAAGTGCGTCGATACCTTTCTGGTGACATAGTTCTTTCAGTTGTTCATCTTCTAGCAGTGATCTTCATCATCATCGTATAGTCCAAGGAACAAAGTGATCGACTTCAGATCAGACTTCTATAGCAATACTTTCCAGATTAATTTGTACTTTTTGTACTCTTTCAAGTTTTATTTTCAAAAGCCGATTTTAAGGCATTTTGTTATGTGAAACAAAATGGCGACTCTGCTGGGGACGACCTTCTCCTCTGACGAGGAGGCAATTGCTCAATACGATGATGTGTCGATCGGATCGACCAAGAAGACTCTGGTTGTACACTTCGACCAGACTGCCTACGAAGAAATGCTCCGGACTGGGGGTAGCACTCGCTGCTCTAATGTTCAGAAATCACGAAAGGTGCAAAAAGTTTGGGTTCCCAAATCCAAGACATTCTCGGAACTCCCTACTGTCTCTGCAGGCAAAAGAATCCTTCCTACTCCTGTTGTAGAGGCTCCCATCTGTGATGAGGCAGTCTCTACTTCGGTGATACGCCATGCGCGTAAAAACAAGTCTCCCGTTTGTAACGAGGCACTCTCCAGTGTTACACTCTGGGCGTAAAAATCAGGTTTTATGCCCTGTGCGTAAAAATTAGGTTTTATACCCTGAGCGTAAAAACATGTCTTCCGTCTGTGACGTGGCAGACTCTAATGCTTTACGTTTTGAGCGTAACAAAAAGTCTCCCGTCTGTGACGTGGTAGACACACAAAATTTATGCTCTACGCGTAAAGGAAAATCTCCCGTCTATGATGTGGCAGATACTCATATTTTGCGCTCTATGCGTAAAGGTAAATCTTCTGTCTGTGACAGTGTAGATAAAATTCACATTGATGCTTCTGTATCTAAAGTGAATGTACCTGCACGTATGAAGCATAAAAACATAGTTGGTAAAACTTCTGTTTTCAACCAACAACCTTCTTATACTGCTGTACGCAAGGTACCAAACCTACAAATTACACGCAATAAAGATGGAGTCCTTCGTGCTAAAAAATCTCAAGATTTACGCACACAACTCCAAACACGTAAAAATGTACAGTTTGGTTCTGCGAATACAGCCAATAATCTTCTTTATACACAAGGGAGTAAACGTTTTTCTATCCCAAATGTAATAAAGAAGACTACTACCTCTATTCTTTCTGATTTACGTGAATTGCTAATGCAAAAGCATAAAAATAGACAATCTCCTGTGACCCTCCCCCAAGAAAATCACCATTGTGAGTGTCACCAGATTGTGATCAAATGTTGTTGTTCGGCTTCTAAACGATCAGTTTTTGATCGGTTAAGTTTTAATGCGCCTCAACAACAAGCTGATGACCAAGAATATGAGTTGTCATATGCGTCAGTCAACATGGCATCTCATACCAACAAAGGACGACGTCCTAGACGGAACACGTCCCAAACTCCAGGTCAACAACAATTCAACAGACTTTTTGATTCCTTTGAAGGAGTATATCAGAATACCCGATCAAGAAGACAAAGACAATTACAGACTTCTGATTCAGAAGATGGGGGTACTCAATCTTTTGAGTCCGAAACTGATAGTGTCGATTCATACCTCTATACTAATCCCTCTGTATCTTCAAGAGAGGTTGAATCTTACGCTATTGGAGATGAACCATAGACGTCATCTGCTAATACAGAACAACGTCTCACTGCTATTGAGCAATCACTGAAAGATATGCTTAACATGATGCAAAGCATGCACCAGATAATAACGGCTCAGCAAACTGCTCAACCGACAATAGTAACACCGGTGCAGGTAGCAGCACAAACTCAAGATAGTCAAGGGGCTGATATACCTTTGAATATTCAAGAGCCTGCTGTTAATCAAAATTCTACATCTCCAGATCCCATCATTCCAGAAGATGTACCATCTCCGGTGGGGGTTACGGTACATCCAACAACCATTCAATCAAATGTGCTTCCTCAAACCAGTGAAGCCATTCAAGCAGTACGTGAGCTTAAAGAACAGTTTGAAGTTTTGAAGCACAAGGATCAACTCCAGAGGTTAGGGATTAAGCAACCTTATCCTCCTCATTAGAATGATGTACCCTTTCCACCGAAATTTAAGCCACAATCAATGGTATTGTTTGATGGAAAAGCTTCTCCTAGTCAGTATATCAATTATTTTGATATTATGACTGTACATCTACAGAAAAATGATGCTCTTCTCACTCGAGTGTTCATTGGGTGCTTGACGGGTTCAGCTTACGACTGGTATCGTAGTTTACCCGATAATTGTATTTCTTCTTTTGACGAATTTAAGGCAATATTTCTCTTCCAATTCTATGAAGGAGGTATGGACATGAACATGTCCTCCTTAATAGAAATCAAACAAAAGGAGAAAGAAGATACTCGGACGTTCATTGAACGTTTCCGACAGGCGACTATAAAGATGCCTCTTGGTATGCCAGATTCAGCATTAATTGATACATGCAAGATGAATCTGCGACCATCCATTGCTGTCTTCACGGGTTCCCAATTCACAGATTGGGCTTCATTTATTATAGCAGCAGTTTCTGCCGAGACCAATGGTAGGTTGGCTCGTGAACATGGGATGATTTTTGCCTCAGAGGATAAAGGAAAGAAAGGTAATCCTGGTAATAATTCTGGCAATCGTAATGCAAAAGGAAAGGATACTCTTATGGTTAATCTTTCCAAAAACAAAACGACACCGAATAATCAGGAGTCTTCTAAGCCAAAAGAAGAATATTCTTTTGACGAGAGTGATATCCCAGGGATATTCCAATGTCTGGTGAAGACTGGCAAACTCCAGATCCCGAAGCCAAAGAGGCCTAATGAGGTGAATCTGACTGACAATCCCAAATATTGTATCTATCACAGATACATCAATCATCCCACCATGGCTTGTTATATCCTAAAGAAGAAAATCCAAGAGCTGATTAATCCCAATGCCATCTTTTTAACTAACGATGAACATACGGTCACAACCAATATGGTTTCTCTTCAATTCGAAGATTTTCCTTCTCAACAAGTACCAGATGGGATTGTCCTAATTCCGAAAGCGACAATAAAGATTGTGAATATCCCACCTGCCAGGAAAGAAAATAAAGGATTGTTGCCTCTTACATTAAAGAATGGTGAAATTATGTGGGTACATCCTGACTTAGTACCTGAAATGAAAGATGAAGGTAAAACTTCAAAATCCAAGAAAGGTAAGAAAGTCAAAACCTGCAACATGATTTCTCATGTTATTCCAGATCCTGATGATATGGATCATCTATGGGATGGCATTCCTTTATAAGATAGACTGAGAGGATTAAACATATATCCTCCAAGTCTGGATCCTCCTACCAAGCTCAAGCTTACTCATCAGTAGTGGCTAGCCATGAATAGTGTTCCCTTATACAGGGCACAATAAGTCTTCGCTGCTTATGAAAAAGCTCCTATAGGGATTTTTCCTCGTATCCCGAACCCTTCTCCTCCCATAGCTACAGAGACTTCTATTCCTTATTCTTCTGTAGTTACAGAGATCTCTTCTTCTTCCTCTGTTGAACCACCTGTTAAAAGTCTGCTGCCCATTCACTTGTACAGTCAGTAATCTGTCCTTCTCATGAAAAAGATGGGTTATGACTTTCAAAAGGCAGAAGGTTTGAATTATGATAAAGGAATATGACTTCCTTTACAAATTCAAAATAAAAAATCCACTGTTGGATTGGGTTCTGAGGTTCCTCATAATAATCCTCGTAAGAAGAAGACTAAGGAAAGAAAGACTAAATCCTGCAATATGGTACTTCCTTCTTCTGAGTCTGAAGAAGAAATCTTTGCTGGTACAAAATCTGGAAAAGAGTACCACAAAGATTATGAGGGATCCTCCAAAGAAGCAGAGAATGTTGAAACACCACCAACTCAACCGTCTCTTGTTCCTGCTAAACCATCTGTGGTTGAAAAGGGAAAACAGAAAGCAGTACGCTTTGACATCCCGTTGAAGTCTGCTTCCAGTCAGGGGGTGGTGATAAAACCCTATAAATTTGATATTCTAGCCCAGTTAGCAAATACTTCGGCTAGACTATCTATCTTCGAGTTGCTTCGCCTTTCTAAAGAAAGTCGTGAAACCTTGAGTGAAGCTTTGCTGCAAGCTGATTCCTGTTTAGCTCAACTCAAGACTCCTGATAATACACCAGTGTCATGCCCACAATGTCATAGTGTGATGGAGGTAATTCCTAATATTACCTTTACACAAGAAGATATGTGTTGAAGCATAACAAGCATGACAGGCCTTTGTGCTACACTGGGTATATTGAATCCACTGAAGTTGACAGGATTTATATTGATCCTGGGTCTTCCATTAGCATAATTCTTCAAAGTATGCTAAGACCGTTGAGGATTCCTACTAGTGACTTGACTTACACTAGTACCATAATCGTTGGTTTCAACTCTGGAAAGAGTAAACCACTGGGGAAGATTCGTCTGAAGATTCAGATTGGTGATCTTCGAACTATGGCAATATTCTATGTTATTAATTCAGATGTATCCTACAACATCCTTCTTGGAAGACCATTGTTACATGAGCATAACATCGTGCCTTCAACTCTCCAACAATGCTTCAAGTACATGGATTCCCAAGGGGTTGTTAAGACTGAGTTTGCTGATATCAATCCTTTCAAGGGTGTCAAAGCCTATTTTTCTGATTCAATGCTCTACAAACAAGAGCATATGAAAGAGATATCAGACATAGTTGAAGATCGATCATCTGTCGAAGATCAGTCTATTAATGAAGATCCGCCAGAAGAGCAACCTTTGAAGATCAAAGTCAAAGGGCGAATCCAACCCCAACCTGTCAACAATCAACCTCTGATGATCAAGGTCAAAGGAAGAACTCAAGCTTCATCTGAGAAATCAGTGAATGTTCCTGCTAAAAGCCAAGTTCAACCTCTTATGATCAAGGTCAAAGGGCATACTTCTCGTACGAATGATCAGAACCACCATTGATCGTCAATCTTGGCAAGTCTACGTAGAAGACGGATGATGGTCCATTAGTGATTAATCCGAAGCGTAGCATTCAAATTGTAAATAATATAAATATTGATCATTTTGTACTTTCTAATATCAATAAAGATTTCCTTTTTGAGTATATGGCTGTCAAATATGTTGAATGAATGACTTTATATTCTGTTGATCAAAATTATCAGTATAAAGACGACATAGACACAGAGGAAACCTTATACATTGACCATAAGGAAAATTCCTTTCCTCCGCATGTCAATGTTGGACCTTATGCTCAAAGGTTCCTAACATCTTCTCCCTATCTTCTTCCTGTAGTTGCTTCATCGCAAGCTTGTGTAACTTATAGACGTCATGAAGAATCTTATTTTGTGATTCCGTCTGATAAGAAAAACAAACACCAAATTGTGTTTGGCACGGCTAGAAATATCCCTGTTGCTCAGACAGATGATTTGAGAGATAAAGATAAAGAAAGAATCCGAATTGTCAAATATAGTCAACAATCTCTCAAGATTATCCAGAATATGGGATATGATTTGAAGACTATGCAAGGTCTCAATCAAGGCAAGGGTAGACGATTACCATTAAGTTGTGATCCATTTTACCAAAAAACTCGTCATGGGTTGGGATATGATCCGTTCCACATGTTTAATGATGATATACAAGAAGAAATCTCTTCTAACTCTTCACAATCATCAGATTCGAAAGAAATCCAATTCATCAAATCTGATACGTCTCACACTTTATATGTTAAAGAAGGTTATTATGATGAATCTGAGCAGATATTCTCAGTCAACATGGTTCAAACTGATGGTAAATCTGAACCATTTGAGAATGATCCTTGGGCTCAACAGATGGATACTCAATGGGAACTTCGTTTTGAACAACGACAGCCACCTATAGAGGATGAGATTGTCCAGATTGATGTTGGAGATGGAACAACGTTTAAACCAATATTCATCAGTAAAAACCTTTCTGAGGATGAAAAGAAAGAGTTGATCAAACTGATCAAAAAATATATTGATATTTTTGCATGGAGTTATGAGGATATGCCGGGTCTAGATCCTAAAGTTGCTACTTATAAACTCAATATTCTTCCTAATGCCAAGCCTGTAAAACAACAGCAACGTCGTTTTCGACCAGATATGATAGATGCAATTGAGGCGGAAGTCAAAAAGCTGATCACATATGGCTTTATTTGTGAAGAACAACACCCAGACTGGGTTGCTAACATTGTTCCTGTTATGAAGAAGGATGGAAAAGTCCGAGTTTGCATAGATTTTTGAGATCTTAATGCAGCTTGTCCAAAGGATGAATTTCCACTTCCGATTATCGACGTCATGATAAACAATACATGCGGTTTTGAACGCATGTCTTTCATGGACGGATTCTCAGGATACAATTAGATCACGATGCATCCTGAAGATGAGAAGCATACTGCTTTTCGTACACCCCTGGGGGTTTACTGCTATACGGTTATGCCGTTTGGTCTTAAAAATGCCGGTGCCACGTATCAATGGGCTATGAGCAACATCTTTCAAGAACATCTACAGAAGACAGTGGAATGTTACGTAGATGACATTGCTGTTAAGAGTCGATCAACAGATGATCACATTCAAGACTTAAAGACAGTATTTGAATTGATGTGTCAACATCAATTGAAAATGAATCCTACTAAGTCTTTTTTAGGGGTTTCTAATGGCAAGTTTTTAGGATTTGTCATTACTTCTCAGGGTATCCATGTTGATCCTGATAAAGTTAAAGCAATTCTTGAAATGTGTCCTCCTCGTAATCTGAAAGAACTCCGTGGCTTTCAGAGTCGCATTGCTTATATCAGGAGATTTATATCTAACCTCTCTGTGAGATGTCAACCTTTCTCCCGTCTATTAAAAAAGGGTGTATCATTTGTTTGGGATGAAGCGTGTCAGAAAGCCTTCAATGACATCAAGCAGTACCTTACAAATCTACCAGTTCTGGTACCTCCAGTGGTAGAAAAACCATTTTTGCTATATGTTCGAGTCTTGGATCATTCACTTGGTGCTCTTCTTGCACAAAAAAGTGATATGGGGCATGAACAAGCAATTTATTATCTTAGCCGAATGATGGTCGGAGCTGAACACAGGTATACTCCTATAGAAAAGGAATGTCTGGCCTTGGTTTTTGCTGTCCAAAAGACAAGACATTATGTGACAGGACAGACTATTTATGTCATCTCCAGAATAAATCCCATTCGGGTATTGATGAGAAAGCCGAGCATTCTTAACTCTAGGTTAGCTACCTGGGCGATGTTGCTCACTCCTTATGACATGGTTTATGTACCTCAAAAATCAGTGAAGGGTCAAGCATTAGCTGATTTCTTAGCTGCTCACCCTATACCTGAAACATCAAAGCTATATGAGGACATTCCAGATGAAGTCGTGGATTGCAACATGACTTTGAAGGATGATATATGGCAATTATATTTTGATGGAGCATCACGGGTTGGACCTAAAGGTAATATTGTCTCTGGGGTAGGAATCGTCTTGGTTTCTCCTGATAAAATGGTCATATACCGTACATATTCTCTCAATAAGCCATGCTCCAATAATGTAGCAGAATATAATGCTCTATTGATTGGTCTCTAAGTAGCAAAACAATTGGACATCGAGTTCTTAGAAGCTTATGGCGATTCTCAACTGATTGTTAATCAGGTTAGAGGGACTTATGAAGTCAGAAATCCTGATCTCATCCCTTATCATCAAGTGGTAATTGAGTTGGTCCTTTCATTCAAAGGATTCTTCATCGAATTCGTACCACGTTCTCAGAATGTGGAAGCTGATGCTCTCGCTAGCTTAGCTGCAGATTTGGCTGTTCCAATTCGAAGACAAAATACAATTACTTTGTTAGACCGAGACTTATTCTGTGTCAAGAATAATCTGTATATTGAACAGAGTTATACTACAAAATCAAGTTCCCAACAGAGGGATTGGAGAAGTCCATTCATTGATTATGCAGTTCTTGGGATTTTACATGAAGATCCAAAAGAAGCTGCATCAATCAAGAGACGATCATTTCGATTTTATTATGATTCGTCTTTACATATGTTATATCGTCGTTTATACGATGGGCTCTTGCTGCGCTGTCTCTCAGAAAGTGAAGCTAAACAAACACTCCGAGAAGCTCATGATGGTGTTTGTGGTGCTCATCAACCAGGTCCGAAGTTACAAGATCGCATTCGAAGAATGGGGTATTATTGGCCTTCCATGATAGCAGATGCTGTGGAATACACTAGAAGGTGTAAAGCATGTCAGATTCATGCTGACTTTATTCATCAACCTTCTGAATTTCTATATCCTACAGCAGCTTCTTGGTCCTTCGAAGCTTGGGATATGGATATCATTGGTCCGATTAATCCTCCTTCTGTTAAAGGACATCGGTTTATATTGGCAATGGGCAGAAGCAGTTCCCCTTACTGAAGTGAAAACATCTAATGTGATCAGCTTCATCAAACACCATGTCATTTATCGTTTCGGGATTCCTCGACGGATAATTCATGACAATGGACCACAATTTGCCAGTCAGGCATTTTATCGGTTCTATGATAAGAATCGAATTCAAAATCTGGCTTCTACGGCTTATAATCCAGCTGCTAATGGTTTAGCCGAGGCTTTCAATAAGACGATCATCAAACTTCTCAAAAAGTTTGTTTCTTCCAATAAATATGATTGGAATGAGAAACTTGGAGAATGTTTATGGGCTTATCGAACAACAGTTCGAACTCCTACTGGGTTTACTCCATTTTTACTGGTTTATGGATGTGAGGCTGTCCTTCTATTGGAAATCCAGATTCCATCTCTTTGAATAGCCATTGCTAATGAACTAACTATAGAGAATAATGATCGCTTACGACTCCAAGAACTTGAAGGATTGGACGAGAAGCGTCTTCAAGCGCAACAGCATATTGAGCTATATCAAGCCCGTATATTTCGAACTTTCAATCGTAAAGTTAAAGAGAGGGTATTCAAGGTTGGCGAGCTGGTATTAGCTGTTCGAAGACCGATGGTGATGACTCACAAAAGCAAAGGGAAATTCTAAGCAAAATGGGAAGGCCCTTATGTAATCGAGTCCGTGTTTTCCAATGGCGCCTATCGGTTATCCAAGCCCAATGGAGATCTCCTCATGATGCCGATCAATGGCAAATTTCTTAAGAAGTACTATGTATAAAAAAAAAAGACAGAATAAAAATAAAATTTTTTATATTATTATTTTTGTTCTGAACAAAGGATTGAGGACGAGGACCACTGCCTTCCTTATTAAATACATAGTTGGCCAATACATCGAAGGCATCGTTGCCTGAGTTCACAAAAAACTTGCAGGCGGCCATCCTCAGCACCTCTTCCTCAGGATTTTTCCCTGGCTCTACCAAGAAAGCGAGGATGTCTTGTGGTGGCTTGAGAGTAGAAGAGCCTTCGCCTATTTCGGATGGACCTGACACAATTGGCTCAATAGGGCGTGTCTCGATGACGTCTTCAACCTTCATGGAGACTTCATTCTTTTGCTGCATGTCCTTAGAAGACATTTTTTAATAGAGGAATGGAAACAAGAATGAATCTTTACGAAGAGTTTTCATCTATTTATAGGAGAAAGCTATTAATGGATTGGTCTTAGAAATTGAAACAACTTGTCATTCCCGAAAAGACCTGTTCATTCATTACGGCAGATTCATTCATTTAATTGTAGAATTGAATTGACCTTTCATTTCCCAAAAGAAATGCTGGTTCATTCATTCTTTCATTGATATTGGTATATATCCTTAATGACATCTGTTTTCTTATTCCCCAGCTACCAATGTTTGGTTAAGCTAATTACTTGTCTCTTTGGAGAGAAATTTTAATCTTCTATCTTATCAGTTGATTAAAAAGTTGGACTCAGTATTTATCATGTTCATTTGACCTCTGAATAAATATTACATATGCTTGTATTTCCTATCTATCATGTTCATTTGACCTCTGAATAGATATTAATCTATTTTTCTTTGAGTTATTACGATCTATCATGTCCATATTACCTCTGATAGTATTGTATACTCTAAACAGAAAACGAGATTCTATTATCTATCATGTCCATATTACCTCTGGATAGATACAATTGATTGAGTTTCGAAGACTTATCATGTCCATATTACCTCTGATAAGTATTTTCTATCTCATGCCTATTGTTTAATTGTAAAATAAATGATAGGATCACAAAACAAATATTTTATTCATTTCTTGGATAAGATCAAAGGTTACAAAAGCTCCTTATTTTCCTAAGGTGGAGCAGAAACATCTTGAAGTAATTTTTGCAATTCTGCCAGGCGTCTATCACGAGAGCTCAATACTTTTTTAGTTGCTTCAGCATGTCGAGCTTCGGTAGTGCAAAGATTAGAAAGTCCAGCGAAGCTGATTATCAGATTATCCTTGGCTTCATCAAGGGTCTTGATAGTTGATTCGGCTCCGTAGGCCTGTTCTTATAAAATAGAGCCCTGAGCAAGGTGCTGATTCCGAGAAGCGATCATCTGTTCCCTCTCTGTCTTTAACCGAGCTAATTAAGCCTCAACTTCTTGGATTTTATCATTCTGCTGCTGAATCTCCTAGTTTAAGGTGTCATAGGCTGCTCTATGACCATCCAGCTCGGGCTGTATTCCAGCTAAAAAGGCTTTCTCTCTGGCAACCTTTGTACTATAATCATGGAGAGCTTCATTATATCTTGTCTCCCGATCAAGATATTCAGCTGTTAAGGCATTATACTCTTCTTGTATGAGACTTTCAACAGTCTCGCTTGACAGCTTAAGATACTCTCGGATGGGCTGTTCAAGACCCTCCACAATTTTCTCTAATGTTGCTGCTCTCCCCGTATCATTGAACATAGCAACGTTCCTGATGGTAAGAGCCATAGACGCTTTCAAGCTCTTATAACTGAGGCCCTTATTCAGGACCATCTTGATTAGGGTCTCCAAAGTTTTATAAAAAGTTTCAGTATGAATCTCAACTAGGAGATTCATTTCTATGCTTGAACTTGGCATCGCGGCAATATCTACTAGATCTCTTCTTTGGAGACTAGGAACAGATGCTGTTGGTGTGACAGCAGATTGAGATGAAGCAATTCTTGTTACTGTTGTCACAGCCATTTGATCCCTAAAAGCTTCAGGGATTGTGTCTTCAACACTTGCAGATGTGGTTGCTCTGATAGCATGCTGAGATAAAGCCATTGTAGTTACTGCTATCATAGTCAACTGATTCCCAGCAACTTCAGAATCAATGCCTTCAATGTTAGTTACTCCACCCGTTTTTTGAGCTGAAACTATTAGAGTTTCAGTGCCGGTGATGGGTACGGGTGGAATGACGGTGGTGGCAGCTGACTCAAGTTCAGGCATACTCTCCTCCGAAACTTCTACAGGATCAGTAGTAATAGCAGTGGGTGCTATCATAATATTCTCAGTTTCGGTTGGTAATTTGACTATGCTTCCATCATCTCCTTTGACTTCTAGTTGTTTAGGCTCTGGAGATACTTCAAGTTCTTCATCGAGGCTAGTTTCTCCCTCAACAGCTGCTTCATGGTCTGTAGTTGATTTTTTTGCAGATTGTTCTTTTTCTCGGTCATCAATACGAGAAGATAATTCGGGCTGAGCCTCTGCTTCAACCTCTGTTTCAACCTCTGCTTCAAGTTCTTTCTGTACTTCTTGTTGCTCGTCTTCTTGTTGGATTACTTCTACTTCGTCTGAAGAAGAAGCCTCTTCATCAGATTTCTTATTTTCCTCATGGATATCCTCTTGAGGAGGAGGAGGAGCTACAGGCTTTGGTGGAATGATGATATCTACAAAATGAACAAAATAAGTTAATATACAAAATCATGATACATAATTCCGTATAGGTTTTGCGTAGTACCTGGAATATGTGCATTTTGTTCAAGGTATGAATCGTAATCACCATTCCAGTCTTCATCGTCAAAGTGGAGAGCCAGCTCGTCTGATGGGATACGGTCTCGATCAGCAATGTGTGCAGTAGTAGCATCCTCCGTAACTTGTGCCTTTCGTGGCAAAGACAAATGGAGTGAGGAGCTAAGGCGTCCAGGAGACAAAAGTTTTGCAACTTCTGGTACTGCTGCTTGTTGAGGTACTGAAGACCCTTCTCCCGGATGGATTGAAGAGGAAGCAACATGTTGATCCTCTTCGACCGAGATGTCATCTTCTGGAGAAAAGGCTCCAGGTTTGGAAGGCCCTTTAGTAGTAGTCTTCTTCTTCTTCTCAGGAGACTTCACGGGAAGAGTGGTAGCTGTAGTTTGCTTTCGTTTGCTGGTTTTACCAATAACTATTGGTCCCGCGGCTATCTCCCCAGCTCCTCTAGGAATTACTGCCAGAAATTCATCTATAGCAGAAGTATTGTCTGGTACGTCAGGAGTTATTCTGATGGGTTCTTCAACATTTCTCTCCTGGGCCCATCGCAGACTTCCTTGCATGCTATATCCGTCTTCGAAGGAGCGAATAGATGTATAAAAACGAGCATACGAGTGAAGTATACGTAGCTCAGTTGTACTAGTGGCTGTAGATATGGTGAATTTAGCACCAGTACATGCAGTGCTGAAATATCTCCATGCTCGTGCACCGTCAATCAGCTTTCCATAATGATAAAAGCTGGTGGAAGGATTGCCAACGTGAAGTTGGTCATATCCAAACTGGCGAGCGAACCTACTTAGTAGGTAAGGCTCAAACGCGCAGTAATCTTCATTCCTGTACATCAGATGGGAGGGTCTGATGTAGGCCAGCCATCGGAAGACAGATCTTGGCAATAAAGCTGATTTATCTACTCTATCTTCAAATTGCACGCCAAGACAGTCGACTGGAACTGGTGGCCTTGTGCAGAAGAAGTTCCAGCCGTGAGAGTAATTTAATGCTGCTCGGGTATCTGCCACCATTGTAGCTCTCCATGTGGATTTACTAAATTTTTGGAGGAAAATCCTTGCTTCATCCTCAGGGCCCGGTGGCAACAAATTGCAATTGTGGTGTAGTAACCAACCCATAAGATAGGTATAGGGTAGCTCTACCCTTGGAAAATTTTCTCGATGAGGAGCATTATTAATCAGCTCTTCATCAAAAGTCCGTAGACCTGCATTTATTCGGCATACCATTGCCGAGAGCAGGTTGATTCTGTTTTTGAATACTAAACGGACCGCTGGCCACAACACATTGTGGTGAATCCAGTCCACGGTACTTATCCCTGGCACGACCCATCTTCGTAGCCATAAGGATAGGAAGCCTGCCAGCAAGGCCTTCTTCGACATCTTCTGACTACCCTGCCTTAGGTAGCTTAAAGCCTCAGTCCCCGCAGGGATGTCTCCAGTTTTGGTAGACAGATATTGGTCATGAGCTTTCTGCGAAGCCATCAACTCCTGGATTACATCTGCAGGAATTATTGAGCAAGGTTTAATGGTTTGAGTTTTGTCTTCTCGAAACCTGCTCTTCTCAGTCTTGGACACTCTATTTTCATGGTAAAATAGATAGGTTGTCCATTTGGTTATGTATGCCAAATGTGACCCAGTTTCGTACATACTGGTGCAAATCAGATAATGGCACATAAGTTCTTCATAGACTTGCACCAGTTCAGGGTTCTTCTCTCGAACTTCTGCTAATTCCCGATTGGAAGGAATGTATTCTTCATAAGGAAATTCGCCCATGGCAGCTTCGAGATGAACTGCATTTCATGCAGAGCAAGACCCATTTCGCCGTGTGGAGTTGCAAAAGTTCCTGTTGAACACATGTACAACTCCAGTAAAGCCAGTAACAAGTTGCTGTTCGGCAGAATGCCATAACTGGTGGAAGCCACCGCTTCATATAGACCAATATCGTCCAATTCTGTTTTAAAGTTCTTCATGACCCAATTACTGATCTGAATCCAGTTACTACTGTAAGGGGTCAGCCACCCTGTCAGCCTAGGGTTGGTCTGAGGATATAAGACCGCCTCCCTTAGGAATTTATTTATGAACATGGGAATTTGTACCGGCTGGATGAGAGATGAGTCCTCACTCGGTATAAACCCGGGCAATAGACCAGAAAATGGGATGACACCACCGTAGGGAGTGCTAATGTGATAACCCATGTCATTTGCTCTTTCTCTTCTGAAAATGATCCTACCTGGTCTACCATAGCTATTGGGAGTCAAATTCCACAGCATTTGACGGTAATGGCTAGCATGGAAGAAAGTAGACAAAGGGTAATCCATGTCCATGTCAGGGAGATACATCACCCTTTCTCCAGATCTAAATACCCAAGCCCCCTTCTTGGGATGAGTCTGCGATTTGAAATCTATCGCATCCCCGAATAAGAAAGCCGGCTTCATGAATTGTTGGTTGTCCAGTGACACTAACACTTCCCCGTCGATCATGGATAACAACATCCTATCTCCTTTGGCAGATATTAGCTGTGCTCTCTCTGCAGGGTATTCGGGGTTGGATTGAGGAAATTTGACATGAGATAAATCCTCCAGATAGTTCGAGCCTACTATGCCCGCTGATGAGCCAAAAACTTCTTCAAGAGGATGAGCTTGCAAATCCACTGACAAAAGGAAAAAAGATCAAGTTAGTGAAAAATCTAATTTGAAGCTTTATGAGTAAAAACATTGACTTTTACGCTTACTAAAGTTGATTAAAAGTTTTAAAGTGTAAAAAAAAGGGTCTTTGTTTTACAAAGTTTTTTATTTTACGCTAGCACATGCTGATGTGAGCGTATTTCTTAAATTTTACGCTGGCATGAGTAGACATGAGCGTAATTCAAATTTTACGCTGACACGTATAACGTGGGCGTATTTCTTAACTTTTTACTCTGACACGTATAGACGTGGGCGTATTTTGTTATTTCAGTTTCTACGCTAACACGAATGACGTGGGCGTGAAATCTGAAAGTTTGGGTTGTTCTCCGACGAGTTTTCCGGCCGAAAAATAGGGTTTTACCCTTCATAGGTGGAGCTACGGCGGGATTGGGCTGTCGGAGTGGTGTCAATGACCGAACGAGAGTTTGTGCACGGTCGGCCGATGAAGAATCGACGGCGGGTTTCTTCTCCTTGCTACCGGCGGCGGTCTTCTTGGGAGCCATCGAGTTAAAGTGAAGGAGATTTCGAAGAAAGGGAGGCAAAGAGATTTGGGATTGCAAAGAGACAAGTAAAGTCTTTATCGAACTCGAAAAGCTCTATTTATAGAGATTTTGAATCGGTTCAAATTCCCTATTTTTACGCCAACTTTTAAAATCCCTATTTTTACGCTGACCGTTGGATATCCCAAACTTTACGCTGACTGGTCAAAACTCGAATTTTACGCTTCTGTTCAAAGTAGTTCAAATTTTGAAAATATTTGAAAACTTTGAAGGGGGTCTTGTAGGAGCGTAAAAAAAATGCTTCATAGACTGAGTCAAAGAGATAGAGCTTTACACTTAAAATGAGCTGCTTTACGCCAGGGACAGATCAGCTACTTTACGCCAGGGACACGCCAACCACTTTACGCCAAGGACAGGTTGTCAAATCATGTATTTAATATAAAGTGATAATGGGCCTGACATAAAGATCTACTGACGGCGTATAACACAGGATTCGAAGGGATTTGTTTTAAACAGAAATCAATACTTGTCGTTTAGTATGTGGACTGAGCTATTTTACGCTCACAGGATGGCTTCTTTTACGCATGAATACTATATGAGCTTTTTACGCTCAAAGTTGACGTGTGCATAAAGTTTATTTGGGCTACCTTTACACTCAAGGTTGTTTTTCAACCACTTTACGTGGGAAGTCCATTTTAGGGCTATTTTACGCCTAGTCTACTACTTTATGCTTAGGGTATATTTGGGTTGTTTTTACGCCCTATCCTTTCTGACTAATTTGGAACGTGGTTTGCCTACGTGGTTTTCATGCCACACATCTCGAAGAACGTGTGTACGTGCATCCTATTCTTATTGAAATTATGGGACACGTGTCAACGTGTGTAAAGGATGACTTCAGTCATGGGTGGCAGTTATTAGCGTAAAGACAGAACTTTTGCTGAGTTTTACGCACAAAAAGCCAAGTCTATGAATAGACTTATTTTTCTCATATAAGAGAGACACAGGGAGACATGAGAGAATACATAGAGATCAGAACCCAGATATTTTGATTCTCCAGAGCATTCTTCTTCAACTTTTCTTTCAGAATAGAGTGAAGCAAAGCAGGAAAGCATTCGGCCTCGCCATCAGTGCCCAAGTACGTCGATACCTTTCTGGTGACTTAGTTCTTCCAGTTGTTCATCTTCTAGCAGTGATCTTCATCATCATCGTATAGTCCAAGGAACAAAGTGATCGACTTCAGATCAGACTTCCATAGCAATACTTTCCAGATTAATTTGTACTTTTTGTACTCTTTTAAGTTTTATTTTCAAAAGCCGATTTTAAGGCATTTTGTTAAGTGAAACAGTAACGCTGCCTTGATTCTATCCACAAGTGACGAATATACTTCAAGATTGGCAAGTACTCATTGTTGTCCCAGCATAATGACTTCTATTCCAAGCTCCTGAAGATCCTCTAATAATTGTGACTGAGCTGCCAAGAAATATGCAATAGGCTTCCTACTCAAAGCATCTGTCACTACGTTCGCCTTGCCACGATGGTACTGTAAGTCTATATCATAGTCTGTCATAAGCTCCAACAACCGCCTATGTCTCATATTCAACTCATTTTACATGAAGACATACTTCAAGCTCTTATGATCCGTAAATATCTCCACACGCTCTCCGTACAAATAATGCCTCTACGCTCTCCGTACAAATAATGCCACCATAACTTTAATACAAAGATCACCGTTGATAACTCCAGATCATGAGTAAGGTAATTCTTCTCATATACCATCATCTACCTCGATGAGTAGGCTATGACCTTTCCATGTTGCATCAAAACACATCCAAGTCTACTACCTGACGCATCACTATAAACTACGAATCCTCTCTATCCAGAAGGAAGCGTCAAAATAGGTGTTGAGGTCAACTCCTTCTTCAACTCTTCAAAAGCCTTCTGGCAATCTTCTGTCCACTGGAACTTCTGATCCTTACGGGTCAACCGTGTCATCTTTGCAATCCGTGAGAAATTCTCTACAAACCTGCTGTAATACCCTGCAAGTTCGAGAAAACTCCTAACTGCTGCAACCAATGTTGGTGTCGACCAAGACTCTACGGTAGCTCTCTTTTTCTGATCAACTAAAAGTCCTTCTTCCGAGATAATGTATCCAGGGAAAGGAACTCTATCAAGGCAAAATTTACACTTACTAAGCTTAGCATACAATCTCTCCTTCCTTAATACTCCCCACACAACTCTAAGATGCTTCCCGAAAATAAGCTAGGAAAAAAAAGGATTAAAATGTTTTACTACAGAAGAATTATAATACCACTAGTCGTACCATTCTATCGTAGGTATAGTATTATAACCTATTCAATGATACTCGTCAGATCACTCCTAGCAATTCCTCCTAATGGGCTCTACGCATCCGATATCCAGGCATTCATACTCGACTCATAATCTCACTTGGATCCATCTATAAGAAACTTACCCGTTTCTATCTATCCAATATCACAATCACACCAATATCTAGCTTAATTATATTCTATAATATAACTATAAGGTTTTAACTATTTTAGTCATTTAATAAGTAGAAGGTAATGATAACCTAAAGCTGGGTCAAAAAACCTATATACCAATTTCAAACAACGATAGGGTCAAGCAAAGCAGGAAGGTTTGTCGAATTATTTCCAAGAACGATGTGAAGCCAAACAAGATGCATAGGATATAGTGTAGGTAAGACTCGAGAACCATATATCTTCGTGGTTATGTCACATAAAGTTACTGCCACGCCAGTGTGCATCTGGCTGCAAATAACTTTCTTATTCCATAATACGACGGATGGCTGTAGTGCACATCTACCATGCCAAGTAATACAAGTTCTTGAGCTTATCTTGGCCAAATCCATGAAATACTTTTGAATTAAATTTTTTACAAAAATACAGGAAAAATGTTAACATGCATAGGATATGGTTCAAGTAAAATTTGAGAAACATATGTAGCCATGATGCCGTTATCTTAAGTCTTGCCTCGCCAGTATTTCTCTGGCTGCAAAAACTTTGATTCCGTAATACAAGGATAAATATAATTTCTCAAACTTTTCCTTAGACCAATCCATAATACACTTTCCAACAACTTAGCACAAAAAGAACTGGAAGAATTACTCAAGAAGTCAACATGGAAGGGTTTAGTCAAATGAGTAGGAAAGAACACAAAAGCAATCATGTTGAAAAAGAAGATAACATGGAAACATTCATGCTGAAGAGTCGGAGAGAAGTCTATAATCTTGTTTGTGGATGTATCCTCAAGTCCTAATCCTCAAGCTATTGCGGGCTAATAGTATAGATATCACCATGACATCGCACAATTCGTGAAGACTCCACCTGCACTTATGACTTCTAATGACTATGCTCCTGCTTTTCTAACTTGATAGTAAGGGAAGATACATCCATTATGAATATTCATCTTACTAGCATGAATATATAAGGATTACAGTAGAACATATCAAACTGGATGCAAATCAAAAAGTCAAGTACGAGTTCGAAACGAAGTCAAGGAAGGTATCAAGCATGTGGATGTGATCCTATGGGTCTTTCCTATTCTATTTGCAGGCTCACGTCGGTACAGTTATGTAACCGAAGTGATTAACGTAGACCTGCATGGGCCACCACAAAAATATGCAACGCCCCAGTCCCAAAATACGTAGGACCAGGAATACGAATACATGCCAGCAGCACTTCACTAATGGGCCAAGCTACACAACAAGCCCATTAGCGAAATACTTAAGCTATAAATCGTGATAATACCCAGAAATACAATATAGTCCACAGGTATATACATCTAATCATATCCACATTGTCCACAAATAGATGAAGAATAAATAAGGAAATGTCTCAAATATCCAGCAATAAAAGTAATGAAGTCTGTGCGGGTAAAACATCCTGAAATTACAGAAATAGAAAGAAAGTACAAATAAACTACAAGTCTGATGAAAAGAAAAGGAAATAATGTAGCAAGACTACATATGATTATAACATGATCACAAAAAATCCTCTAGCACTATCTCGTCCTCCTGTGCCGGTACGCCTCCGGTCTCAGCTCCCGAACCAAAAACCTCTGGGTAGTCTTCAGTTTCGTCTAAGCCTGAGAAATAGCCAGGTCCTCAGAGGACTAGCAAGGTGCATAATATACATGCTAAGGTACAGAAATAAAAATATGAACTAGGACAAGCTACTATATCCGTCTATGTGCTATGCAAGTGAGATACTTTTCTAGAATACCAGACCCCTTCCACTATGGCTCACTAGCACCTCAGCAGGGTATTGTCCCCAGTACCTGTGTCGTGGCACCAAGGACAATCAATTCTCGACAGTGATAATCCCTTACTCTGCTACAGAGATAAAGGTCACTAAACAACGGGCCACACGATAATAGGTCTGATATTGTAGTCAAGTTCTCCCCAATCCCCATGTCTAGAATCTAGCAATGTCAAGTCTGTACAGTCATCTCAAAAGAAAAAAAAAGTAATACTGATAAAGAAATCTAGAATGCTACACGAGGTCAATACCACGAATAGTCATGTAAACCTCGCACCATGAATGTGTCGGTGTCCTGTGGTCAATTGTGTCAATGGACACATCAGTATGTACGTAATACCGAATGTCAATACTCGATGTCACTATCATGACATCGGCACCCGTCTATAAACGGACACTAAGTATCAACGTCCTAAATCATGCAATGCTAATCAAAAATAACAAAAAAACAGAAAAGAATAATCTGTAATGAAGGCAAGGCACGCTTGCCTGTAACTGTTGTCTGCGGGTAGGCCTGTCCAACTCCGGTGTCCTTGTCGATCCTCCCAAGCTCACCTATAATAATACACTATATTTAATATTCTATATCAACATACCATATATAAATTATATGAGTATCTACGCCTCCTAGTTGCCATAACGTTGTTACGACACTGCATCTATTATATAAGTACATATAGGTAACAACCTCTCGTAAATACTTTACAATTATAATAAAATAATATATTTAAATTCTGTAATTTATCTATAAATACTTATATATTGCAATAATTATATTCTCAATAGGGAAACTGTCACGCCCCAGAACCAGAATACTGGAGAGCAGGGGCATACATAGCAAGCTACGTATATTGAAATAGAATCCACCTCGCTATACGGTCACGGCTGTCTAGATATGAGGGTTTACTACAAGCCAACGATCTCTTAAGGTCAAGCCTATTGTCTCAATCTCAAGCAAGTAATATAGTTACAAGATGTTAGACCACCAAATATATAATAAAAGGCGTCCCAAATATTACATATTCAGCTGATCATGAAGCTAGTCATATAAAATACGAGGACTAGCAAGAGTTAAGTCATACATGATCAACCCTAGGATTTGTTAATCATGTTTACAGCCCGTAGGCAGACAGTAAGTAAATATGCATCGAGCTAACAGGTGCTCGTCAGCTAAATGCCTCAAAAGAATAATTTTACAATGTCGTGAGCGAATCAAAATGGAAAACCCACTCGTAGCCCGGGTTCCTTCTAGTCGCCACCATTGGGCTGGAAGTTCGGTAGATCCTCGGGTGCTGCTCCGAAATCTGGCCACACAAAACCAGCTGGGTCAAACCCTAGAAAGAGCAAGTGCCACAAGGGAGGCCACGCAATAAGAACACAAGCCAGCATATCAGATCATAAGAAAATAGAAGAAAAGTACAAGTAATAAAGAGTACGACAGGACAATAAACGACTAGGGACGTGGAACCATTCCGGGAGCCAGGTTACAACCCTTAAACCAAATAAGGACCGGGGTTGTAACCCTTTGCCTGAATAGCACTTTGTCTCTACCTATTTATTGTTAAAGATAAGTAAAACAATCATGTTCAAGAGTACCAGGTACTGGGACTAGACGAGACATAGACAAGGCTGGATACCATCCATTCACAAGCGGCCAAGCAAATACTACGGCTTACTACTTAACTAACTAGGGTTATCACAAGCCTAATTACTAACAAGATACAAATGAAAAATTCCCAGTCCCAAGCCCTGCAGACTATCCAGTTATCCTTCCGCGGGTTGAGAGTATGGTTGGGTACATCGCCCAGGAGACGATATACCCTTAGGTGACTTAGAGCGTGTAACACATGACAGTGTGCTGGAAATGTGCCCTACTCGTCGGCAGGCTACAAGTCCATTAAAGCGCCTAGATAACGAGATCGCCTGTGACTGGAAATTCTTCTTGAACTATAGTTTGATCTAGTCATTAGCCTAATCCATATTCAGTGTGAATCCCTGACCGTGGTAACCAGGGAGTCACGTCCTAGACATGATACAAGATAAGACAAGACAAGACAAGTGGATTGCATAAAGCAACAAGAATGAACACCCACGGAGTCAGAGTTTATTATATGAGTCAAGTTAGCCATCGCAACAGCATCAAGTCAAGTCATGTTACAAGTCAGGAGTGCGCCGCCATGGGCCACTATCAAGTTATCCAGTACCAAGATTAATTATGAATCTTAGGTTACAAGTTAATAGCGCACCCCATCGGGTCACTATCGAGAAGATCAGAAAGCACTAGGATCATAAATCACAAAATTCACGAAAACCGTACTAGTCATAAGCAAAATACCGAAAACCGTGCCAGGTCGTGTTGGGTCGAGACAGTCGTGTTGTGTGGAACAAGATCTCAAAACTCCAATCCCCAAAAGAATAGCCAAGTCCAAGGAAATAAAACCAAATCACCATGGGCAACAGGTTGCGCTGGGGATCAGATTGCGCTGGGAAAATGGACTGCGCTGAGGTTGGGTTGCGCTAGAGTCGGCTTGCGCTGGGTCGAGTTACGCTGGAAGCGAGCTGCGCAGGGGGTGAGCTGCGCTAGAATTGGGTTGCGCTGGAACTAAGCCGCGCTGGGAGTGAGCTGCGCAGGATGTGAGCTACGCAGGATTGGGTTGTGCCGGGAGCGAACTGCGCTAGGGTCAAGCGCGCTGGGTCGAGTTGCGCTGAGGAGCGAACTGCGCTGGGGTCAAGCGCGCCAATGGAAGGAAGGCGCTGGAGCTAATGAGCGCCAACGCGGGTCAGGCCAGCACAAAGCGCTGGCCGAGGAGTTAGCACAGTTCAGCCTTGCGCTAAAGAGCGCTGGCCGAGGATCATCTTCTCCAACAGGCCGAGAGGAAGACCCCAAGAACTCCAAAATTCCAATCTTCATAACTTAGCCAAAACAAAACCAATTCTGGATTTTTGAAGTTCTAACTTGTGTAAAATTGAATTCTTATCCACATGGAAGCCTCAAAACAAGCAAAAATCTAAGTTTAATAGATCAAAACCAAGAAAATCCAAAAATGGTTAAAACTTAGATCTAGAAAAATGGAAGCTCCAAATCACAAAATGCCAAGTTATAATGTTGTTCACCATGGCCTAATCTAGCTAATGGACAAATAAAATGGGGTGCTTATTTGGTGATAAAGTGCACTTGCCTATGGAGGTTGGGTGTTGTGTGGAGGAAGGAAGAAGAAGATGAAGAAATTAATGGAAGTTATGAGGAGAGAGAAAGTTGGGTAGAGTTTTAATGAGGGATGGTGTGTTGTGTTGAGGGTGGAGGTTAACTAAGTGTGGTCCAATGCATATTAAACCAAACCAAACCAATTCCTTCTCCATAAAATAAAACCACGCCAGGTCCAAAAACCTATTTTACGAGAAAATCAAAATCCGCAAGTTAAGCAAAACACAATTACAGGCCAGAATCTGAGAAAATAAAATACAGGTCCGAAATACATATAGGCCTAATTGAAATACGTATTCCGAAATACGGGCATTACAACTCTACCTACCTTAAAAGAATTCCGTCCTCGGAATTTAAATCAAGATGCTTAGGGATATACGAGCCCGCTATACTATCCACAAGTAAGCTACACTAAGCAAACAATCAAACAATTACACATGCAAGCAAGGGATGGAAAGATAAGGCATAAGGAAGACATTATACCTTACGAGTCAAACAAATCGGGATATCGTGATCGAATATCGTCCTCACGCTCCCACGTTGACTCACCTAGAGAGTGATGACCCCAAGCAACACAGACTAAACTAATAGTCTTGTTCTTGAGTATCTTTTCTCTCCGGTCCAATATGGACACGGGCCTCTCCTCATACGAAAGGTTGGTACCAACAACCAATTTTGAATGGTCCAGGATATGGCTCGGGTCCGGGATGTATCATCGTAATTGGGACACATGGAATACATCATGCACCTCACTTAGCGACGGCGGAAGAGCGAGACAATAGGATACATCTCCTACTCGCTCCAGGATATCGAACGACCCTATATACCTAGGACTAAGCTTTTCTCGTACGCCAAAGCGAATGACGCCGCGGTTAGGCGAGATCCTAAAGAATACATGGTCATCGATAGCAAATTCTAAGGGACGTCGATGAGCATCGGCCCAATGGCGCTGGCGATCTTGGGCCACTCGAAGACTATCGCTGATCATTCTGACCACTTCAACTGTCTGGATAATCATTTCTGGACCAAGCATCTGCCTCTCTCCTACATCATCCCAGGCTAACGGGGATCTATACTTTCTGCCATATAAGGCCTCGAAAGGTGCCATCTAGATACTGGCCTGGTAACTATTGTTGTAGGAGAATTCCACCAGGTACAGGTGATCCTTCCAGGAACCACCGAAGTCAAGGGTACAAGATCTCAACATATCTTCAAGAGTCTGGATTGTGCGTTCCGACTGGCCATCTGTCTGCGGGTGATAAGCTGAGCTAAACTGAAGGTGAGTTCCCAAACTCTCTTGCAGGCTACGCCAAAAGTGCGATGTGAATCTTGAATCCCTGTCTGAGGTGATACTGACGGGCACACCGTGAAGCCTGACAATCTGCCTGAGGTACATTTCTGCTAGCTGAGCCGTAGACTGGCCAACTCTGAATGGGAGAAAGTGAGCCACCTTCGTGAGCCTGTCAACTATAACCCAAACAGCATCTCGACCAGCCGGGGATCTAGGCAATCCAGTCACAAAATCCATGGTCACATGCTCCCACTTTCATTCTGGAATTGGCAAGGGCTGAAAAAGTCCAGCGGGCCTCTGATGTTCAGCTTTAACCTACTGGCAAACCAAACACCGAGAGACAAACCGGGCTATCTCCCTCTTCATGCCAATCCACCAGAAATGCTGACGAATATCTCTATACATCTTCGTGCTACCGAGATGAATAGAATACTGTGAACTGCGAGCTTCTACCATGACCTCCTGTCTGATATCTCTACTGGGTACACAAAGACGAGTGCCGTGTCAAAGTGTACCATCTTCATGAATGCACAACTCTGGCCTTCTCCCTGCCTCACACTCTGTTCTGAGTTGCTGAATCTTGGAATCCATAGACTGCGCCATCCGGATCCTCTCAACTATGCTAGACTGAACCTGTAGACTGGCCATCAATGCCACGTTGGTAGGAAGAACCACTTCAATTCCCATCTTCTGAAGATCTGCCAATAACTCTGGTTGCGCTGTTAGGAAGTAAACTCCGTCTCTCCGGCTCAACGCATCTGCTACAATGTTGGCCTTCCCTGGATGATACTACAATTCCATATCATAGTCCACCAGTAGCTCAAGCCATCTTCTCTGCCGCATGTTAAGGTCCTTCTAGTGAAAACATACTTCAGGCTCTTATGATCAGTAAATATCTCCACTCTGTCTCCGTACAAGTAGTGCCTCCACAACTTGAGTGCAAACACTACTACTGCCAGTTCCAAGTCATGGGTCATGTAATTCTTCTCATGATCACAAAGTTGACGTGATGCATAAGCTATTACCTTCCCATGCTGCATCAGAACACATCCTAAACCTCTGCCCGAAGCATCACAATACACTGAGAATCCTCCGGTCCCATCTAGAAGCGTGAGAATGGGAGCCGTTATCAAACCTCGCTTCAACTTCTCAAATGATTCCTGACACTCTGCTGTCCAAGCAAACTGCACATCCTTGCGGGTCAACTGGGTCATCGGCATCAAAATCCTGGCAAAATCTGAAATGAATTGCCGGTAGTAGCCGGCCAATCCAAGGAAGCTGCGAACCTCTGCCACTGAATTAGGTACTGGCCATGCCTCGATAGCCACAATCTTCTGGGGATCTACTTCCACTCCTCCTCGGGTAATGATGTGACCCAAGTACGAAATGCGATCGAGCCAGAACTCGCATTTATTGAACTTGGCGTACAACTGATGCTCTCTAAGCATCTGAAGGACGATTCTGAGATGCTGCTCGTGCTCTGCTTCGCTTTTGCTGTAGACCAGGATGTCATCTAGGAACACGATCACGAACTGATCTAAGTAAGGCATGAAAATGCGATTCATGAGGTCCATGAATACGGCTGGCGCATTGGTTGCTCCGAATGACATAACAAGAAACTTCTAATGCCCATATCTTGATCTGAATGCTGTCTTCGGGATGTCCTGCTCTCTGACTCTGATCTGGTAGAATCCTGACCGTAAGTCTATCTTCGAGAACACTGAAGCCCCTTTGAGTTGATCAAACAAGTCATCTATCCTCGGAAGAGGGTATCTGTTCTTGATTGTCCCTGAGTTCAAGGTACGATAATCTATACATAACCTGGACGTACCATCCTTCTTCTTTACAAGAAGCATCGGGGCTCCCCAAGGCGATCCACTTGCACGGATAAATCCCTTGGTCCTGAGTTCTTCAATCATCTTGTACAAAATCTTCAACTCTGAAGGCGCTATCCTGTAGACTCGCTCTGATACTGGTGCTATTCCGGGGATCAAGTCTATAGTGAACTCGATCTCCCTCTCTGGCGGTATCCCTGGAAGTTCCTCTGGGAAGACATCTGGAAACTCTTCAACTATCCGGGGTAATTGTACCGCTGCTACTGCCATCCGTAATACTAGAAAAGATGTCTCCACTGCGCCTCTGGAAAATAAAAACTCTGGCTTGCCTGGAATACTAAAGACAACCCTGCCAACATGGAAGTCTATCCTAGCATACTGGTTCCTCAACCAATCCATGCCTAAGACTACATCATAGTCTGCCATAGGGAACTCTATAAATCTAGCGGGGAACTCTCTACCGCTAACTACGATCCGACACGAGGAAAACACTCGATCTACTCCCACAAGACCATTACCAGTAAGTATATTGAGCCTTACTGATAATGACTCGGGCTCCAATCCTATCCGTATCACGAATCGTGCAGACATGAATGAATATAATGCACCAGAATCAAATAATACCGATGCTGGAGAGGAGTTGACGAGAATAGTACCTGCCACTACCTCACCTGGTGCAACCTCTTCTTCCATATTCATCATCATTGCCTGACCTTGTCCTCTGGCTGTGGGTCCCCTCTGCTGGAAACCTTTCTGCCTGCTCTGCACTTGGGCTTGGGTATACTGCTGCTGAAACGCCTGGGCCTGAGGCAACAATGGCCTCGGGTACTGCTGCTGCTGCATAGGTGCTGGTCCCCTAACCGATGGACTGGTTAGGTTAGAAGAGGATGAACTACCCCTATTCGGACAGGCTCCTTTCTTGTGATCTGCCGCTCCACAAGCTAGGCATAATCCCTGCGCCCTGCGACAATCTGCCACCACGTGCCCTGGCTTCCCGCAATGAGAACATCCTATCGCGGAAGTCTGCTTCTACTTCTGCTATTGCGGGTACGTCAGGGTTGAATGCTGAACCGATGTCACTGAGGCCGCCCGCCTCGGAGTTCCAATGGTCAAACCTCTTGCTGCCGGGGCTAGAGCTGATGATTGGTGCACCTGATTGTGGGACCGCTTCCTACCTCCGGTCCTATCCACGATCCTCTGGGAGGTGTACTCGTGCTTCCTAGCTGCCCTCAATACTGCATCGAACGTCTGGTATTCGAGCTGCTCAACTGCCAACAAGATCTCCAAATGCAGCCCCTGCTAGAACCGCTGGGCCCTATCAAACTCGGTTGCCACCAAGGTGGGGGCAAACCTACTGAGTCTAGAAAACTCAGATGTATAACCATCGACCATTCTGCCTCCTTGCTTCAAGTTGGTAAATCTCGTCTGCAGGTCGTACCGAGCCACAGCATCGAAATACTTTGTCTGGAATCTTTCTCTAAATACCGCCCAAGTAACTGGCACCGCTAATCCTACGGCCTGCGCCGTCCACCAACCGCGAGCTAAGTCTAGCAACTGCAGGCATACCACCGCCACCTTCTCATTCTCCGGTGTCCTAGCTGCTTCCAGAACTACCTCGGTATCCTGAAGCCAAGCGTCCGCGGCAATCGCATCATCGCTGCCGTCGAAGAATGGAGGATTCAGGCGCTTGAAGCTGTTGGCCGTACTGTTCCCTGGATGACCGCCTCTGTTCAAAGCATCTGCCACCGCCTGGTGTAAGGCATCTCTGCGACGATCCTGGGAAGCTAATAGGGACCTGATGAGATCCACCAAAGTGCCATTATCAGGCTCTGCAGGCTGAACGGGCTGAATTGGTGGCTCTCCTCCAGTAGGCACGACTCTGGAGGCCACTCCTGAATGCTGGGCTTGATCTCCAGGTTGCTGGTCCACGGGAGGTGCTCCGCCAAGCTGATCGGCAGGTCCAGGAACAATGCTGCTGAAGAAGATGACATAGGAAATAATAAGGAAGGACCAGGACAGATCAACGATACAAGCATGTGATCAGGTCAAAATTCTCAGAGATTTGAAGATACGAGCAGAGATCACGGACGAATACTGATTGAGACATCTATTAGGTAAACCCTCACATTCTTGAATGCCAAGACCTATATGGGCCACCACTTAAACCATGTCATGCCCCAGAACCAGAATACTGGAGAGCGAGGGCGTACATAGCCAGCTACGTATATTGAAATAGAATCCACCTAGCTATACGGTCACGGCTGTCTAGATATGAGGGTTTACTACAAGCCAACGGTCTCTTAAGGTCAAGCGTATTGTCTCAATCTCAAGCAAGTAATATAGTTACAAGATGTTAGACCACCGAATATACAATAAAAGGCGTCCCAAATATTACATATTCAGCTGATCATGAAGCTAGTCATACAAAATACGAGGACTAGTAAGAGTTAAGTCATACATGATCAACCCTAGGATTTGTTAATCATGTTTACAGCCCGTAGGCAGACAGTAAGTAAATATGCATCGAGCTAACAGGTGCTCGTCGGCTAAACGCCTCAAAAGAATAATTTTACAATGTAGTGAGCGAATCAAAATGGAAAACCTACTCGTAGCCCGGGTTCCTTCTAGTCGCCACCATTGGGCTAGAAGTTCGGTAGATCCTCGGGTGCTGCTCCGAAATCTGGCCACACAAAACCAGCTGGGTCAAACCCCAGATAGAGCAAGTGCCACAAGGGAGGCCACGAAATAAGAATAAAAGCCAGCATATCAGATCATAAGGAAATAAAAAAAAAGTACAAGTAATAAAGAGTACGATAGGACAATAAATGACTAGGGATGTGTAACCATTCCGGGAGCCGGGTTACAACCCTTAAACCAAACAAGGACCAGGTTTGTAACCCTTTGCCTGAATAGCACTTTGTCTCTACCCATTTATTGTTAAAGATAAGTAAAACAATCATGTTAAAGAGTACCGGGTACTGGGACTAGACGAGACTTAGACAAGGCTGGACACCATCCATTCACAAGCGGCCAAGCAAATACTACGGCTTACTACTTAACTAACTAGGGTTATCACAGGCCTAATTACTAACAAGATGCAAATGAGAAATTCCCATTCCCAAGCCCTGTAGACTATCTAGTTATCCTTCCGCGGGTTGAGAGTATGGTTGGGTACACCGCCCAGGAGACGATATACCCTTAGGTGACTTAGAGGGTGCAACACATGACAGTGTGCTGGAAATGTGCCCTACTCGTCGGCAGGCTACAAGTCCATTAAAGTGCCCAGATAACGAGATCACCTGTGACTGGAAATTCTCTATGAACTATAGTTTGATCTAGTCATTAGCCTAATCCATATTCAGTGTGAATCCCTGACCGTGGTAACCAGGGAGTCACGTCCTAGACATGATGAAAGACAAGACAAGACAAGACAAGTTGATTGCACAAAGCAACAAGAATGAACACCCACGGAGTCAGAGTTTATTATATGATTCAAGTTAGCCATCGCAACAGCATCAAGTCAAGTCAAGTTGCAAGTCAGGAGTGCGCCGCCACGGGCCACTATCAAGTTATCCAGTACCAAGATTAATTATGAATCTCAGGTTACAAGTTAATAGCGCACCCCATCGGGTCACTATTGAGAAGATCAGAAAGCACTAGGATCATAAATCACAAAATTTATGAAAATCGTACTAGTCATAAGCAAAACACCAAAAACCGTGCCAGGTCGTGTTGGGTCGAGACAGTCGTGTTCTATGGAACAAGATCTCAAAACTCCAATCCACAAAAGAGTAGCCAAGTCCAAAGAAATAAAACCAAATCACCATGGGCAACAGGTTGCGCTGGGGATCAGATTGTGCTGGAGAAATAGATTGCGCTGAGGTTGGGTCGCGCTAGAGTCGACTTGCGCTGGGTCGAGTTGCGCTGGAAGCGAGCTGCGCAGGGGGTGAGCTGCGCTAGAATTGGGTTGCGCTGGAACTAAGCCACACTGGGAGTGAGCTGTGCAGGATGTGAGCTGCGCAGGATTGGGTTGCGTCGGAAGCGAACTGTGCTTGGGTCAAGCATGCTGGGTCGAGTTGCGCTGAGGAGCGAACTGTGCTGGGGTCAAGCGCGCCAATGGAAGGAAGTCGCTGGAGCTAAAGAGCACCAGCGCGGGTCAGCCCAGCGCAAAGCGCTGGCCGAGGAGTTAGCACGGTTCAGCCTTGCGCTAAAGAGCGCTGGCCGAGGATCATCTTCTCCAACAGGCCGAGAGGAAGACCCCAAGAACTCCAAAATTCCAATCTTCATAACTTAGCCAAAACAAAACCAAATCTGGATTTTCAAAGTTCTAACTTGTGTAAAATTGAATTCTCTTCCACATGGAAGCCCCAAAACAAGCAAAAAATCTAAGTTTAATAGATCAAAACCAAGAAAATCCGAAAATGGTTAAAACTTAGATATAGAAAAATAGAAGCTCCAAATCACAAAATGCCAAGTTCTAATGTTGTTCACTATGGCCTAATCTAGCTAATGGACAAATAAAATGGGGTGCTTATTTGGTGGCAAAGTGCACTTGCCTATGGAGGTTGGGTGTTGTGTGGAGGAAGGAAGAAGAAGATGAAGAAATTAATGGAAGTTATGAGGAGAGAGAAAGTTAGGTGGAGTTTTAATGAGGGATGGTGTGTTGTGTTGAGGGTGGAGGTTAACTAAGTGTGGTCCAATGCATACTAAACCAAACCAAACCAAACCAATTTCTTCTCCATAAAATAAAACCACGCCAGGTCCAAAAACCCATTTTATGAGAAAACCAAAATCCGCAAGCTAAGCCAAAACACAATTACATGCCAGAATCTGAGAAAATAAAATATAGGTCCGAAATACATATAGGCCTAATTAAAATACATATTCCGAAATACGGGCATTACAGAAACCCTTTCACAAAAAGTCCTATGTCATTACCACATATGACTTCCTCAAATCGATCCATTAATTTAGTTCCGAAACAATGATAAAACAAAAATAATAAATTCTATAAAAATTACATAAATTAGTTAAAATAGTATTTATAATGTTAAACCTTGCACAAAATAAAGTTTAATATGGATTCATGGAGTTTTGACACTTTTGGACACAAGGAAAACAGAATTTTTCGGAGTTCGATGACATGACAAATGTCATGAATTGTTAAAAATAGCAAACGGATGGAAAACCTAACTTTCAGATATGCGTCGGAAAGGTATCGTCGTCTGGATTCTGAATAAAAATATTAAAAGGTTAGAAACTGACCTTAGATAGGCTAAAAATGGCCCGCAATAGAATTTATCAGTTCTGGATACCCTGTCGTAGAATCAACGCCACGGGCAAACCGCTTAGAATTAGGAGATCTGAAGATCAAAGATTGGAGTAGACATACAAAGGTAACTCTCAGATTTGGTTTAAGAAGAAAAAAATGAGAAAAAGTGGATGAAACATCGTCTATAAGTCGACTAACCTGCTGTGACATTTCAGACTTCGATTCGACGGAGTTTCGGCCAAGTAGCACGTCGTGCACCCCTCTAACGGCCGCAAGGTTGTTCCTAAAGTTGCTAGGGTGGAAGGGAATGTTGAGAGGGACGTCCAAGTGGTGGTGGTTGGCGCAAAAATTGAGGAAAAATTATATTTTGTGAAGAAAGGGGGGTCGGCTAGGGTTTCGGGTTTGGAGTGGTGGCCGCTAGGTTTAGGGGGATTTATGGAGTAGTGGGTGGTTATGTGAGAGGGGGATGGTTAGGGTTGGTTTGTATTTATACCATTAGGGCATGGGATTTGGTTTGATCTAATTTGGATATGATTTGGTTCTGCAAATCGTACTATTATTAATAGGTTTCCTATTTTGGTTAGATGTTTGACCAAGCTAAATATATAAGGGAATATTGCATATGGATGCAATTAAACCTCTAAAATTCTCTTAAATATATATATACTTGGTTTTGGTACTCCTAATTAGGCTCTAACTAGTAGGGTTGACTAGGTTAGGGTCCGAGTATCACTACACCAAATCAGGGCTTTTACGACCACTCATTTACGGCGTGCATTAGATATATGCCGTAAATAATATAATTTTATGGCACACCACAAATGCGAGCCGTAAATTCTTCTTTTTAGCTTTCTAATACGATATGTATTTTTAGGGCCGTTAAATGTTCTCAATTACGACTTGCATTTATGCGAGTCATAACATATAGGATTTTTACAACAGTTCACGGCCTGTAGTGGTAAGGCCATAAATAAATAGACTTTACTGCCTACAAAAGTCACGCCATAATCACATCTACCTACTCCCAAAAAAAATTGCCACCTATATACACAAAACCGTTAAAGATGAAATAATTCCCTCCCAAATTTCTATTATCTCACCAAACCCAAAAAGAGTACATAAGGGTGTCTTCTGTTTTGATAAAAAAAACTCCGGAAGAGAACCCTATTTTTGGCGGCTTCAAAAAATAGGGTTTTTGAAGCCGACGAGTCTTCCGGGAAGGAAAAAGGACGGTAGGTGACTCTTCTGTTCCTATACTTGCTTTTGTTCCCAACGTCTTCATGTAGTAGAGGTGAAGTCTCGTAGGTGAGCCTTCTATTCTCGACGAGTCTTCTGTTCCTGACTAGTCTTCTCCGGGAAGATCGTTTTTCTCGACGAGTCTCCATCGGTGAGCTCTGGTCATATAGGAAATATTAATTACTTTTATTGATTCGAACTTGACTGGTAGGTTTTTGATCCAATTCCTCAAAGGAGGCACCAGCTCCGGTCAAGCAGCTCCTCGGCTCGAGGCTTTCTTCGATCGGTGAGTATTCTTGAAATAATGTGGTTTTGATGCATTAGATCGAATTTTTATGATTCTGTCCTATCTTTTTCTAGGATAATTTCTGTGTGATTAGGCGGAGTAGAGACCCTGTGACTTGTTGCGTAAGAAATCCTATTGTCTATGTTTCGATTACCTTTTCTATTTGCTGGTACAATATTGTCTCTGTTTTTTTATTGTTGTAATTTTGTAGAAGCTGTGACCCTGTGACTTGCTGAGTAAGAAATCTTATTGTCTATGTTTCGATTACCTTTTCCTTTGATTGCTTCTTTGTAAGAAATCATGTGACCCGGTGACTCGTTTGATTACTTTTTTTGTGAAGTAAGAAACCATGTTGTCTAAGTTTCGATTGTGATTTTTCCAATTTCTTTCTTTGTATTAAAGGTTTTTCATGTATTCTTTTATTTTGATTGACTGTTTTCATGGGCCGTTCTTTGTATTAAAGGTTTTTACTATTGTCCTTTGTATAAAAGGGGTTTACTATTGTATATCCCTTGTGTATATCCCAACAACGGTTCATACTATTACTTTTTTGGGGGGGGTATCTTGTCCATTATCATGTGATTTCTTTTATCGGATTCCTAAAACTAAGCTCAGGATATATGAGGGAGTGTCTGGAGTTGAGGATATAGGTATGTCTGTTGGGGAATCATTGATTGGTCGATCAAAAATTGCTGCCTTTTAGTAGAGTAATACATCTCCTGTGTCCAACAGGCAACATGGTTATGATTTGTTTGGGAGGGGGGGTGATGAAATTACAGAATAAGTGAATTGCTCTATGTAATGCTTATTTAGTGTTAGAAGACATTAGCAAGCCTCTAACAGAGATGTAGTCCTACCTGGGTATCAGTGGAAACAAGGGAATAGAAAAAAGCATTGTACTCTTCTTTTCCACCTGCCATCATATCCTGAAGTCGACCCTGCATAGAAACAGATGGATGTCACATACCAATTACCTTACAGTTTTGTTGGATATATATACCGGCAAGATTAAGGCTAAGGCGGAAAAAACAATTAATGAAACAAAGTCCAGAAGCATAAGGCTTGTTCAAGACATTAGTAAGAGAGTAATATAGAAAGCAAGCACAGCCATGTCCTTTTGGACTAGTAACTAACCTGCAAATGTAATCTAGACAAAAATATAGAATATAGGTATGCGTGGTGTTGGTACACTGATATTGAGATGCAGTTGATGTTGTGTTCCAGAGTATCAGGAAAGGAAGTAATCTACTTATAGGGGATAAATTTAAATTTTTTGAGGTAGTATTGACTATTTGAGTACAAGTCGACATACCTTAGTTATATTAGACTCATTATAACCATGATAGGATGATGGGTTGATTTTTGCTGTTGTCTCCATAATAGTTCTTTTTTTTATCAAAATTTGTAACTTGGTACCGTATTCTCTGATTACTTGTGGTTCTCATCTCCTATATTATTTATTTGCGATTATTGTTAGTTAAATATACCTACCAGCTCCAGTATGAAATTGCCAATGAGACCCTCATTATATAAGCACTGGAATTCCATACCTCTGCAGTATTGTCTTGGTGAAGCCAAGGAAGGGGCCTCTAGCTTTGGCTCCATATCTGGCATCTCCACCCAGATATGGTTATTTATAGGTCTGATCATATCATGTATTGTGCCACAAAAATTATTTAAGTTTGACCTTTAGAGCATACTTTATACTCCAGCAAGAATTTTAGCAGCTTTGACCCTGAAAGCATGTCTGCTTACACAATTAATTGGATCACATGGTCGATTAATCACAATTATGTGGAAACTTGGAAATTTATGCATTCTATTTTGTTCTAAAATCCTGTATGTTGATCCAGTGTTTAGCAATGACTATTTGTTTACTTATGGGCATGTGCACATATAATTACTTACAGTGCGGTTCTTTACTATATGGATTTGAAATTGTATTGGATTGGAGTTTTTTTTTCTATTTTACACCCATCTGCCAACAATCTAGCTAGAAAATGTGTATGCTTAAAAGATTTAAATGTCTCCTACACGTGTATGCTTGAAAGGTTTAACTGTGTATGATTTAATTAGATATATGTTCTTTGAATGTTAGTTTGAACTTGTTTACTATAGTTTTATTGGGCTGGTGTTAAGTTCTGATTTTGATTGGTTAGCTTCATGAGTTGTTTTTTGTTGACATTGATTTTAAATGTTATTTTCTTCTTTCCTTGTGATGTCTTATGCCCATAATTTTGCAGTATTGTCATTGTAAGACAATCATCCATTATGGATAAAGAATAGACTTATATGCCAAGGTGAATTCCGAAGCCCTACACTATAATGTTTTTAACATCCCAAACATATTTAGCTTCTAATTAGTGTAAATTTGGTTTTCTTATTTATTTTAGACCATCACAAGCATATCGAGAGGGAGCACGAAAGTTTGTAGATAAGGTTCAAGAAAGTAAGGGGTATCCAGATAAGATCCAATGTCCTTGCATCCAGTACTTAAACTTAAGATACCATCATTATGATGTAGTATACGACCATCTAATTTATGCTGGAATTGATCCTACTTACACCACTTGGATTTTTCATGGAGAAAAACCAATCACAGTAGAAGAAACTGAAAATGATGAAATTCCATCATCGTATAAAATGTTTAGAGATGCATATTTCCAAGATGATGACATGGATCATATAGATGAAACAAGAAACGGAGATTTTGAAAAACTCATCGAAGAGGCAGAACTACCTTTATATTCAGGATCAACACACACTAAGATGTCTGCAACACTTATGTTATGCAAGGCCAAGGCTCGACACAGCATATCTGACAAAGCATTTGATGATGTTCTCAAGATTGTTCATGATTTGTTACCAGTTGATAACATACTTCCGGATAGCTTCTACTTAGCCAAAAAGTTATTTAATACTTTTGATCTAGGTTATGAGAAGATACATGCATGTGAGAACGACTGTTGCTTGTTTCGAAAAGATCTAGAGCATATTGAGACTTGTCCGAAGTGTGGTTCTTCTCGGTGGAAACTCAATGAGCGAACCAAAAAGATAAGGAAGGGAGTTCCGGCAAAAGTTTTGAGGTACTATCCTGTTATTCCAAGATTTAGAAGATTGTTTAAGTCAGCTGAAAAGAGTGAACAATTAACATGGCACCACTCAAACAAAAGTCATGATGGCATTATGCGACATCCAGTTGACTCTTTGGCATGGAATATAATAGATGATAAGTGGCCCTCTTTTGCATCTGTTTCTCGTAATCTTAGACTTGGCCTTTCTTCAGATGGATTTAATCCTTTTGGTGATCTTAGCTCTAGACATAGTTGTTGGCCTGTAATTTTGGTTACATATAATCTTCCTCCATGGTTATGCATGACAAAAGAAAATTTAATGTTGACATTACTCATTCCTGGGCCAAAACAACCAGGAAATGATATAGATGTGTACCTAGCACCTCTTATAGATGATTTGAAAGAGATGTGGACAAATGGAGTAAGTATTTATGATGCATTTACTCAATCCACATTTATTTTGAGAGCTGTTTTGATGTGGACAATAAACGATTTCCCTGCTTATAGCAATCTGTCCGGGTATGCTGTTAAATCCAGTAAAGGATGTCCTGCCTGTGGAATTGAGACGTGCTCAAAATGGTTGAAAAATAGCGACAAACACGCATTCATGGGCCACCGGAGATTTCTAGCTTACAATCATCCATTTCGGGTAAAAAAATCTTGGTTTGATGGGACTGAAGAACATGGTCAAAAGCCTCAAATTTTAACTGGTTCAGAAGTTTTTCAAGTGATCAGAGATATAGAAAATGACTGGGGGAAGGCTAAGAAAAAGAAGACAAAGAAAAGGAATAGAGAGGATGAAAACGAAGTGCATGACGTCGTAGAACCTCAATCAGTATGGAAAAAGAAATCAATCTTTTTCGAACTACCATATTGGGAGGTTTGTCTTTTTTGCTTTATATATTTTTGTTTTAAACAATAAGCTTGTTTGCTTTTAAATTTGTTTATAGAATTTAACATCTCTCTATTTGGTCCTTTTTGTAGTCATTACTGTTGCGGCACAATTTGGATGTGATGCATGTTGAAAAAAATATTTGCGAGAGTATAATAGGCACTCTATTGAATATTAGAGGCAAAACAAAGGATGGCTTAAAGCCTCATGAAGATTTAAAACACATGGGAATTAGAAAGTCATTGCATCCGAATAAAGATGATGACTCTGGTTATAAGAAAGCACCATATGTGTTGTCAAAAAATAAGAAAAAAATATTTTGTAAAAGACTATCTGAGTTGAGATTGCCAGATGGTTATAGCTCCAACATTGCAAGTCATGTATCACTAAAAGATTGCAAAATTTATGGGCTCAAGTTCCATGATTGTCATGTACTAATGCAACAAGTTTTGTCAGTAGCATTAAGGGGACTATTAGACAAGGGGCCGAGGATTGCAATTTTCAGATTATGTGCTTTTTTTAATTGCCTATGTCAAAGAGAGCTTGATAAAAATAATTTGGAATTACTTGAAGACCATATTGCAGAGACTCTGTGTATGCTTGAAAGGTTTTTTCCTCCATCATTTTTTGACATTATGGTTCACCTTACTATTCACTTGGTTCGAGAAGCACTAATAGCTGGACCGGTTCATTTTCGTTGGATATACCCATTTGAAAGGTGACTCCAATATTTACTCTTCTATATAAAAAGTTCTTTGGTTTAATTATTGATCGAATTAGTTATTGTTAATTTGTTAAACTTACATTTTGAAATAGGTATATGAAAGTACTGAAAGGTTTTATGAAAAATCGTTCAAATCCAGAAGGTTGTATAGTTGAAAAGTATAATGCAGAAGAGTGCACAAGTTTTTGTGCTCCTTACATAAATCAAGCAGCACAAGTAGGTGCTCAAAAGAGCCAATATGAAGAATATAAAGATGGAAATATATTAGAAGGAAAACCGTTAGGTGAGGCTAAATTGAAGGAATTGTCCCCTAACATGTTTGAAGTTGCTCATTTGTATGTCCTAGAGAATACAGCAGAAGTTGAACCGTATAGAGAGTAAGTTTCTAATGTATATGTGCTACAGTAATTTAAGTATCTCTTTGGTGGTTTTAGTTTGTTTTTATTTGCAGTTTATAACTTTATTCACCATGGTCTTTTATCCAGAATGCACATAGAGGAGCTTCGATTTTCTGATATACGACTTCGTGGGAACGAAAGTCTTTTAAGAAAGAGGCATAAAGACACATTTAGTGCATGGTTAGCAAATAAAGTCAAGGTTGGAGATGCTAGTAACATGTCAGACCTTGTAAAGTGGATAGGGTGCCGACCTAAACCATATGTTGAATCCTATTCAGGTTATATTATCAATGGAAATCGATTCCATACAAGATATGTTAAAAATTGCACACAAAACTCTGGTGTTTCTCTTGAAGCAGAGACAATGTGTCGATCAAGTGCAAGAGATATGTCACATGTCAGTGGAAAGATTGTGTTCTATGGTGTCATAAGAGATATAATTCTGTTGGACTATCACAAGTTTAAACTCCCTATATTTCATTGTGATTGGGAAAACATAGGAAGTGGTGTCAAAGTTGAAGAGTGTTTTATATTAGTTAACCTTCATGAAGGTCAGCATCAATTTGAGAATGATCCTTTTATATTTGCCTCACAAGCAAACCAAGTCTTTTATTCCAGACATGATGATACTTCAAATTGGTATGTGGTACTTAAAGCACCACGAAGAGGAGTTTATGAGTGTGACACTAATGGGAATGATTGCATACCATATGCTCCATTAGATGTCTTCAATCTTAATCTTGATGATGAAGATTTTGAAAGAAAGGACTATGAGGTCTTGGATGAATTGGTAATTGTTGCAATGATGATGTTGTTTATTATTTTTATGTTTCATGAGATAGATTTGATTACTAATACTAATTTTTAATTTTATTTTCAGAGTCAACCATCATAAATCATGAGTGGTGTCGAGGTAAGCATCCTTTTTGTATATATTTTCTGTCATGTGTATGTTTATCATTTTGGTCATATTTTTTAAGCATAACTGTTGCAAATATTTTTCTATGTGAAGCCTTCAAAAAATAGAGCAAGGTTTACAAAAAAGCAACAAATAATTGCAGCAGCCGCAACCATTCAAGATGAGAATCAACCTAAAGGAATATCAAATGGAGATTCTAATTCTCCAACCACTGATTTCCCAGAAGTTCAATCCCCCCAAAATCCAAAGGCTTCAAACTTAAAACCCAGAGGGAAGGCAAAAGTTTTATATTTTACCAAAGGAAAAGGAAAGGGGACCCGTCTTGAAGTCGAGTTCATTGAAATAGGCCAACCGTTTAGAGAGAATGCAGCAAAATTTTCTTCTTTTCTTGGAATCACAGCTAGAGAGTTAATACCAGTGACACTTGACAATTGGAGCGATCTTACTGATGAGTTTATCACGCAAATATGGGAGCACATTATGGTAGTATTTTCTATAAGTATCAAATTTACATTTTGTTAGATATATTTCTAATACAATTGTTCATTTTATTTTGTAGCAAAAGTTTAGTTTTGCTGAATGTTATAAAAAGTATACATTTGGAAAGCTAAGAAAACATTGGAGGGATTACCGAAGTTCGCTGGTAAATAAAGTGATGGACCAAGCCAAGTTGGTTGGCCTGAAATGTGCTGCTACCGTCTTGAAACCTGACAGTGTAGAATCCATGGAAGTTTGGCAAGCTTTTATAAAAAAACGGACCAATCCATAATATTTGGTGAGTCCTTAATTTATACAATAGAAGTACTACATTAATTTATTTTATTATATAAAAATAATGCACTAATTTTTTGTCTTATGTATTGCAGTAATCCAAATACTGCATTTATTGTAAATATTGCTGTTTTTTTTTACTTATATTGCTGTTTTTTTTGCATATATCCTTGAATTGTGAATATTTTGTAGGCGTTAAATAAAAAGTATAAAGAAATGCGAGCGAATAGTGCACAGAACGAGTCGTAAAGGATTTGCACGGCTAGAGGATGAGATGGTAAGGCAAATTATTGAATCTCTATTGGTGATCACTTAATTTGTTGATATGACAAATAAAATTTTCTTTTGTAGAGACAAGAAAGTGAGACACCGGATTCAATATCAAGGTCTGACGTTTGGATTCGTGGGTATGAAGCAAGAAAGAAGAATAATGATGATGAAGAAGAAGTTGAGGATCATGAAATAGTGGTATGTATACTTCATTTTTCTGTTGCATAGACTGCTGTCTTTGAAGCTTATTGGAAATGGCATATTGAGCTTGAACTTGATTTCACAGTATTTTGCCTGCTTGCTACTTGAACCTATTTGCAGGCCACTTCTTTGCCTGTCAGTGAACACTCTACCAACACATTTATCAAGCTTTCTAATCTTTCATTAATTCTGCTACATACCTGCAGATTAGCTTATCCTCTGGGATATTATTTATTATGATAAGCTCTCTCATGCAGTAGTTATATGTGTGGTAGTAGCTACCAGGTCAACTTTCAATAGTGGAAAATTTCAAATATTATGAGTAAATGAAAAACTATTTGTAATATGGAAAAGCAACTTGGAATGTGTTTGTTACAAAAAATAAGGAACTGACAAGTGCAGATAGCAGACCACATTCATTAAGATATCAAACTTGAAGATGTCTGTAAGTGGGAAGACTGTAACAGGAGCAAGAGAAACTTTGCATCAAGTTACTTGGCTTATAACAGTTGAATCAAGTTTTTCTTTTGGTCCATTGGTGCACACATCCAAAAGATTAAAACTACAAAAACAACAAGAAGCATTTTGAGCATACTGCAAAAGTGCATGCCAGTTTCAATATGCACAAGAGTATTGATTAGATGATATAGGGATAAACAAGTGTCTGTGAGTCATGTAATCTAATCTTAAGAATCTGGAACTACCATTTCATAACGTATCGGTTGATTTGATACGGTACATATGGGCTATTTTTTTGCAGTATGCTCAAAATGTTTGCACACAAACTCTAGTGCACACATCTTAATATATGATACGATGTACTACCATTTCGTAACGTATCGGTTGATTTGATACGGTACATATAGGCTGACATGTACTATCTGTTTTTTATGTGAGTCATGTAATCTAAACTTAAGAATCTGGAACTAGATACACTAAAGATGAAACAAATACAAAATTATTAGAAAATTATATGCAATCATGTTCCTATATGGAACTAGAAGTATAGACCTAAACTCTTAAGAGTTATTGAATCATACGATACGATATGTGATACACGATATAATAAGCAAGCAAATCGATACAAGATATGTTTCGAGTTGACAACTTAGTTTACGGTATATATATATCGGTTCAGAGTAGATAGTGCATATGGATGGTAAACTTTTGAATTGGCTACATCAATTATTTTCTTCATTCTCCTCTGGGGCCTTAATTATTGTTATTTATACTATCCCCAAGTTATAATATTTTTAGATCTAATATTTGAGTCTCTTGCTATGTTCTTCTTGGAGGGATATCTTCATGTATGTATCCTTGCTTGGAACTATGTAAAGACGAGTTCTAAATTCACCAATGTTATCATCTAATGTATATTAGGATCTTTCTGTTGAAGTTACACATATCTGTTCTAGAAATGACAAAATTTAGCGACTTTATTGTCTCTACCTATGTGCATTGAGTGGTTGCCAAATGTCTGCAAATTGTTAAACTACTTCTTTTTTATCCTCAGAAGTTTCAAAAATCATATTGGCTATAGTGGTTTTGGAATCTTCATAGTTACCGTTCACTGATAGCTTTGATACAGGGTACCGGTACAGGGTATGCTACTTCCTCTCATGCCTAGTATGAGTTGGGTAGGCCTAACCAGTACACTGAGTTTGCTTTAGAATGTTACACATGCCATTTTTAGCAATCTGGATTGGGATCTGGCCGTAGTTGGGTCCGTGGATCGAGAACATGGATCCTAGGGGTTTAGGGGGATCCCGATATATAACTATGATAATCCTTTTTACTTTCTGGTGTGTGCAAACATTTTGAGCATACTGCAAAAAAATAGATAGTACATGTCAGCCCATATGTTGGTTTATCTGCAGCAGTTTAGAGGGTTAAATATGTGTCTGTGTAGAGAGGGATATAGGGATAGGCAACAGCAAGTGAAGAAAGGCAGCAGTAGGTAATAAGAAGAGGGGAGAGCAGTGTGCACTTGCGTACTGCAGGCAGCAGTAAATACTGCTTGTTTACAAAAGAAGCAAGGCTTGCCTTGCCAAATGCATGCAGCAGCAGCAGCAGCAGTAGGCTAAATAGGTCTTCGCTCTTTGCAAATGAGCGAGTAGGGGTCAGTAGCAGTAGCAATAGGATGAGAAGCATGGGCGTGTGAGTGCTTGTATGTGTGTGTAATGTGTGGGTGTGTGCTTGTGACAGATAAAGAGGTAGGCTCGAGTTTATTCTGCTTGTATGTATGTGACACATGATTCTTTACTTGCTCTATTGTAATACTATGTGACACATGATTCTTTACTTGCTCTATTGTAATACAGCAACAGGTCAAAAAATACAAAGCACAAGAAAATGGTTCGTCTTTTAGAGATGATGCTGTTGCAAAGGTACTCGGTCCGGATCCACGAGGACGAGTAAGAGGGCTTGGATATGGAGCAGCTCCATCAAAGTTGGAGGGACAAACATAAATGAGGGACAAAGTTAATAAATTAGAAAATGAACTTCTGGCCTTGAAAAATCAAATGAAAATGGCCGGAAAAGGAGGAAGTAATTCGGTAAGTACCTCAATATATTTGCTTTTAAATATTGTGACTCTTTTGTATTTATATATTAAGCTTAACATGTATTAATTACAGCAGAAAGATAATACAAGTGGTCAACATTCTATCAATAACATGACACAAAGCAAAAGGAATGAAACAAGTCCAATTATGAATTCTGTTCATGAGACGACACAAAGCAAGAAGAAAGAACATGTAGTTCTTCGCAATTCCAATCAGGAGGGCTCAAAATGCAAATTGCTAAGTTGGTTAGACAAAAATACAGTTGTTGCCACCGGTGAAATTCTATCAAGGGATCCTAAATCACTAGTACATCATGTGCCGCTTGGTGCTGAATGTTAGAAAGTTTCTGTGCGACATGTAGTAGAGGGTAATGAGGGAGTGACTCTCTATCGACCAACGCGTGAAGCTTTTCTTTTGAATGAAGCACTTGGAAGCATAATTGCATGGCCGATCAATTACATCATAACTTGTTAGAAAAATGGAAGGTAATTTCTATCTAAATACTCCTTTTTTGCTTCTTTTGATATCAGAACTAGCCACTGTAATCCAAACAAAGATATCAGTTTGCACATATTATTTCTTTTTAACATTGATTTATACCTAAATCTAAATGGTAAAAGTATTTTTTTTACTTACCCTTTTTTTAGAAACGCGGGTGAGAGCTCGCACTTTGTTCCAAAGCGGTCCTTACGAGTGGTTAAAGTCTCTTTTGTCTGTGAATCAAAGGCAGGATTGTCAATGAGAGCATTGACAAATACCTATAAATGGTTTTTCGCATTATGGGCTTTGAGATTTGCATTCTTCTTCTTCTTGTTCACAACATCCACCAAATGGCTAGTTATTTGATTGGTGACATAGTCCACATGAGATCCACCTTTGATTGTGTTGATCCCATTGACAAAGCTGACCTGTTAAAGATGATAGAGTTTGCATAATCAATTTAAGCACATATAACATACAAGATACACATGAAAACGACTTTTTTACATACCTGCTGGAACTGCCCTTCACTTTTAGTCACAAAAATTTCCCACCTATCATTGACTTTTTCAGTAAACCTGACAAACACCAACAACATATAAGAATTCCACCATAGCTGACCAAAAAATATGTTATATCAGCACCATGGTAGTTGTTACTTGTGTCCGGTACGTATCAAACACAGCAGACACAACAACCAACTAGCACACTCCAGATCAATGTCATGCCCATGTTATGGTGTTTGTATCAATGTCATGAGTGACACATAGGCTAATATGTAATGTAGAAAGAGAAGTTCTTTTCAAAACCTGTTATTTTTGTCGCCCGATTGGAGGTACAGGTTCACATAATCAGTAAAAGACTTCACGGGTACACGCTGTCCATTCAACTCAACCTTGACAGTCTTGCCTAATGTACCAGCGATATCCACAACTCTCTTCTTCATGAGGGCGACCACGTCATCCTCCAGTTCAGTCATGTTAAACTTGGTCAGGTCAGGTTTAACGGTGACCCTGGTCCAATTTTCTCCGGCCTTGCATTTGGTGATAGAGGGATTAGATTTGCTCCCCATGTTGTTTGTGAATACCTACATGCAAATATTTACAGTACTTTGAATCAGGAGGAGCTCAGGATACTGAACAAAACTATTATGAAATGTGATTGTGCAAACAACAACAGTGAGATGATAAGTTCAATACACTAATTTCTAGTTCCCAAAAGATTTTGAAAATTTTGTTAATATGAATGACATCAGAAGAAACAAAGAAAATCTTTATTAGCTGTTGAAAGAAGGATTTCTTTTGTTATATGAAATACAATTCGTGACTGTTGAAAGAAGGTATTCTATTGGCTTTTTTCTTGCTTCAACTCCTGTGCCTTACAATCTTTATTAGTACTCGAGTCTCTTTCTATTAGTTCATATTCAAGATCATGTGAAATAGTACTGCCTTAAAAATCTTTATTATGTTAATATTGTTTTTATTTGAACAAGTCAACAGATTCTTTGTTGGATATTATAACGCATCCCCATCTTTATTGTGTTAATATTGTTTTTTATTTTAATTCAGGTAAAGCTTAAAGAAGAGGGGAGGCATGCTTCTAGAAAATGAGTTATTCTGCGATTAAAGACTCTTATCTTCGAAGGTTTTGAAGTGTCCAGCTATAGTGAGAAAGTGATTTTACTTTTGTAGCAAGACAATGACTTTTGTAGCAAGACAATGACTTTTGCTTTTGTAGTAAGACCATACTTTTTGTTTTTTAGCTTAAAGGCTTTTGGATTGAGTCTTGTAGTAAGAAAATGACTTGATATTAGAAATCTAGTTTAAACAATTTTGCTTTGTGTTAAGATTCTAGCATATTGCTTTATTTTATTAATGTTTATGTATTTAGTCCAACTTGTTGGGAAGTAAATACTCTCAATAGATGTGTAGATGTGCAGATGTGCAGATGTGCAAATGTGCAATTAGTTTGATTTCTGTAACACTGTGAGAACTATATTATTGTCATATTTGATTTTGGTTGATTAATTTATATTTGTAGCTATTCAAATTTGGATATTAAAAAAAATCATTATCACGGCACGCGTTGTGAGCCACAAAAATGAAACTCATTAACCCTTTAACAGCCCTCATTTTGAGTCATAAACATATAGCTTTTACGACCTGCTTTGCAGGGCCATTAAAGTGAGATTTGTATGTTTCGTTTTGAGTATTTACGGCTTGCTATGTGTGCCATAAATTGAATACTTTAATGGCCATCACTTCGAGTCGTAAAACATTAGTATTTACAGCCTACATTATGGGCCATAAATAAGATCCAAAGTTTTCCAGCAACTTCATTTACGGCGTGTATTTACCTTCCTTATGGCCTATTTTTGTACGCCGTAAATACTCATACCCTTTTACGGCTGGAGCTTTTACGGCATGACCCTGTGAGCCGTAAATTTAGTTTTACGGCACATATTGCGAGCCGTAAAAGACCATATTTGGTGTAGTAGTAGCATTACTAGTCAAATTGGACCCGAAAAATTAATTTAATGAGTCTCATGTACCATTTGCAAATAAGTAGCACATGGGAACTCGATTGGATGGTGCACCCTAGGCATATGAATTGTAGACTCAACATGGGTCAAAACCATATATTGGGTCATACGGTTTCGATCTATGTCAAGTCCTAAAAGCAAATTGGAAGTTGGCTTAAAATTACGTCAATGGCTCAAATTGGCCTAACTTGGCCCGAAATTGCGCAAAGCCAAAGGAATATTGAAAAGCAAAATTGGATGGGACATGATATATCAAACTCAAGGTGGACGAGTCTAGAATTCAAATATGGAACTGGATTTGAGAAAATAATATTTGTTGTGCTTCCAAAATCAAAGCTACAGTAAACTACTAACATAGTCATTATTGACTTTAATAAATTAAAATATCTATATAAAATAATTAAAAATAATTAAAAATAAGATCAAAAAATGAGGGGGCTTACATGAACCAAGAATTCTCTTTCTTCATCTAATAAATGCTTTTCAATTTCAATTATAACAACATATATGTGTATATGTAAACCCTAGAACCCAGAACATAAATTGTTATTACCCAGATCAGATACCGAGCTGGGTCTCGCTCTTATGCACGTATCCCTATAAAAAATCGTAGTCCTTGAATTTTTTATTGAATATATTGAAGAGAAAAAAAAAAAGGAATTTTGATAGAGTGTGACCCGTGTTGCCCCAAATGAAATTATGATAAAAGGTATGATATACGAATAATTCGAGACGTCATTTCTACGCTTCAAGTATCGAGTTGATTAAGTAAGGACTAGAGGAGAGAGAGAATGCCTTCTCGCTCGGGCCTTAGGACTCCAAGAGGTCAAAGGGAAAAGTTTTCTGAGTGTTGTTTCATGGATCCGCAAGAGAGTACTTGGGTTCTTCCAATAAATAAAAATGTATCATGTCTGAATCTAACCGGGGTTCTATAGGGTGTTTATATTTACAAAATTAATACCCTAACCATTATCTGCAAGATGACTGATGCTGAGAAGATTATATTTTAATTTTGTTACTAGACACACATCTTTTATTACTAGAAAGGAAGGAATACATATATTATCATTACCTATAATATAACCGTTAGCCCAATGATTATATCATATTTTTTAATATGGCTAATCAATTAAGTTTAAGATATTGATGTCACTAATATTCATGTAATCACTATCCCGTTGCTACTTAAACTTAGCATTGTCCTAATGTTCTATATCATATTTTTATGTTTGATCATAATGCATCATTGTGTTTTGTTCGCCTAACATGTATTTGCAGACATGTAGTAAGCATGATCAAACATGATCAAATCAGGACATCTGCAATGGAGAATTATTAATGGGCCAAATACGGCATTATACAAGAAGATTTCTCTGAACCGTCCAACGACCTATTCAGATTTTCAGATCTGTTTATCTTTGGATGACCACCGTCAAGGAAAAGTCATCTTCAAGTTTGCTCAAATATTAGAAGAAATACGTCATCGAAGGGCTATTGGTTTTTCTATTTTATCAATGTATTTTTTACATTTATTGAGTCTAGGAATATAATGTACACTGAGTCGTACTGGCAAATAGGCTAACTCAAAATGTTTTCAAAATATCCTATGATTTTGAAAATAGCCTATTTTACAAAAAGCTCCTAACTGCTAAAACTTTTCAAAAGCCTAAAACTCAGAATCCGATTTACAAATTTCCCTGGAAATCAAACTCTGAACACCAACAGAGTTTGGCCCGAGTTCGGTCTGAACTCGCCCCGAGTTTGTTTGGTGCCGTTGGATTTTTGAATTTGGTCATCCTACAGTTACGGACGCAACGAATATTTGCGAGATTCTCTCAAAGAATTCTGTCCAAATTCTGTCTGAGTTCTGACTTTAGAAAACCTATAAATAGAGAAGAATTTCTCTCATTTCAACACACCTCTCTTCTCTCTTCTCTCTTATCTCTTCTCTCTAAGCTTAATACGTCTTCCAAAGTGTTCTAGGCTTTTTTATTTTCAAATTTCAAGCCAGTTACAATCCTCTAATCGATTTGCTAGTGCGGTATGATCTAGAAGTTTCAGAGTGATTGTAATCAGAGGCTTGATTGAAGAAAATACTTCACAATTGAAGTTGGTCGAGTACTTCGGATCAAAGCTCGCGTTGTAAAAGTTGCAAGGACTTCAGATGAAAACTTGCAGCATTTTTCTATAGTGGATTTTAACTAGAAGATAGAGTTCTTTCGACTGGACTATTTCTCACAAGAGAAAAACTAGTATACATCCTTGTGTTTGCGTTTGCTCTCTGCTCTATCTTTTACATTTACATATCTGTGATATATATATTCTGTGATCTTGTTGCTAACAATTTTAGTAGCTAAATTTTTTGCTGCCTACTCTATTCCCTCCCTCTAGAGTATAGTGCTTTACATCTCGTTCCTACAATTGGTATCTATAATTGGTATCAGAGCAGGTGCTCCTTATAGAGGTATCAGAGCCAAGTGCTCTTTATATAGGAATTATTGCTCATACCAATTGTTTCTACAATTGGTATCAGAGCAGGTGCTCCTTATAGAGATATTTTAGCTTAACATCCTTGGAGCAGATCCTCATTACCAGAGCGGGTTATACAGGTAAAGCGAGGTAATATTATTATTATATAACTGCTGTTATATAGATCACTATACCACATATGGGTATGTACTTCACAACTGAAGAGCAATCCACAAATAGACTCCTACTATTTGATGGAACAAACTATAGTTATTGGAAGACACGAATGAGCTTCTCCCCGAAGTCTCTAGATTTTGACTTATGGTCAATTGTTGTCAAAGGCGACAAAAAGGCTACTATCACTTCTATTCTCATATTCTCTATTATCAACAAGCCTTATTATAGTTACACGGAGGAAGAGAAGAAGTTAGCTAGCCTTGATGCAAAAGCTATGCATACCTTTTATTGTGCTGTAGACATAAATATATTTAATCTTATTATTACTTGTACAACATCTCATAAAATTTGAAAAGTTTTTGAAGCTACTTATGAGTGCAGGTATGAAAGCAAAGCTAGGAACTCCAAAGAGGAGGATAGTCTTCATATGATGCAAATATGTGCATGATGGAATTGGGATTTATAGTACAACACAATCCCTTATACGAAAAAGAGCTTGTATGTGACAACTGCAAGAAGATAGGCCACACCCAAGAAGATTGTACTACTACTAGAAAGGAGAGTCACTATGAACGATCAAATGAAGGAAGATCATCGTCTTAGAAGTACGCTAGCACGAGCATATGGTATAAAAGCAAAGCAAGAGATTCTGAAGAAGAAGAAGAAGAAAAGAGACCTCATCAAGCTGCAAATTTATGCTCAATGGCATTATCTAACGAGGTACAAAATTATTCTTTTTATGAAGAGAGTGAATTTTCTCAAGATGAGTTATCTGATGCTTTCAGTGATCTATTAGAAGAACACAAAAAAGTATTAGATAAGTATAAGCAAGCTAGAAAGGATATTCTATCCTATAAGCGTGAGAATAAAAAGCTTACTTGCTTATTGAATGATGTTGGAAATACTTCTCCTTCTGATAATTCTTCTGAGATTTGTATACTTGAGTTTAGATTGCATGTGACACTTGATTGTATTGAGAAAAGTACTCAAAAAAAATGCTAAACTCAATGAGGAATTAGAATAAAAAAGCAGAAGTATTCTATTGCTTCATGTAGAATTGATGCTCTTAATGCTAAATATGATGAGATCTGTGCTAACTATAAAAAGTTAGAGATTATACTGGAAAAGCATGTATTACAACCTATTACTCAGTCTAACATAAGACACGTGACACATCACAAAGTCACATGTGACAGATCTTTTACAAAGGAAGCAAGCAAAGCTAAAGCTTCATGCAACCATGCTTTCTATTACAAGTATCAACGCACATCATATCACATCACTGCATGTTCTTATACTGCTGCATATAGCACTAATATTAATACTTTCTGTCATTATTGTGGTATGAATGGACACATTTCTAATCGTTGTCAGATTAAAAAATTAGTTGATATGAACTTATACAAATGGGTTCCCAAAGCTAACAAATGTGGATCCAAGTATTGGATACCAAAGTTTTTGCCTAATATTTCAGGTGGAGCTACTTATGCTGAACCATAGAACCATGGAACATGTTGGTGGTTGTACAACTACAAAGGTCATCTTCCATGCAACTGCACCAACATAAGTGTGGTCACTTGAACCACTTTGGTAACATGCTAAATGATTTATTTTATAGTTTTATCTAGAATGTACTTATTAATGTCTTTCTATTTGATATCTTTTAGTTGTTTATTGTTTGAATCAATGTGAGATATAATCCTAGCATGACTAGCAGTTTAGCTTAAATGATTAGTTCACACTATATAGTATTTTATTTTCTATTAGTGTGACACATTTGCCTATGTATGCTCTTTACTCTTAATCTTTATTCTTGAAGCATGCATACCACTGTTGTCCATAGGAGTTTATTTTTTTGGTTAATATATTTTTGACTCTTCGTCTTTAATTTAATGGTCACTTCTTACCAATTTGTCTTTAACATGTCATATTTACTTTGATCGATATTTTGTAAGTATGTATGTTTAGCACAAGTCTCCTATTTACTTGAAAAGTATATACATATACTTTTATGTTAACCTTGTGCTTGCATAATATATTCACTATTGATTCTCATATTTTATTGTGATTAACTTCTTATAAATCAATTACATCTTTGTTTGATAAAGCATATTTATGCATGTTTTTGATCTTATGATATTTTTTAACGCTTATTACAGATACATGAATAATTCATTGTCATTCATATATTGCTCATATGTTTCTTATATTAATATATATTTTTGTATAAATATCTTTATGGGAATATATGAGTTAAGTTCAAATTCTATATTATTTTAAAAAGTAGTTTTGAAACTTGTGCTTATCTCATACTTTAGCTATTGATTACTTTGAACAAATTTATGTTCTTCTCTTTATTAGCTTCTTCCTCAAAGCCTCTTTTAATGATATTTTTCTTGGCTTTTTGGTTGACATTTTAGATACATGACTCTTAATTAAATAAATTTTAATATCTTGATCTTCATAAACCATTCTTTGGGTATTTACTTCTTTTTATATTTAGGGATTCTGGACTTTGATGTCATTCGATGATACTGTATATAGTCCTTTAAATCTAAGTTCTTAATAATAGATATCATTTCGGGTACAAGCCAAAAGGGTCCTTTTGTCATACATGTGTAAATAGCCAGAAGTGACACGGTGTACTAGTCTTCAGAATATCGCTAGCTGGGAACCGACCCCTACAGCTAACCCGAAGTGATCAATACTTTATAGATTTAAGATTTATTAAGGTCTACTTGCAACTAGTATCTAGTTTTGGATCCAAGGTACTAAATCGAGTCCCCTAGGTTCCAGAATACATCAGCGTATCTAGGTCCTATATTTTGATTTACAAATGTTATATATTTTATTTTTACCCAATAATTTTGTAGCACGTATGAATAAATCTAATTGATACATCTTATACCGTATGCTACAATGTTCTAAGATTTTTTTTAAGTCCATATAATATAATTGATTTCATATTGCACAAATTCTTATTAAATTCTCGATTATTAAAGAAAAGATTTGTTTTGGGTACAAATCTACAAAGGATTTGTCTGTCACCACGGCTACGGCCAAAGCGAAGCGGTACTTAAGTGTTCTCCGGTGAACCTCCATTAGCTGGGATAATACCCCTACAGCTAATCCAAGATTGATCAACGCTTTATAAATTAAAGATTTATTGAGATCTAGTTGCAATTTTTATCTGATGAATTTTAGATTTTAGCTTTGATGGATAATCTTATTTAATGATATTATTTAATTTTACAAAAGGTAACATACATTGATCTTCCATAGGTTAATATTGGTCATCTTTTGATATATTCATTTTTCTGTCATACTATTCGATATTCAGACTTGATGATCTTGTGACTACTCATTGAATATTATGGTCTTGTGATTTCGTCTTTAGCTTGTGTAATATTCATAATTTTAAGCTTTTTATTATATTCTTCTTATTCAAGTTATTTACTGTCTAGAACAGTAACTCTTTACGGAAGAGAAGTCAGGCATATTGAATTTCTCTCTCAAAGCGTTTCTTCTCTTTAACCCTACGGTTATCTAATGGACACCGTGCAACGGCTTTAAAATGGAAGAAATGAACTTTGATAAAATGACCTAATATTTTTGAATTAGTTTTCTACTTCTGGAAATATATCTCTGAAATTGTTAAATTTTGGTAATACTATTATTTTTCGATATAGACATGTAATGATGGAGCAGTTAATTGTTCCAAATCAATTATCCCCTTGACATGCCATATATCTAGAATATATTTTTCTTTGGACAGTTATCTAGTTATGTTTATTTATTCAAAATAGGCTATTTATGATATATGGATTCTTTTATTAAAACTGTTTTTGTGATATAAGAATTCGAATCGTTAGCTGTCAGTCTGAAGACTAAACGGACGCATTCGAACATTTATTAAGACAGTTTTTCATAATAAATTCTGCATTTCAAAAGTCTTTTTGATTTCTCTCTGATATTTTGAATATGTCCGTTACTCAGACTATTTTTCAAAAATCCTTTACTGTCGTGAAATCATTTTTTTTGTTATTTGAATATATATATATATATATATATATATATATATATATATATATATATATATATATATTAATTGAAGATATATTTTGTTCGTTCATCTTTAAGTATTTATTTATTGTATATTTCTTTTACTTACCTAAAGATGATATTTGTTTTAAGTTTGGAACTTTATATCCATTTGATCAAAGGAAAGAAAGATGCATATCTTCGATATTCCTTAGATCTTGTGATTATTTAGTTTATCTATTTTTGCATATAAATTACTTCGGAACTAGATACGCATATTTTAAGGGGGAGCAAATTATTTGTTTCAATTCTTTTATGCCCTTAATATGTTGTATACCTAGTTCATCATGGACATATATTCTATTACTTATGATATCATGTTGATTTGTTCTTTTTTTATTTTAGTAAGTTTATGAAAGAATATATGATTATTATTATTTATTTATTTTTAATTCTCTCATTTTATTTGAGTTTCTAAAAGTTATCTTGCCAAATATATTTAATCATCCTTATTTGATTATTCATTGAGTTTATATTAATTTTAGCATTTTCTATTGAGATTTTATCTCAAAGTTCATTATTATCTATATTTAGACTGACCATACTTTGCGGAGGAGCATTCAAGTCAACTGAATTTCTCCTTCTCAAGTATTTTGTCTTTTATTACCTTCATGTTTAACTAATGGATATATATCATGCTATAGTAATTGAATTCAAATGCATGAACTTTGGAATAGATTTTGCATAGATCCTAGTATACTTATTTTGATTCTTTTTCGATGATTATACTCTTTATGGGATTGATTCACTAATTTGTATGGGAAAATTATGAATCATATTTTTTTTGTGATCATTGTTAAAATTATCATTATATTTTTTGTATTAGTATATACTAGATCTGCGAATTTTTATTCCTCTTGATTTATTTATGACCAATGATTGACTTCTACTATATTGATATCTATTTTCTTCTTTATTGGTCTATTTCAAAACTACAATTATCATCATATTGTGTTTTGAATGTCATTTTTTTGGATTTTTAGTTGGTAAACTATGTATTGCTTGATTTCAGTTTTCTCTGTTAACGTTCAACCAACTATATTTTGTTTTGATAAGTTTTTATACTTTAGTTATGCAATTTTCTAAACTTGTCGTTACACTGTTCTCCTAATCCTTGATCATGATTATTTTTTTCTTTCTCCTTTACTTATGCTTGAGTTCGTTTTATTTCTCATTACGGGGGAGCTTTTTTTTGATCATGTCAAAGGGGGAGAAATAAGTTTAAGTGTATTATGTGTTTATTAGTGATACATGCATCTATTGTATATGTCTTAAATTTAACCGATTTGCCATAATAAAAAAGGAGAGATTTTTAGCCCAATGATTATATCATGTTTTTGAATATAGCTAATCAATTAATTTTAAGATAATGATGTCACTAATATTCATGTAATCACTATCCCGTTGCTACTTAAACTTAGCCTTGTCCTAATGTTCTATATCATATTTCTATATTTGTATTATAATGCATCATACTGTTTTGTTCGCCTAACATGTATTTACAGACATGCAGTAAGCATGATCAAACATGATCAAATCAGGACATGCAATGGAGAATTATTAATGGGCCAAAGACGGCGTTATACAAGGAGATTTCTCTGAACCGCCCAACGACCTATTCAGATTTCCAGATCAGTTTATCTTTGGATGACCGCCGTCAAGGAAAAAGAACTTCAAGTTTGCTCAAATATTAGAAGGAAGATGTCATCAAAGGGCTATTGGTTTTCCTATTTTATCAATGCATTTTTCACATTTAGTGAGTCTAGGAATACAATGTACACTGAGTTGTATTGGCAAATAGGCTAACCCAAATTGTTTTTAAAATATCCTATGATTTTGAAAATAGCCTATTTTACAAAAAGCTCCTAACTTCTAAAACTTTTCAAAAGCCCAAAACTCAGAATCTGATTTATAAATTTCCCCAAAATTCAAACTCCGGACACCAACAGAGTTCGGCCTGAGTTCGGTCCGAACTCGCCCCGAGTTTGTTTGGTGCCGTTGGATTTTTAAATTTGGTCATCCTGCAGTTACGGACGCAACGGCTATTTGTCGAGATTCTCTCAAAGAATTCTGTCCGAGTTCTGACTTTGGAAAACCTATAAATAGAGAATAATTTTACTCATTTCAACACACCTCTCTTCTCTCTAAGCTTAATACGTCTTCCAAAGTGTTCTAAGTTCTTTCATTTTCAAATCCCAAGCCAGTTACAATCCTCTAGTCGATTTGCCCGTGCGGTATGGTCTCGAAGTTTCTGAGTGATTGTAATAAGAGGATTGATTGAAGAAAGACACTTTACAATTGAAGTTGGTAGAGTACTTCGGATCAAAGCTCGCGTTGTAGAAGTTGCAAGGACTTTAAATAAAAACTTGCGGCATTTTTTTATAGTGGATTTCAACTGGAAGCTAGAGTTCTTTCGACTGGACTAGTCCCCACAAAAGGAAAACCAGTATACATCCTCGTGTTTGTGTTTGCTCTCTGCTCTATCTTTTACATTTATATATCAGTAAAATATATTCTGTGATCTTGATGCTAACAATTTTTAATAGCTAAATTTTCTGCTGCCTACTCTATTCATCCCCCTCTAGAGTATAGTGCTTTACATCTCGTTCCTACAATTGGTATATATAATAACCTTTGAGATTGTTACCGAAGGAGGCGCATCCTTCTTTCTACATCGATAGTATTGCGAATAGGGTAGCATCATCGGTCATATGTCATGAGCAACTACTATCGAGAATCCACTTACTTCTAGTATGCAAAGGTTGGTCCATCTATAACACAAGTTGATGTGATCTTTGGTACCCATTTCTTTGAGGGTCCTAAATTATTTGGTTTTGGAACCCAAGCATAAATATTTATGTCTGCTAACTATCTAACTTTGCATTGTCGTGATATATGTACTTTCAGACCATAATAATGACAAGTTACAAAGGTGTTAGTAATTGATGCAACAGTGAAAACATGAGTATGTAAAGCAGTATAATGTGACTTGCATGGATATTTATAAAAGAAAGCATGATTATGTGTAGCATGTCTCTTGTTGCTTTCTTTGATCGTGACTTGTCATGTGTAATCTTGTGATATATTATATGTCTAGTGTTAGAATCAGGTATAGGTTGTATTACGTACATTTTTAGTCTAATCTTCAACTTTTTAGAGTTAGCACATACATCATCATATTTGGCAGCAACAGTGTCAATTCTCTATGCAGTGCTGTTGTTCATTTTCTTTTCTATCTCATAATCTGCTTTGAGTTTTGCATACTCTTGATATTTTCTTTCAATGCTTTGTAGAGCATAATGCAAACTCAATTTCAGTACGGATATATCTTCCATGTCACAGTGGAGGGAGTCTCTCTTATTTTATTCAATAAGGACAGCCTTTTAGTCTTAGGCATGCGTGTCTTTATCTTCTTTCTAGCTTGCTTGTATTTATCTAAAACTTTTTTGTGTTATTCAAGAAGATCACTGAAAGAAACAGAAAGTTCATGAAAAGTAAAATCTTCATATAGGGTGTTTGTAGTTACCTAATCTGTAAATGCCATTAAGCAAATGTTTGCTGCTTCACGAGGACTTTCTTTTTCTTTTGAATCGCTCGCTTCGCTCTCATGCCATATGCTTGTATTGACATACTTTCGTGAATATGGTCTTTTGTTCGAACGTTCACAGCGATTCATTTCTTTGATGTTGGGTAATCCTTCTTTATATGGAGCAGCCATAACATATAGGTTCTTCAGTATGGTTGTCATGATTATCATTCTTCTTTCGATTTGAATCTCTCAAAACTTAAGAATTTTTTGAAGTTATTGACCATTAGAGGCTGATTCTCTCCGCCTAAATCATCATCTTCAGTTTTATCGCTAGAGACCTTCTTGTGGTGAACTTTTAAGGCTAAAGTCTTCTCTTTTGGTGTTGATTCTTCAAGGTCATTGAGTTCAAGATCATGCATCATCAGTTTTCTCATAAGTATCTTGAGCATCATTGTAGTAAGGTTATTTTCTTCAATGATTGCAGTTGCTTTTCGGTTTCAATTCTTTGTAAGTCCCCTGTGCATCTTGTGAATCTTTTCATGGTTGTTACAATCCTTACCAAAAGAAGAGAGAGGATTAATAATGTCTAGAAAATATGTAAACATTTGTGTGATGGTCTCATTAGGCTTCATTCTGAATGCCTCATATTTTTGTGTAAGCCTGCTGATCTTAGACTCCTTCACTTGAGAAGTTTTTTTATAGTTACCTCAAGAAGTTTTCAGATCTCGTGTGAAGTGGTACAAATAGATACCCAATTAAACTAAGTCATGTCTATAGCATGGAACAAAGCATTGATGGCTCAAACATCAAGACTAGCTTGATTTTTTCTAAATTCGTGTATCTATCATTAGGCTTCTCAACCAAGTTACCATCTACGACTATTCTGGTTGGCGTTTGGTAGAAATCAATAATAATTGACCAGAGATCAAAGTCTAGTGACTTGAGATAGAAACCCATTCATGTTTTCCAATATGTGCAGTTGGTTCTCTCAAATAGAGAAGGCCTTTTTGTGGACTGACCTTCCACGGTGAAGATAGATTTCACAATTGCCATGTGTTCTACTCTTAGGATGTAAAGTATATAGAAGAGAGTCTAGATTTAATACCAACTGAAGATAACAAGGCAACTCTCGGCGGAGGGGGGAGGGTGAATAGAGTGTGTGAAAATAATCCCTTATTTAAAATAAGGCAATGAACCAACCAAAAAAATTATCAAGCAGTAAAGCACAGATATATGGAATGCAAATAGAGTTAAGAAGATCAAACGCAAACACCGCAATGTATACTGGTTTCCCTTGTGGAGGACTAATCCAGTCTCGAGAACTCTTGCTCGATGTTAATACACTATCAGTGAAAATACAAGTTGATCCGAAGGTTTGCAACTTCATACAAACACTTCGTGCTTTGGTCTGAAGGGCACGACAAGTTCAACTTCAGGCTTTTGAAATAAAAGCTGACTTGAACTTTTCCAAGTTTGTACAACTCTTAAAATAACTTCTAGTCGACTCTCACTTTAACACTTTAGAGCAAATGTAGTTGTTTGAGTAGATGGGAAGGTTATAGCTCAATAGAGAAGAGATAAGAAGATGATTTTGAATAACTGATTTAGAATGGTGGAAAGCTTCTCTATTTATAGGGTTTCTTGAAACCGAATTCGAGCATAGTTCAGTCATCAAACATTCAAAAATTTGATCGTTGTAAGCCGAGTCATCAGGAAAGGAGGTTAACAAGGGTTTTTGTTTTGGGAACCCGAGTTCGGCCAGAACTCGATCTGAGTTCGATTTTTCCAATTCCAGAAAGTTCCAGGTTTGGTTTGTAGCCTATTTTGAGAATGTTTTTGAGTTTGGATTCGAGTCGGTATAGAAATAGGATTTGGTAGGCTATTTTTGAATGGACTTTGAGTGCATCTAGATTTACCGAAGTGCGATATGACTCACATAAGTCCTAAACATAATGAAGATACAAATACATAATAAAATATAAAATTACACAATGATGGTAGAAGTCTTCTTGTGGTGTAGCAATCTTGTTTTCAAGTAAGCTTTGAATTGAAGCAGTCTTCCGTTATATTATAGTGTATCGAATAGTAGTTTAGTTAATTATCAAAATCGGATCGGCCGTGACCGAATGGGCCGACAACTAGGTCTATAGGACTTCATCCATGGTGATATACATGTTGACACTTATACCGTATCTGTTAGAGAAATATCTGTTTGGATAATTTTCTTTTATACACCCCCATACGTCTAAATGTTACGCTAACAATAAAATTGTATCAAATTTTGTACAATGTAATAATTGGTATATCGAACGGGTACAAGGTCGATTTACTAACATGAGTGATCGCCTTCGATGATCACGAGTATGCATGGCAGATTAGATGGTGTAAGCTATACCTTATCACCAAACAAAACCAAAAGCTACACAAAACCAAACTAGCCCATAAAAGCTCATTTGAACAATTCTGTCCTATGGAGACAGAGTTCAGGCCGAACTCTGCCTCTATACAGAGTTTGGGTCGAACTCTGTCCCCTAAATTATACGACCCTAATTTTTAGGGTTTGCTGTATGCTAGTTGTCCAACGGCCAAAAATTTGAATTCTTGACACAGAATTCTGGCCGAATTATGCCTATCCCAACTAGTATAAATAGGCCATGAATTCTCTCATTTTCAATCATCCAATTATCTTCTCTTCTCTTCTCTTCTCTATAAGCCTCATACAAGCCTTAACCTTCTCATCTACTAGCCACAAGCTTTCCAAGCCTCAAAGTACCCAGTGCTATTCAGTTAGGAGTTTGTGCAAGAGTCGAGAAAGTTGCATGAAAAATTCCAATCATTGTCACAGCGATCTTCGTAAGAAGTTGATGTACTCTTCTGAAGAAAAGGCATGTGGTGTAACTACTATTTCATAAATAGTGGATTTAATCCTAGGCTAGAGTTTTCAGGCCTGTACTACTCCTCCACGAGGGAAACCTTGTTAAAAATGGCTGTGTTTGCGTATGCTCTCTTGATCTTTCTATTTTCGCATTTACTACTCTGATTATTTACTGTTGGTGAAAAGAGTTTATTTTTATTTGGCTATTATTGTTATAAACTCTATTCACCCCTCTAGAGTTGCCTACCTGTTCTTCAATTGGTATCAGAGCTATGTTCTATTTACAACGACTAACATCCTAGCGCTGATCCACGACAACCACACAACCTATGTTTTCCAATCATGGTGAAGGACAGTCCACTCATAGGCCATCCCTATTTGATGAAACCAACTACACCTATTGGAAAACTAAGATGAGTTTCTATCCCAAATCTCTAGACTTCGACCTGTGGACCATTGTCACCGATGGTTACAAAAAGCCCGCCAGAATAGTTGTCGAGGGAGATCTTGTCGAGAAACCTAATGACAAATATTCTGACGAGGAAAAGAAGCAGGCGAGTCTAGATGCTAGAGCTATTAATGCTCTTTTCTGTGCAATAGACAGGAATGAATTTAACAGGGTCTCGACATGCACCACCTCGTACGAAGTATGGAAGCTTCTAGAAGTGACGCATGAAGGAACCACTCAAATCAAGAAATCTAAAATTAGTCATCTTACTCAAGAATACGAGGCATTCAAGATGAAGCCGAATGAGACGATAACCCAAATGTTCATAAGGTTCCTTGACGTTATCAACCCTCTGTCATCTCTTGGCAAACAATATACAAATCATGAGAAGATCTGCAAGTTACTTAGGGGGCTACCGAAGATCTGGAACCCTAAGGTAACAGCTATTATAGAAGGAAATGATCTCACCAAAATGTCTATAGAAACTTTGATGGAGAAGCTGATGACCCACGATCTCGACCTCAAAGACTTCGACGAACCTGTTCCAAAGGCAAAAGAGATTGCCCTAAAAGCTCATCGTCGAAGGGCTGATCCTGAAGAGACTGACGACGACAATTCTGAAGGTGATGATCAAGCTCTTCTAGTCCGCAATTGCAAGAAGTTCCTTCGTTTCAATCGAAGAAAGAAGGAACAAGAAGACGACGAGGAAGAACCAACGTGCTACGGCTGCAAAAAGACTGGACACATTCGAAAGGACTGTCCTTCGCAAAGAAAGGCAACAGATATGAGAAGCCCTACAAGAAACCTTCTTCAAGAAAGTATGCCGACACTAGTATTTGGCACGAAAGCGAAGCAAGTGATTCTAAGGAAGAAAATGACTCTCCTTAAGACACCGCTAATGTCTGCCTAATGGCAACATCCGAGAAGGTAACTAACGAAACTTTCGATGACTTTACTTTTGATAAACTTAGCGATGCTTTTAATGACTTACTAAATGATCACAAGAAAGTCATTAGTAAATATAAGCATGCCAAGGAGAAAATCAAAGGCTATGAAATAGAGATTCAAAATCTTTCTTCTTTACTTAATAATGTTTGTAGAAGCATAGAATTTCACAACCAGAAAGCCCATGCGCCAGACACTACATGCGCCAGAATTCGGACAGAACACTTCACAGCAAAATCAATGAGTATAGACATTTGAAAAGGACTTTTTATTTATATACAAAAGTCTATTACATGTCTGGAAAAGGTTGTACAAAGGAGAATTTCTACAAATGAAAGATCCTATGTTTACAGCCAGCGGCCACCATGCGCCCCCAGATAGGCGCAGCAGTCCCCATGCGCCGCCAGTTAGGCGCAGCAGTTACCATGCGCCTCCAACCAGGCGCATCCCACCATCTCTTCAGTTATGTGCATCCAGCTCAGTTATGTGTATCCCTTCAGCAGCCCAGTTATGTGCCGCTCTTCCAGCCAGGCTCACCTGATAAGTGCTTCGCCAAGCAAAGCATTTAACCCTCTGGCTGGAACCAAGGAAGAGAAGAGCACTGCAAGTCTGTGGCCAGGGGAGGCTTCGAAAGAGCCTCCAAAGACCAAGAAAGACCGTGATCGAAACCGCGGCAAAAAGAGCAGCTTTCAAACCTACCAGAGTGGGCAACCCCCACTTTGAAGGAAGAAAGAGCCTAGCACCGCCATTCCGATCTACGGCTCTTCCGGAATAACGGAGACGAGGCCCGAGCATCCCTATCTTTGGATGCAACAGGCACCTTCCGCCTGCCTCAGAAGCCCTCGACTCCGTCTTTTGGATGTAACAGCCACCTTCAAGTGCATCAACGACGACAAGGCGTCTCATCTTCACCCTCGGGAACACTTCGTCAACAGAATGCACCCGAATACCCAAGTTCATGTTGGAGGTACGTGAGGGAATGAGAAGCAAACCTTCTCTCCATGCCACTATTTATAGGCCGGGCAGATCAAACCCACGCGCCAAGTGGATGGCTCTCCGAATTCCGTGCAATGAACTCACATTAAATGGATAAACTAGACGCCTCGACTTCAGCCAAACGGCTATTTAAAGACACTCGAGAAGCGAAACAGCCGCATCATTAAAGACGTGTCGGATGCGCCGGCTGTTCAAACACCAAGCGCCTCCCACAGATGCGTCCTGTACCGAGCGCATCATAGGGGATGCGCCCCCATACGTCCCCATACGCCTAGTGGAACGTCAACCAACGTGCCCACTCAGCTGTCCATCAAATGTCACCAACATTAAATGCTGAACTGACAAAGTTGGCAGCATGCCTCCTCAAGTCTGAACGGTTGACAGCTTTTGCAGAAAACGAAGCGTCCACAACGTCAGCATCATCACGACTTTACCCCGACGGCTACTGCCATGTGGCTACCCAACCATCCGTATGCGCCTCAAAAGCCATGCGCCTCAGACCTTTCACTGATCCCTAAAGACAGAAGAAGAGTCTCCAGTTGAAGCTTTGCATGCGCCTCAAAAGCCATGCGCCCCAGACTGATCTCTGATCCCAAAAGACAGAAGAAAAGTCGCCTGCATGCGCCTCAAAATCTATGCACCCAGAATGGTTCGTGACTCCTAAAGGTCACGATCCAAAATCTCATCATGCGCCCAATCCAAGGCGCATCCCACCAAATCATCCCCCCATCAGATCCGAGATCTCCGAGCCATGAGTCGACGACACGTGTCCTTTGACTCAACTCATCCAAGATTTCAGCAACGGAAAGATCTTCTCCTCTGCTACGTGCCGGCTCACAATAGCAGTATGAAGGATTCAACCCCTCGAGTAGGGCACATCATCCATGCACCTCCATCAGCAATCTCCACGTGGCATCCCCACGTACCGGCGCATCCTACATATACGCGCATGAGCAGCCAACCTGTCCAGCTATAAATAGAGGAATCATTTCCTTCATCCACACACAGAGAGGAGAATCCTGAACGAACATACAGAGAATCACCAGAGAGGCAGCTACAGACACTCAACGTCTTCCTCCTCTCAGCAAGCTCCAACACCCAGAGCAATCTACACCTTCAGAGAACCGATAACCGTCGTCAGCCCGTCAACGGAGTCAACACATTACCACTCGCTCCATTGGCACTAAGGACCCAGTTTAAACAAAAGTGTACTCCTAGGACTACATCGAAGTCCTATATTGTAACACTGTTCTGTTTGTGTTAAAGTTTTCAATCAAACAATTTTAATGGCAAATAAGCTGGCGACTCTGCTGGGGACGTCTTTCTTCTCTTCTGAGAAGGTCGTGTCACAGGCCAACGACGTGAAGGTGGGCTCCTCCTACAAAACGCTGGTCGTGCACCTCAATCAACAGGCGTACGAGGAGTTCATTTCTGAAGGAAGTGCGAGTCCTTCGAAGCAGCTGTCGAAGTCGAAGAAGACCCGCATGGCCTGGGTGCGCAAGGTCTACGCCTCGGGCACCACCACTGAAGGAAATGCGCCAATCCAGCCCTCCCTTCCTGCTGACGTTTTCAGCAACCAAGGTGCGCCCGCTGGTGCAGCACATCTCTCGGGGAAGCGTACGGCTGACCACGTTCCCCAGCCATCTCCCTCTGAGGCGAGGAAGATACGTCGACGGAGCAGGGGCGCAGCCAATGCCCCGCGCATCACCTCTGATGCGCCACAAAAAGCCTCTGTCTTTGACAGACTCACTCGCTGTGATGGCGAGGAGAATTTGGATGCTGAGTACTATGCGCCCCAGAGGGCTAGTACGAAGAAATCCAAGGCGGCACGGGCCATGCGCCCCAAACGTGCTATGCCAGCAGCAGGTCAAAAGCATGCGCTCACAATCACGCACGCTGCTGTTGGCAAGCTGTACAAGGTCGACTCAGGTGCTTCTGTACCAACAACGAGTCGACCTTCAAAGTCCTCATCTCACTTGGGTGCATCTACTGCATGCACAACCAAGTCGAGTGAGGCAAATTCAGTGGTCTTGAACTCCCGTGCCTCCTCTGGTTGTACGTTTGAGGTCCGTTCAAGTCACTTCAAATGTTGTGGTTCCTCCACTACTGATCGTGATGCCTGCTTGGTATTAGATCAGGGGGTGCAGCACTCACCTGACCACCCCGACGTTTGGCCTTGCCATGCGTCTGAAGGGGGTGTGAAGACAGCACTCTCCTCCAACGATCTGCACAACGTAATCACTCACAAGCGCCGGTCAGGAGAGTTGACCAACAAGGACGATACGCCTCTCACGGGGCATACTTGTACGGTGGTCACCATCAACTGCTGTTGCAAAGCGATAGTACCACCAAGGCAGTCAGTCTTCCAACGGCTGCAATCATCGATACCCCTCCGACGTCGCCTCAAAAAGGTGAAGGCGAAGACCAAGCGCCGGAACCCTTCGAAGAAGAACCCTGGGCTCAACGCCTAGGAGAACAATGGGAGTCTCGTTTTGAGTTACGTGAACCTCCCACCGAAGACGAAGTCGAGCAGATCGACCTTGGGGACGGATCTTCTTTCAAACCCATCTTCATCAGTAAAAGTCTAGAAGGAGAAGACCGAGAGTCTCTAATCCAGCTGGCTAGAGAGTATATCGACGTCTTTGCTTGGAGCTACGAAGACATGCCTGGACTCGATCCACAGGTCACAATGCATAGGTTGAACATCTTACCTGATGCCAAACCTATCAAACAACAACAGCGACGTTTCCGTCCGGACATCATGAATGCCATCGATCAGGAGGTGGACAAACACTTGACCAGCGGCTTCATCCGTGAGGAACAACACCCAGATTGGGTGGCCAACGTCGTACCTGTCACCAAGAAAAATAGGAAGATACGAGTCTGTATCGACTTCAGGGACCTCAACTCTGCTTGCCCGAAGGACGAATTCTCGCTTCCAATCACCGATGTGATGATTGACAACACATGTGGCTTTGAACGCATGGCTTTGAACGCATGTCCTTCATGGACGGGTATTCAGGCTTCAATCAAATCAAGATGTTCCCCGATGACGCAAAACACACGTCATTCTGGACTCCGAAAGGTGTTTTCTGCTACACAGTGATGCCTTTCGGCTTGAAGAACGCCGGTGCAACATACCAACGAGCTATGAGCACCATCTTCCGTCAACATCTTCGCAAGACAGTCGAATGCTATGTTGACGACATCGCAGTCAAGAGCCGCCTCAAAGGAGATCACCTACAAGATCTGAAGACAGTCTTCGATCTCATGCGGGCACATCAACTCAAAATGAACCCCGCTAAATCCTTCCTGGGGATTTCTAGCGACAAATTCTTGGGCTTTGTCATCACGGCGAAAAGCATTCATGTTGATCCCGAGAAGACCAAAGCCATCCTCAACATAGACCCTCCGAAGAATCTTCGAGAACTTCGGGGCCTACAGGGACGTCTGGCATACATCCGGAGGTTCATATCAAACCTCTCCGGTAAATGTCAACCCTTTACTCAGCTCATGAAGAAGGGAGTCTCTTATGTCTGGACAGAGGAGTGCCAAAAGGCTTTCGATGACATCAAAACCTACTTGACGAGCCCACCAGTCCTGGTGGCACCTGTCGCCGGCAAACCATTTCTCCTCTACGTCCGTGCCATGGATCATTCCCTTGGCGCTCTGCTGGCTCAAAACAGTGATACAGGCTATGAGCAAGCAATCTACTACCTCAGTCAAACGCTCATCGAGGCCGAACACCGGTACAACTCCGTTGAAAAGGAGTGCTTGGCTTTGGTGTTTGTCATCCAGAAGACTCGTCATTATGTCTCGGGCCAGACAATTCATGTCATTTCCTGAGTCAATCCGCTCAGAGTCCTCATGACGAAGCCAGGATCATTGAACTCCCGGCTAGCCACATGGGCGATCTTGCTAACACCGTATAATATGGTGTTTGTCCCACAAAAAGCTGTTAAAGGTCAAGCTCTGGCTGACTTTTTAGCTCTACACCCCATCCCAGAATCTTCAAAACTCTATGAAGACATCCCGGATGAGGTCCAAGAATCCAACGTCACCGAAGGAAGCTCCGTTTGGCGGATGTTTTTCGATGGCGCTTCAAGAACAGGCCCCAAAGGCCAAATCATCGCAGGAGTGGGGGTAGTCTTAGTCTCCCCCGATCAGTTGGTCATCCAGCGTGCTTACTCCCTTTCGAAGTCGTGCTCCAACAATGTTGCCGAGTACAACGCACTCATCATGGGACTCTAACTCGCACAACAGCTGGGGGTGGACCATCTGGAAGCCTACGGTGACTCAAAACTTGTCGTGAACCAGATTCGGGGGCAATACGAGGTTCGCCATGAAGATCTGATCCCTTACCATGAAGTTGTATTGAACATCATTTCAACCTTCACCGGGTTCTTCATCGAACATGTACCCCGTCTATAAAACTTGAAGGCCGACGCTCTGGCTGGCCTCGCGGCCTCATTGGTAGCGCCCCTTGGGACTCAACACTCTGTCACGGTAACTGGCCGGGACTTGGTTTGTCCTAGAAACAACCTATGCTTGCGAGTGGCTCACGCCATGCCGACGAACACTGGTGTTAATGTCCGAGACTGGAGGTTCCCGTTCATCGACTTCGCTGTCTACGGAATCCTTCCAGAGGACCCGAAGGAAGCCGTCTCAGTCAGGAGACGCTCTCTTCGATTCTACTACGATACAGCTACCAAAATGCTGTACCGACGCTCTTTCGATGGGCTCCTCCTTCGATGCCTGTCCAACGAAGAAGCAGCCGAAGCTCTTCGAGAAGCCCATGACGAAACTTGCGGAGCTCATCAGCCCGGCCCTAAGTTGCAGGATCGACTGCGACATATGGGCTACTACTGGCCAACCATGGCCGCCGACGCTGTTGAATATGCTAAGAAGTGCCACGCATGCCAACTTCATGCAGGCTTCATACATACACCGTCTGAACCACTACATCCTACAGTCGCCTCCTGGCCCTTTGAAGCCTGGGTATGGACATTGTAGGACCAATCACCCCTCCTTCATCAAGAGGACACCGCTTCATCCTGGCCATCACTGACTACTTCTCCAAATGGGCGGAAGCAGTCCTACTGGCGGAAGTAAAAAGCTCCAGGGTGGTCAGCTTTATCAAGCACCATGTCATTTACCGCTTTGGAGTTCCCCGGCGGATCATTCATGACAATGGTCCTCAGTTTATCAGCTACATTTTTAGCAAGTTCTGTGACAAGAATCGCATCCAAAATATGGCATCCATCGCCTACAATCCGGCTGCAAACGGGTTAGCAGAGGCGTTCAACAAAACTATCGTTAGGCTGCTCAAAAAGGTCGTGTCCTCCAACAAACGCGACTGGGACAAAAAGCTTGGCGAATGTCTTTGGGCCTACCGCACAACGGTACGGACCCTAATAGGCAACACACCATTCTTCCTGGTCTATGGGAGCGAAGCGGTACTGCCTCTCGAGATACAGATACCCTCACTCCGCGTAGCAATAACAAACAAACTCACAGAAGAGGACAATCAACGTCGTCGTCTGCGGAAACTGGAGGCACTCGATGAGAAGCGTCTCCTGGCTCAACAACGCATCGAACTCTACCAAGCCCGTATATCACAGGCTTTCAACAAGAAGGTCAAACAGAGGACTTTCCAAGTTGGTAACCTAGTTTTAGCAGTCAGAAGGCCAATGGTGTTAACTCACAAGACGCCAGGAAAGTTCGAGCCCAAGTGGGAAGGACCTTTCATCATTGAGACGGTATACTCAAACGGTGCTTACCGCCTCGCCAAACCCAATGGAGACTTATTCATGATGCCCATCAATGGCAAGTTCCTAAAGAAGTTCTATTCTTGATATCCTTCAGACATGTACTTTCCCAAAGGGGATCTGTGGACCCAATCATCGGGGCTCGCACACAATCTCCTTTCACAAACTCATACGCTTCCGGAACCTAGATGTTCCGTGGCATCCTTCCGTAGAAAGATAACCATGTCCACATTACCTCTGAGTTACCCCTCTACACCCTACAAAGCGGAATCTTACACTTCGTAAGCTTACGCCATCCTTCATGTTTACCACGTCCACATTACCTCTGAGTAAACATCTCGTACAAACAACCTCTGCGTTGTTGTACAATGATCGCAGAACTTCCACGTCCACATCACCTCTGAGTTGTTCAGCGTATCCCCCAGGATCATTCCTACCACGTCCATAATACCTCCGAGTAGGAAGATTCTATCATTTGAACCCCAATGATTGCCACGTCCACATTACCTCTGAGCAAACATATTGGTTCCTTCAAACTTATTATTTGTACCTAAAAACCAAGGTGTGCAAAAGATAATAGGTCCACACAAATCATCAAGTTCATAATAACAAAAATGAACACATCACAAAAAAGGTTGTGTACTTCTTTATTTTCTAAAAAAAAAGAGTACAGAACTATACTATCCCCCAGCAAGGGTTGCAAAAGAACATAAAAAAAGGGAGAAGCTACAGTCCCTGAACCTCTCCAGGGTGGGCTGAGAGCTCTCTGACTTGACGTCTCAAGTCGGCTGTACGAGTCTCCGCAGTCGCCAGGACTCGACGCTCAGCTTCTTGACGCATCAATTCAACAGCCTCAGCGGAAGTTTCGCTCTCATGCTTCTCATCAAGCTGTTGTCGCTGCCGAGCCAGGGCAAGAGTCCGCTGAGTAAAGATTGCTTCTGTAATGCCCCGCTCCGCACAAGGCATTTGGTTGGCTTATTGGATGGGATCAGAATATTGGACCGTGACTTATGTTGGGAATCAGGAGAATTGAGACTGATGCAGTCACTCTTAGCTGGCTAGACGGAATGGATATTGGAACGTGGCTCGCTGGAGGAGCTACGCTTAGTAGAATTTTGGGTGAGTGGAACTGTCCTTCCTCCTCCTTACTCCTTCATGCTTAATAGATGAAGTATTGAAATGCTATGAACTGCCCCTAAATGTCCCTTATGTTAGTTGCTGAGTAATAGAGATGCTTTTGTTGAGAATTATTGAAATGTACAACACATTGAACTGTTAATGTGATTTGCTGCCTGAGAATGAATTGATAACATTGCCCCTTATGCTTAACACTGCTGGAACAAGTAGACACTTGAATAATGAGATGCCTTATGAATGATAGAATAAGAAATGAACTGGCTATGCTATCGAATCAATGAACTGAATGAAACACTAGAATCATGTACTCTCTGTATATCTGTTGCAAGAATATGAAATGTTGCCTGTCCCTTATAAGAAATGAATGAATGTTAAGTTCCCCTTAAGAAAGGAATGATATGAGATACGTTGCAATGAAGCAATGAATGAGAAATGATAAAGCTGGGATCGTTGAGATCACCAAATGAAATGATGGTAATGATGAAATGAATAAGTCATTGAATATGACTAATGATGCACTGTTGCCTTTACTTTCCTTAATATATTTTACCATGCGATTTTGTTCACAATCGAGTCGGACACGCATTCGCATGGTCATGGACAACTTGTATACAAGGTTTGAGTAATAATTTCCTCGAACGGTTCCTAGGGCCCTGGGGACCGATTCGGCCTAGGAGGAAATAATGATGAGTGCTATGGGAGCACGGATAAGGCGGGGTGGCATAGAGGCTCGCCACCTACTATGCTGACCGCATTATCTTAAAATGAAATGAAATGAGTAGAGTCCATATGGTTTAACAACACCAGTGACCATGTAGTCAGGATGCATGCTAATGAATGTTTTGTGCAGGCAGAGTAAGTACATCAGATAACCTGTAATTGATACAGGTACGAGGAGTCGGCTATCGGTAAGAAATCACATAATTGTGATATTGTATAAGTTGGTTTAACTTGCCTGCTTAACATATTCTATTTAGTATGCTAGAAAGATGCCTTGCTATAATCATTGCTCAAACACAACATACATGCTAAGTGATGCTTGAAGTGAAAACTGTTATAACATGCTTAAATTGTTAATGTTAACGATGCCTCAATGATGCCTTTTCATGATAACACCTAGTATGCCTCAATGATGCCTTTTCATGATAACACCTAGTATGCCTCAATGATGCCTTTGCATGATAACACCAAGAATGATAAATGATATGTCCACATGAATGCTGCTAAGAATATGTTTACATGCTTCACTCTGATTATTGCCCATGAACTGTAAACTGATGCTAGGCCCCAAATAGAAAGATCACTCTAATAAATGCATGCTTAAATGATCATTTAAATGTTGGTTTATGCGAGTGGGTTGGATTCTGCTCGCCAGTACATAGATGATGTGCTGACCCACGTTTTGTGGGCAGGTGCTCGTGCTTGGAATGTTCTTCACACGAAGATTGGCTTGATTGGTCCCGCGGCATCGAAGATTTGTTGGGCATACAGAAGCTCTCCTTGCACAAGATGATGTCTTCTGTTTATAAAAGGCATAATGTATGGAACATTGTAATCAGTTGTACCAGTGAGATTGTAAGCCAAGTCGGTATATCGAGTTGAAATCCATTGTATCCAAATATCAAATGTAAGCTGTATAGCATTGTTCAGTTGGTTTCCAATGTAAAGTGAGATGTGCTGTAATCATTGTACTTCAATACAAGTCTTGTACTCTTCTTCAATTATCAATAAAGAGAATAAAGTTCTACATATCTCTGTGTGGCTTCAAGTTACTCTTTTCTCCGCTGCTATAAAGAAGTGATGTACTTCTACTCAATAAGAAAGATTGTCCTCATTAAATTCAATTTATCTGCTTCTGCCGCTGCGATGTGTTCCTATTTGAAGAATAATCGATTATGTGCCATCTTTGCCTTGTACAAGTGCAATACCAGACTTGTACGGCATCACGCCCAAGCGAGGACGATCGATTCCAAGAGATAAAATATATGAATAAATGACTCTATGAATCGGGGCGTGACAAATTGGTATCAGAGCACGGCTTTACGTCCTTGGTCTCTTCTTTGGTTCGTTTCAAATTAAAGTTGCATCGATGATTGACCAAAGTTGCTTCCGCGATCACTCAACGTTGCTTCCGCGATTAAATCAAAGATTGCTTCCGCGATTATATTGTTGTTGTTCTGTAATCATCCTATGTTGTTCGTGTCTGAAAGATCATTGACCCTCTTGGCTGCTCACTGGATGTTCCATACAATAAGTCTATATACATTGTGATGCCCCTGAAAGAATGATTGTTGTTGGTTTGGACACAAATAACCCAACAATGACTCGATGCCATAGTATGCTATATTGTGAATGTTGTTAGAAATGTGGGAATATAGAAAAGTGGCTGGGTATGCTGTAACAAGTTGAGAATTGCATGTGATGCAGAAAGAGTTGGGAATGAAATAATTGATGGATGAGTTCAACAGAATTGGTGAATTGACTCATGCGTGCTGGCTACTGCTTTCTAGACCCTAAGAATGTTGGCTTGTGATATTGAGACCCCGAGATGTTGGTTAAGTATTATGATCATTATAAGATCATGAATGTCCGGAATAGATTGAGTTGGTATTGTTTAAGGATGGCTTCGTTTCTGAGTGGTATATTGCCTCTATCACCTCAGAACGAGATGTATGTTGACCTTTCCATAGAATAGCAATGAGACTATTTGTGGGTACTGGGTAGTGCCGAGACTTAGCCGGAAGTCATATATTGTTGCTAGATTGCTCGAGTGTCCCTTGACGGTGATGTTATATTGAGTAGCGAGATTGGAAGAAATTGTAACCACTGGCTTGGTTAGAAATTGTTTAGTCGAGTGATGACTCGAGCTAGTAAGACAGTTAGTATGCTACGGGTAAATAAGACTTGGCTAGAGAATATTGTGGCTTAGAACATCTGAATGTTGACTTCGATTGGTTGGATACAAATCAAATGTGGCTAATACAAAGTTGGTTGCTAAGCTGAAAGTTTAAAAATATTGTCGGTGAATCAAAGGGATATTAGAAATCTGTGCCTTGACCCTAAGGTGTAATAGATGTCAATCCATCTTGATCACCAAAGGATAGTCATTGCATAGATGCATGATGCTGAAGAATTGAATTGTACTAGAACAATAACAAGTAGTGACTCAGAATACTGTTGTTGCCTAGAGGATGGTTAAGTGATACATAAATTGTCGGATTGAATGGGATGAACTACTTGACCATTACATATTTGCAGTAATGGTAGTTTGATGATTGAGAAACAAATGGAAACGAGAAATTTCAAACATGTTGGATAATGTCGGTATAGGTGATTGTTGGTTGGGATATAGATTGTTGGCTTATGACTTAGTGGTTTGACTCTGTCATACAGACCGAATAGTATGATTCCATAGTTATGTTAAACTATCGGAATCGATGACCCTTGAATAGTTAGCATTGGCTTATGGGTTTGTGTGAGTATAAAGGAATTGGAATAGAAATTGAATCATTGGAAATTTACTTGATGGATTATTAGAACGATGAAGATCGTATGTCGGATTTGGAATTGACCGTAATGTTGATAGATCGATCTTAGTCGATTGTTGGGTAAGTCTAGAATGAGCCTCTGTGGGAATTATTTCCTTGAGGAAGACCCTGAATAGATAGACTTGACCCTAGCGACCAGTTGATGATTTACCAATTGCTGGCTTAGCCCAATTGGCGATTCATTATTCAGACTGAATTGATACCCATAGGTTTGGGTAGAGTTCCTTAGAACTGTCGGTTGCTTGTTGGCCCTAAGAAACAGAAACTAGTATAACCCTAGTAGCCGTCCACTCTAGGGAAGTCACCTGAATGATTAAGTTTAGCTGTCAGTGTAGCTAACCTTAGAGATTGATTAAATAATAGGTGACCATTGGAGACCCATAGAATAACCTTGTGGCATTGAATGAGGGATGGTGCTAATGAGTATTGACCTAAGGGAATGTATGCTTCAACTTGAGCCTGAAGAGATGTTTGACCATTGAGGATTATATGTCGGCCATAAGTGGGAATTGTAATCGTAAGGTAAGGCTTGAGTGTACCTATAGTCGGGTAGCTAAGTTAACCTTGACTGTTGCATAGAATTATACCCTGATTCGGGTAATCGATAGTGGGTGACTTCGGATTGTATCTTTTAGAAAAGATGAATTGCCTCGGTGAAAAATGTTGTTGGATTTGGGAAGGAAAATGATTGTCGTTGTGAAACCTTGATATGATTGGCTCTAAGTTAGACCCTTGATCGAATGTTAGAAATGTTATGCTTGGATGGAGATTGTCCTTGATGTTAAGTGGTGGCCTGGAAGATAGTGATTGTGGCAAAGTGAATAAAGCAATAAGTCAATTGAAAGGATGCTAAGTTGGATTTAGAAAAGAGAGTTATATTGTGGCTGATCGAATCGCACTAACATGGAAGTTGGCTGAAGTACATATGTTTTGGGGACGCCTAAAATATGTGTATGGATCCAGCAGAAGTGATTGGTTGTGACTGAGATAACATTATGGGAAGAATTTATCGCACTAGCACGGACTTTGGCTGAAATGCATATGTTTTGGGGACGCCTAAAATATGTGTATGGATCCAAACGAAGTGATATGTTGCGACTGAAATAGAAATGTAAGGAAAATGTTGGCGAATCAATAAGAAGTTACAAGTAATTGAAAAAGAGATAGACAGATCGAATCGTTGATGGATTTAAATGGTACAGTTGGATAGATATTTTGAAATGACCGAGTGGGCTGAAATGAATATTGATTTGAAGCTGAATGAGTAAACTCATGGTGATTAAGTGAATCTTGTGGAAGACTTGTTTCCTTAAGTTTCGAGGACGAAACTTTTTCTGAGTGGTATATTATGTAATGCCCCGCTCCGCACAAGGCATTTGGTTGGCTTATTGGATGGGATCAGAATATTGGACCGTGACTTATGTTGGGAATCAGGAGAATTGAGACTGATGCAGTCACTCTTAGCTGGCTAGACGGAATGGATATTGGAACGTGGCTCGCTGGAGGAGCTACGCTTAGTAGAATTTTGGGTGAGTGGAACTGTCCTTCCTCCTCCTTACTCCTTCATGCTTAATAGATGAAGTATTGAAATGCTATGAACTGCCCCTAAATGTCCCTTATGTTAGTTGCTGAGTAATAGAGATGCTTTTGTTGAGAATTATTGAAATGTACAACACATTGAACTGTTAATGTGATTTGCTGCCTGAGAATGAATTGATAACATTGCCCCTTATGCTTAACACTGCTGGAACAAGTAGACACTTGAATAATGAGATGCCTTATGAATGATAGAATAAGAAATGAACTGGCTATGCTATCGAATCAATGAACTGAATGAAACACTAGAATCATGTACTCTCTGTATATCTGTTGCAAGAATATGAAATGTTGCCTGTCCCTTATAAGAAATGAATGAATGTTAAGTTCCCCTTAAGAAAGGAATGATATGAGATACGTTGCAATGAAGCAATGAATGAGAAATGATAAAGCTGGGATCGTTGAGATCACCAAATGAAATGATGGTAATGATGAAATGAATAAGTCATTGAATATGACTAATGATGCACTGTTGCCTTTACTTTCCTTAATATATTTTACCATGCGATTTTGTTCACAATCGAGTCGGACACGCATTCGCATGGTCATGGACAACTTGTATACAAGGTTTGAGTAATAATTTCCTCGAACGGTTCCTAGGGCCCTGGGGACCGATTCGGCCTAGGAGGAAATAATGATGAGTGCTATGGGAGCACGGATAAGGCGGGGTGGCATAGAGGCTCGCCACCTACTATGCTGACCGCATTATCTTAAAATGAAATGAAATGAGTAGAGTCCATATGGTTTAACAACACCAGTGACCATGTAGTCAGGATGCATGCTAATGAATGTTTTGTGCAGGCAGAGTAAGTACATCAGATAACCTGTAATTGATACAGGTACGAGGAGTCGGCTATCGGTAAGAAATCACATAATTGTGATATTGTATAAGTTGGTTTAACTTGCCTGCTTAACATATTCTATTTAGTATGCTAGAAAGATGCCTTGCTATAATCATTGCTCAAACACAACATACATGCTAAGTGATGCTTGAAGTGAAAACTGTTATAACATGCTTAAATTGTTAATGTTAACGATGCCTCAATGATGCCTTTTCATGATAACACCTAGTATGCCTCAATGATGCCTTTTCATGATAACACCTAGTATGCCTCAATGATGCCTTTGCATGATAACACCAAGAATGATAAATGATATGTCCACATGAATGCTGCTAAGAATATGTTTACATGCTTCACTCTGATTATTGCCCATGAACTGTAAACTGATGCTAGGCCCCAAATAGAAAGATCACTCTAATAAATGCATGCTTAAATGATCATTTAAATGTTGGTTTATGCGAGTGGGTTGGATTCTGCTCGCCAGTACATAGATGATGTGCTGACCCACGTTTTGTGGGCAGGTGCTCGTGCTTGGAATGTTCTTCACACGAAGATTGGCTTGATTGGTCCCGCGGCATCGAAGATTTGTTGGGCATACAGAAGCTCTCCTTGCACAAGATGATGTCTTCTGTTTATAAAAGGCATAATGTATGGAACATTGTAATCAGTTGTACCAGTGAGATTGTAAGCCAAGTCGGTATATCGAGTTGAAATCCATTGTATCCAAATATCAAATGTAAGCTGTATAGCATTGTTCAGTTGGTTTCCAATGTAAAGTGAGATGTGCTGTAATCATTGTACTTCAATACAAGTCTTGTACTCTTCTTCAATTATCAATAAAGAGAATAAAGTTCTACATATCTCTGTGTGGCTTCAAGTTACTCTTTTCTCCGCTGCTATAAAGAAGTGATGTACTTCTACTCAATAAGAAAGATTGTCCTCATTAAATTCAATTTATCTGCTTCTGCCGCTGCGATGTGTTCCTATTTGAAGAATAATCGATTATGTGCCATCTTTGCCTTGTACAAGTGCAATACCAGACTTGTACGGCATCACGCCCAAGCGAGGACGATCGATTCCAAGAGATAAAATATATGAATAAATGACTCTATGAATCGGGGCGTGACAGCTTCCTCCTTCTTGAATGCTACGTGCTTAGCTTGGACACGTTCAGCATCTAACTGGAGTCGGGCCCGTTGGTCCTCAAGACGGCGCATCTGGGCGTTAATCTCCGCAATATTGGCGTCCAACGCAGCTCGCGTTTCTATTGTCTCCTTCATGGACTGAGACAACTGCTCTACCGCAGCCTCAGCCTCAGCTACTTCGTGCTTCCAAATGCCCACAGTGGCCTGGTAGGAAGACTCGATCTCGGCAATCAACTTCCCCTTCTCCGTATCTATCAAGACGGAGAGGTCATTTCGCTGGATGCGTTGAAGTTCTGCAAGCCGCTCGTCCAGCTCGATTACCGAAGCCTCCAGAATTTTGGCCATATGGTCGTGGCCTTGGTGAACGCGGATCAGCTCGATACAGGGCATTGCGAGAGTTCTTGCCGTCGCAAAGCTCCCGTTGGCATCCATCACCGCAGATACGCCCCTCTGCAGCATTTTGTACACCCCCTCGACGAAGAATTTCACATATTCGTCTGCGTCCGCCAGTACCTGTGACGTCATAGCAGGAGTTGGAGGAGCTACTACAGTTAGCGGACCAGAAGAAGATCCGCTAACCTCAACCTGCGAGGCTTGAACCTCGGCATCAATAGGCTCTTCATCGACAGGGGCCAGACTGCTAGCCCGAGGAGCCGAAGGAACAGAGGGAGCCGGCACAGGTGTCGAGATAGTACCCCAAGTAAAAGAAGCAACAGAGGGTTCCACACGCTTACCCTTCTCAAGCCCGGAGGAACCTCCGACGTCAACGGCCACCTCTTCTACCCCCAACGTCCTATCAGCGTCAAGTACCTCCCCCGGAACAGGGAGATCAATACTCATCTCCTGGCCTGCCCCGGGAGACAGGACCGGTAGAAGGGTCTCATCCTTCTCAAGTCCCTCTACAGGAACAGAATCTGTCGCTACCTCGTGATCGGTAGCCACCTCAACTTCCACGGTTGAAGCTAGGGTAGGACTCGGCAATGATATAGCCGACTCCCCCTCATCATGACAAGGAGGGGAATCAACCCTCTCCTCTGTCCTAACCATATCTGTTGCCCCCGCAACAGACTCTTGCAGCTCTGGAGCAACGTCATCCGAAGACGACGAACTCCATTCCACCTCGCCGCCTGGAAGCCGCGTGCTCCCCTCGGCATTCGAAGCCTCCGTTGTGACCTTCATCATCTCAGAAGCTGCTGCACCCTCAGCTTCTCTCCTGACATAATTCGGGGATACCGGAATCTCCACGACGACAGCATCCTCCGGGTTCTCCTCCAAAGGAGACATCATAGTCGGTGGGATACGTACTCCAGACGAGCCCGCCATCTCTTTTTGCCTACTCCCAACCGATCTTGGAGTACGAGGCTTTCTTTTTAGCGGTTCCTACAAAAGAAGGCATCGGTTACATAAAATACGGAACCTAAACCGGACTATGTAGGGCATCTTTACCTCTGCGGACGCTGAGTCTGATGACACCGTCGGTGGCGACGCCTTCTTCTGCTTCTTCGACGCAGGAGATTCAGCCCTTGTATCTGCACATCGTTTTGATCGATCGACAGAGGGTTCTGCCTGAGATGCAGAAGGGGCACCCCGATGACCCGCCCCTGGCGGACGATGCGATCGGGCTTTCACCGACATGTCCTCGGTCGCTGCTAACTGGGTGCCTGCGATAAGACTGGTCTCCCTATCATATTCGGAGGACGCGGCAGCCATAACACAGTAAAATTTGGCGGCCGAGTAAAGAATGGGCGGCCGCGGATCTGGGACGGGCAACGTAAAACGAGCCCCGATACATCCGGCATTATAGTAATGCCAAGCTCGTGCACCATCCAACAAACTTCCAACATACCCCAGAGTAATACTGGGGTTATCCAACATCAGCTGGGCATAACCAAATTGCCGTACAAAGCGGCTCGGCAGATACGGTTCCAGGTAGCGCTGATTCCTGTTCCGGTACACCAGATGGGACGGCCGAATGCTTTGCAACCAGCGGAATCCCCATTGAGGCAGAGTGGTGGTACCTTCGCCCGAATCCTTTAAATCTTCGTTGGCCTCAAAACCCAAGTAGATTAGACCAACTTTGGTGATCTCCCAACCTTGAAGACGGGATAAAACCTTTCTACAGATAGGGACACCAGTGTGCGACCAGCTCCTCCGGTAGAAGCGACGAAGGAATGCATCTCCAGCCCTATAGTCTTCTTCTGAGCCTGGGCTCATCACATTGGGGTGATGCAAAATTAACCATCCCATCAAATAGTAAAACGGCAGTTCGGCACGCAGAAAGTTATTATTTCTGCCTCTGTCATGAATCACATTTCCCGCAAACTCTCGCAAACCTCGCTGTAGGTTACATACCATTGCGGGGAGAAGAGCCAAACGCCGGCCGAAGACCAACTTTACGGCTGGTAGGATTAAGTTCCGGGTCACCCTCTCTACGGCGCCGGATCCGCCTGCGAGCACGCAATCCCGGAGCCATATCATCAGGTAGGCCGTCAACACCGCCTTGGATGACATTCGATAAGCAAGATGCCAGAAGCAGCTGTAGGAGCGTTCATCTGACTGCTGGTCTTCATTCCCTCGGGGATTCTTCTCACCTAACCTGCTCATTTCGGATAGCACTTCGCTACGAGAGAGCGCCGGCGGAGTAGAAAACTGCGAAGGGTCCTCTTTGTCCTGTCTAAAGACGTAATCCCTCCAAGCAGTCACATGGGGCTGCGTCCCACTTTTATCCCTTCTCTGCATATAGTAATGATGACTCGCCACTTCCTTGAAAACGGCCGTCATCTCCTCAGCCCTGTCTCCCAGGACCTGAAGCTCTTCGTTGGTCGGAAAATACTCTTCATAGGGTTCCGACCCCCAAGGGAGTTTTGACACCTCATACATCTCATGAAGAGCGAGCCCTAACTCCCCTACCGGAGTAAAAAAGGTCCCGGTATGGATATCAAACATCTCCAGGAGTGTGAGGAACATATGCCTATTGATGTCAACACCCGCCTGGGTAGCACGGATCGCGGCAGTCAACCCAATCTCTCGAAGCTCAGTCCAAAAATGCGACAAGATCCAGAGTGTCAGTCTATCCTATTTGGAAACATAATGGCACCAACCCTCCACCCAAAAATCTCCTTTCGGGTATGAGCGTTCCATCAAAAACATACGATGTGTAAAAGTCGAAGCACTATAAGCAAACGTATCAATGAGTACATCACTATAGAGGCTCCTAGGACGTAAAGTCCGCCAGGTAAAAGAAGACCCAGACCGTACGGCGGTCAGAGTATCCCTTTGGTCGGAGGTAGAATCAATCTGGATGATGCCAATCACCGCTCCCCCCTGAGAGGGGGTAAGATCCCAAGACATCCTCCTCTTGGAAGCAAGGCGACAGAAGGACGTCAAGGGCCATTGACGTTCAAGTTGCTTAACAGTCATATGCACCCCATTTGCTGCAAAGAACCAGTCCTCCTTGACCTTCAACACTGTCGCTTCAGTAGAAGTGAGGCGGTCTCCGAATAAGAACTCAGGCTTCAAGAAGGTCACTTTATCAGATGTGGAAGATTTTAAAACTCCACGCTCCATCATCCGTTTGAGGAACCCATACTGTTGTTCACAAATTTGGGCCATTCTCTCGGGAGGCTGATCCAGCATAAGAGCATCTTGAACAGGGTTTATCACTTCCTCGTTATACTCTACTCCCATCTGATTGAAGGCAGCCTCCAAGAATACTTCATTCAAAGACAGGATTGCCATTGACACTAGCAAAGATCCGAAAATGTTAGAAGCAACAAGAGAACACACAATGTGTCAGAAAAAAGAGCTTCGGCGCATCATCCGGGTTCAAACCCATGCGCATTGGCAGTGCTTCGGCACATCATCAGGGTTTGAACCCATGCGCGTTAGCAATGCTTCGGCGCATCAATCGGGTTTGAACCCATGCGCGTCAGCAGTAGAGCCTCGGCGTATCATCAGGGTTTAAACCCATACGCGTTGGTGGGCAAAGACCGCGGCACATCATCAAAGACTCAAGGTCTATGTGCGTTGGTGTACGGAAAATGAGACTTACCAACCACCTCCGGCCGAACTTCGACAGGCAGACGAGGAACGTCAGCCGCCATAACTTTCGCAGGCTCCTTCGCTTTCTCCTTCCCCTTGCCAGCACCGCCGCGAGGAGTCTTGGGAGCCATTCTCTCAAAAAGGAAGAAGTTAGGGTTTTGAAGAAGAACTCTAAAGAAGGCAAAGGCACAAAGAAGAAGAACTCTCTCTCTCTCCATCCCTCACCTATTTATAGGGCATGGTCGCACGCGTGACCCGATGAGGAGTGATCTCAGCCGTCGCCTCGGGTCCTGTGAAGAGATAACAGCAAATACAACCAAAAGATCATCATTAATCTTTTCGGTTACCGAGGCATCATCATATGCATTAACTGAGAGGAGCATGCGCCCGAACAGCCATGCGCCCAGTAATCATGCGCCCTGACCTACATGCTTCTTATTCAAAGTATTCCAAAACTTATTCAAAAGTTTTGAAAACTTTGAAGGGGGTCTTGTAGAAGCATAGAATTTCACAACCAGAAAGCCCATGCGCCAGACACTACATGCGCCAGAATTCGGACAGAACACTTCACAACAAAATCAATGAGTATAGACATTTGAAAAAGGACTTTTTATTTATATACAAAAGTCTATTACATGTCTGGAAAAGGTTGTACAAAGGAGAATTTTTACAAAGGAAAGATCCTAAGTTTACAGCCAGCGGCCACCATGTGCCCCTAGATAGGCACAGCAGTCCCCATACGCCGCCAGTTAGGCGCAACAGTTACCATGCGCCTCCAACCAGGCGCATCCCACCATCTCTTCAGTTATGTGCATCCAGCTCAGTTATGTACATCCCTTCAGCAGCCCAGTTATGTGCCGCTCTTCCAGCCAGGCTCACCTGATAAGTGCTTCGCCAAGCAAAGCATTTAACCCTCTGGCTGGAACCAAGGAAGAGAAGAGCACCGCAAGGCTGTGGCCAGGGCAGGCTTCGAAAGAGCCTCCAAAGACCAAGGAAGACCATGATCGAAACCGCGGCAAAAGGAGCAGCTTTCAAACCTACCGGAGTGGGCAACCCCCACTTTGAAGGAAGAAAGAGCCTAGCACCGCCATTTCGATCTACGGCTCTTCCAGAATAACGGAGACGAGGTCCGAGCATCCATATCTTTGGATGCAACAGGTACCTTCCGCCTACCTCAGAAGCCCTCGACTCCGTCTTTTGGATGTAACAGTCACCTTCAAGTGCATCAACGACGACAAGGCATCTCATCTTCACCCTCGGGAACACTTCGTCAACAGAATACACCCGAATACCCAAGTTCATGTTGGAGATACGTGAGGGAATGAGAAGCAAACCTTCTCTCCATGCCACTATTTATAGGCCGGGCAGATCAAACCCACGTGCCAAGTGGATGGCTCTCCGAATTCTGTGCAATGAACTCACAATAAATGGATGAACTAGACGCCTCGACTTCAGCCAAACGGCTATTTAAAGACACTCGAGAAGCGAAATAGCCACATCATTAAAGACGTGTCGGATGCGCCGGCTATTCAAACACCATGTGCCTCCCACAGATGCACCCTGTACCGAGCGTATCACAGGGGATGCGCCCCCATACGTCCCCATACGCCTAGTGGAACGTCAACCAACGCGCCCACTCAGCTGTCCATCGAATGTCACCAACATTAAATGCTGAACTGACAGAGTTGGCAGCACACCTCCTCAAGTCTGAACGGTTGACAGCTTTTGCAGAAAATGCAGCGTCCACAACGTCAGCATCATCACGACTTTACCCTGACGGCTACTGCCACGTGGCCACCCATCCATCCGCATGCGTCTCAAAAGCCATGCGCCTCAGACCTTTCACTGATCCCTAAAGACAGAAGAAGAGTCTCCAGTTGAAGCTTTGCATGCACCTCAAAAGCCATGCGCCCCAGACTGATCTCTGATCCCGAAAGACAGAAGGAAAGTCGCCTTAATGCGCCTCAAAAGCCATGCGCCCAGAATGGTTCGTGACTCCTAAAGGTCACGAGCCAAAATCTCATCATGCGCCTAATCCAAGGTGCATCCCACCAAATCTTCCTCCCATCAGATCCGAGATCTCCGAGCCATGAGTCGACGACACGTGTCCTTTGGCTCAACTCATCCAAGATTTCAGCAACGAAAAGATCTTCTCCTCTGCTACGTGTCGGCTCACAACAGCAGTATGAAGAATTTAACCCCTCGAGTAGGGCGCATCATCCATGCACCTCCATCAGCAATCTCCACGTGGCGTCCCCACGTACCGGCACATCCTACATATGCACGCATGAGCAGCCAACCTGCCCAGCTATAAATAGAGGAATCATTTCCTTCTTCCACACACAGAGGGAAGAATCCTGAACGAACATACAGAGAATCACTAGAGAGGCAGCTACAGACACTCAACGTCTTCCTCCTCTCAGCAAGCTCCAGCACCCAGAGCAATCTACATCTTCAGAGAACCGATAACCGTCGTCAGCCCGTCAACGGAGTCAACGCATTACCACTCGCTCCATTAGCACTAAGGACCCAGTTTAAACAAAAGTGTACTCTTAGGACTACATCGAAGTCCTATATTGTAACACTGTTCTGTTTGTGTTAAAGTTTTCAATCAAACAATTTTAATGGCACACAATGTTAGAGACACTCCACCCACGGAAGTCACTGATAAGGTATCCAAGCTTAAGTTAAGCCTATATGATGCTGAAGCACTTATTGAAAAGCAAACATGTGAGATCTCAGCACTCAACAAAGAGCTTGCTGAAGAAAAGAACAAACACAAGATCTCTATTGCTAAGATTTATGGTCTAAATGCTAAGTGTAATGAACTGAATGCTTCCTCTAAGAAATTAGAGATTAGATTGGGGAAACAGGTTGCTCAACCTCAAACCCAATCACACAGTAACAAAACACACACAAAATACAAGACCACTCATAATAGTAAAACACGTCACCCGTATGCAGCACGTAACCATACTTATATGTACACGTACTCCCATACAGCACGTAAACTACATGCACATAGACAACATTCTCAATCTACTCATAACTATTATCCTGTTGATATACATAGTCACTATCATGCTAACTATCACCATGCTGTACATAGACATAACTATCATCCTGCTGCTACATATAGTCACTATCCTGCTGTTCCATACAACTATCACCATACTGCATGTAAACATTACTATTAACCTTCTCCCAACACAAATAGGCATGCTACTTGCACATACTATGGATTACATGGCCATATATCACCACAGTGTAGAATTAGGAAATTAGTTGATATTAATCTATATGTATGGATATCGAAGACTAACATTTCAGGACCCACAAGAACTTGGGTACCAAAGGTCACCTCTACTCGTGATGTAGGTGGACCTTCCTTCCTCAACTAAAAGCAAGTGGATTCTTGATAGTGGATGCTCGCGACATATGACGGAAGACACAAATCTTTTTGCATCACTATCGATGAAGAGGGAAGGATACGTATCCTTCGGTAACAATTTAAGGGCTACATCATAGGTAATAGTACTATTGGTTATCCTCATCCTGTAATAAAGGATGTCTGCTTAGTGACCGAGTTAAAGCATAACCTGCTCAGCATAAGTCATCTTACTGATCATGGATATGATATTAACTTTTGACAAAATAAATGCTATATTTATGATAGGTCAACGGGCGACATTGCTTTTGAAAGGATAAGAGAAGATAACATTTATATTTTCTATCTATCTAGAAATACTAACAATACAGGAAGATGCCTCTACGCCCATAAGGATGAAAGACTGTTGTGGCACCAGCGTCTTAGTCATGCCAATATGGATACTATATCCAGGCTATCGATAAAGAAGCTAGTAAGAGGTCTGCCCGACATCACATTCAAGAAGGACACGGTATATGCCGAATGTGAACTGAATAAGGCAACCAAATTTTCATTTCATTCCATAAACACTGTAAGTACTACTAGACCCTTGCAATTACTGCATATGGACTTATTTGGTCCCAGTAGAGTAGCCAGTCTTGGTGGAAAACTCTATGCTTTTGTTATAGTAGATGATTTTTCTGGATTTTCTTGGGTTTTCTTCCATTCAAACAAAAGCGATGCTATTTTAGTTTTCAAAATCTTTGCCAAAAAGGTCCAAAACGAAAAAAGCTACATGATTACTCGAATCCGAAGTGATCATGGAGGCGAATTCGAAAATTCCAATTTTAAAAAGTTTTACGAAACAAATGGTTTTGATCATGAGTTTTCTTGTCCTCGAACTCCTCAACAAAATGGTGTTATGGAGCGGAAGAATAGGACTCTTGGCGATATGGCTAGAGTCATGTTGAATAAATTTTCACTTCCAAAATATTTTTGGGCAAAAGCTGTCAGTACAGCATGCCATGTTTTAAATAGGGTGCTTATTCGACCTATCTTGAAGAAAAACACCCTACGAGCTTTGGTTTGGTAGGACTCCTAATGTCTCATATTTTAGAGTGTTTGGTTGTCGCTGTTTTATCCTAAATACCAAAGACAACTTAGACAAGTTTGATGCCAAATCTGACGGTGGTATTTTTCTTGGCTATGCTGCCAAGAGTAAGGGATATAGAGTGTTCAACAAACGCTCAATGATTGTAGAAGAATCTACTAATATGACTTTTGATGAAAAAAATAGTGCAGCGGCTATCTCTGACGATGATGTTGAACCATCAACTTCTACGTCGATAAATACCACCCCTGAAACCAACTCTCTGGAGGACTTACCAAAGAAGTTCGCGTTCAAGCCGTCACACCCAGAAAACTTAGTAATAGGTGAGGTATCACGCGGAGTAAGTACTCAATCATCGTTAAGAGATTCCATTGCTAGCACTTCTTTCATTTCATAAATTGAGCCTAAAACTATTTTAGAAGCTTTTAATAATGAGTTTTGGATTTCAGCTATGCAAGAAGAACTCAACCAATTTGAAAGAAGCCAGGTCTGGGAACTTGTTCCTAAACCAGCTAACCATTCGATTATTGGTACTAAATGGTTTTTCGTAACAAAATAAATGAAGATGGTTCAGTCACGCGCAACAAAGCTCGTCTAGTAGCTCAAGGATACAACCAAGAGGAAGGTATCGACTACGATGAGATGTATGCTCCTGTTGCAAGACTTGAATCCATTCGAATGCTTTGTGCCTTTGCAAACTTTCAGAATTTTAAACTTTTCCAAATGGATGTCAAAATTTCTTTTATGAATGGTTTTATTAAGGAGGAAGTTTTTGTAAAACAACCCCCTGGTTTTGAAAATCACAAATTTCTCGACCATGTTTTCAAACTCAAGAAAGTGCTATATGGCCTCAAACAAGCCCCAGAGCTTGGTATGAACGCCTAAGCAATTTCTTACTAGATAAAGGTTTTTCAAAAGGGAAGATTGACACTACACTTTTTATCAAAAGTTTTCAAGACACTATTCTTTTAGTTCAAATTTATGTTGATGACATCATATTTGGGTCCACTAATGAAAATCTATGCCAAGATTTTGCTAAGTGTATGCAGAACAAATTTGAGATGAGCATAATGGGGGAGCTTACTTACTTCCTTGGATTGCAAGTCAAACAAACTTCGCAAGAAACTTTCATCAGCCAGTCAAAATACACAAAGGATTTGCTGAAGAAGTTTGATCTTGACAACGTCAAACCAATCAACACCCCTATGGCTACTACGACCAAGCTGGAGCCTGATGAAAGCGCAAACCTGTTGACCAACGTAAGTATCGAGGTATGATTGGTAGTCTACTTTACCTAACTGCTAGTCGTTCCGATATCATGTCTAGTATTTGTCTGTGTGCTCGCTATCAAGCTAGTCATAAGGAATCACACATGTCAGCCGTTAAGCATATCTTTCGATACCTTAAGGGTGCTGTTACAGTGGGCTTATGGTATTCCAAATCCACATCCTTCGACCTTATTGGTTATTCGGATGCTGATTTTATGGGCTGCAAAGTCGACCGTAAAAGTACAAGCGGTACATATCATTTATTAGGCAAGGCCTTAGTCTCATGGTTTAGCAAGAAGCAGAATTCTGTCGCACTATCCACAACAGAAGCAGAATATATCGCAGTTGGACATTGTTATGCATAAATTCTGTGGATGAAGCAAACCCTTGCAGACTATAACCTATCTTTTATGTACATTCCTATATTCTGTGATAACACTAGTGCTATCAACCTTACTAAGAACCCTATATGTCACTCACGCACGAAACACATTGAACTCACGTACGAAACACATTGAAATTCGTCATCACTTTTTGCGTGATCATCAACAAAATGGCACTATAAATTTAGAATTTATTGACAATGATCATCAACTGGCAGATTTCTATACTAAACCATTATCCAAAGAGCGATTCAAATTTCTTTGCCGTGAATTAGGAATTTTGGATGAAACGGTTATTCATTAAATTAGCCTGCATAAATATTGATTATATTGTTTCTTTATGATGACTTTGCTATGGGTACAAGCAGAGGGTTCTTCTGACAACAAGGCGTAAAAACCTAAGCGACATGGTGCACTAGTCTTCGGACTACCGCTTGCTGGGATCCAGCCCCTACAACTGCCCCATGGCAGTTTCATCGTAATGATTTGTGTTATAAATCCTTGTTTATTACATGGTTCAATTTAATTTATAACTTGATTAATTTAAATTTTCTAACTTCATTCTCCTTTACTTAATTTAATTTATATTTGCAAATTTTCTACTTGGCCATTTACCTTTGAATTTCTTAAATTTTTATCACTCCTATCCATTTTCTCAAACTTGGTATTATTTTAAAACTATTTTTAAACTGGTTTCAGTTCTGGTCCTAGAACCCAGAACTCGGGCCGAACTCTGCCTCACACAGAGTTCGGGCCGAATTCGGTCTGGTTGTTCCAGAACTTCCAGTTGCTCTCAGCCATCCATCCGTTTTGATCCTATGGTCCAGGATCCACCAGGCCATCCGAACCCCCTTTCTTAAATTCGGGTTCTTCCTCTCTCTCCTCTCCATTACCTCCTCCAAAACTTCTCAAACTTCATCCTCTCCAAATCCTAACCCTAGAATTCTCAACCTAGTGTTATTTTTTCCCCAAACTCAAGGAGAATAGCTTTTGCATCATTCTCTTCCATATTCCATCACCCTCTTGAGGTATAATTCCTTCTTTTTCTCCATCTTAATTTCAAATTTCCTTCATTGTACAATGGCACCTAGGTTGTTCAATAGAGGAAAGAGGGCTAGAATCGAGGGTGCTTCCTCATCGAACCCTCCTCCTCAAGATGATCACCCTATTCATCCACTTTTTAATCCACCACAACCCAATGACCCCAACACATTCGATGATCAAATTTTTGTGTCATTGGACGCCTTAAATGAATGGTTCAATGATTTTCGATCATGGCCTGTGTGTGCGGGATACCCCATCAACTTCACTATTTTTCTCGTTGTGACTCAATATTTCATGATCTTTGTCTTGATGAGTTTGTGTCCATAACTTCACTTATTTACTAGAATGTAATTCAAATGTTTTATTGCAATCTCATATTTAATGACACACGATTATATTCTCGTGTTGCCGACATTGACATCTCGTTCGATGATTTTGAACTTGTGGAATATTTTGAGATTCCGGAACCCAACTCTTGGGAGAAGCTTGTCGATGCACGCAAGTTTTAATTCCGCGATGGGTCGTCCCTTGAGAGTTTCAAGGACGATTTGTGTACCCCAAACAAACGTCCACGCGAGTTACTTGCAAAATTCCTTTACCCTTATTTCTACGAGATTCATCGTATCGTCTTCTCCACGATCTTGCCCAACGCGGGATCGATTGATAAAATTTCATATTTTGAGATTTCTTCTTTGTATCACCTTCACTTCCATGTCCCGTTCAACCTTCCTCGTACTATGATGGACTAAATGATTAATACGAGGAAGAGGCCTCGATCATTGGTCTATGCTCTCTATTTGCCGATGGTCTTTCGTGCATTTTATGTTCCTCTCGATGAGTGCCAGTTCCTTCTAGCCCCTGTATTTCTGTCTAAGACAAGGCGGCTTCAGGTAGCTGTCGGGTCTCCTGCTGAGTCTGAGCATTCCGGTTCTGATGCTCAGGCTGATGCACCTGCTCTTGGGCAACCTGCGCCTGCTCCTCCTGCTACTCTCGAGTTTATCCAGACCATGTTTCATGATCATTTCATGTTGGAGGACGACCGCTGGACTCAGCTCGACTATCGTACCACCTTGCAAATGAGTGCCATCAGTAACTCATTGTATAACATCCGACACACTATGTCTCGGCATCCCTCTATGCCACTTCCTATGGAGCAGGATCCATCTTGCGACGGGTACCGTATCGACGACCCTTGGGTTATACGATATTTGGATCCGGATGCAGCTTTCGTGGATACTCGTCCTTCAGATACTGATCCATCTGACGCCTCTGGGTCATCTTGTTGACACAAAATAACAGTCAACCAAATATTGACATAATTGACGACATGATACTTGTAATATTTCAATACGACACATGAAGACTGAACTCAGTACAAGACGGACGACAGCTCGTACCTGCTATGTTAAATATTTTAAGTCTGTATTTTACACTTTTATTGAGTCTAGACATATGTAAACTGAGTCGTACTGAGCAATTTGAGACTTAACCTATACCCATACCTCAAAACAAAAGCTCCACAAAATCCAAATAAGTCCATTTACCCATTGGACCAGTTCTGTGCCCTGGAGACAGAGTTTGGGCCGAACTCTGCTTCCACACAGAGTTTGGGCCAAACTCTGCCTCCTAAAATCCAGGACCCTAATTTTTAGGGTTGGCTGGATGAAAGTTGTCCAACGGCCAAATTTTTGAATATTTGACCCATAATTCTGGCCGAATCCTGCCTATCTGGTATCCTATAAATAGGCCATAAATTCTCCCATTTTCAATCATCCAATCTTCTCTTCTCTTCTCTCTAAAGCCTTATATAAGCCATACCCTTCTCATCTACTAGCCATAAGCTCCTTAAGCCTCAAAGTGCTCAGTACCTTTCAGTTAGGAGTTTATACAAGAGTTCAAGAAGTCGCTTGGAAAATTCCAAGCATTGCCACTGCGATCTCTGTAAGAAGTTTGATGTGCTCTTCTGAATAAAAGGCACGGGGTGTAACTACTATTTCATAAATAGTGGATTTAATCCTGAGCTAGAGTTCTTAGGCCTGGACTAGTCCTCCACGAGGGAAACCAAGTTAAAATCGGCTGTGTTTGCGTATGCTCTCTCGCTCTATACTATACTATTTCCGTATTTACTCTGATTATTTACTGTTGGTGAAAGAGTTTAATTTTTAATTGGTCATTATTGTCATAAACTCTATTCACCCTCCCTCTAGAGTTGTCTATTTGTCCTTCAATTGGTATCAAAGCTCTGTTCTCTCAACAAGGACTAACATCCTAGAGCTGATCCATGCCAACCACACAATCCATGATTTTCAATTACGGTAAAGGGCAGTCCACTCATAGGCCTCCCCTATTTGATGGGACAAACTACACCTATTGGAAAACAAAGATGAGCTTTTATCTCAAGTCACTAGACTTCGACCTATGGACCATTGTTACCAATGGTTACAAAAAGCCCGCCAGGATAGTTGTCAATGGTGATCTCGTTGAGAAACCATATGACAAATATTCTGACGAGGAGAAGAAACAGACGAGTCTAGATGCGAGAGCTATTAATTCTTTATTATGTGTTATAGACAGGAATGAGTTAACAGGGTCTCAACATGCACCACCTCTCACGAAGTATGGAGACTTCTAGAAGTGACGCATGAAGGAACCACTCAAGTCAAGGAGTCAAAAATAAGTCGTCTTACTCAAGAATATGAGGCTTTCAAGATGAAGCCAAATGAGACGATCACACAAATGTTCACAAGATTCCTCGACATTATCAACCTCCTGTCTTCCCTCGACAAGCAATATACAAATCACGAGAAGATCCGCAAGCTACTTAGGGGGCTAGCAAAGATTTGGAACCCTAAGGTGACAGCCGTCATAGAAGGAAATGATCTCACGACTATGTCCATGGAGACTTTGATGGGAAAGCTGATGACTCATGAGCTTGACCTCAAAGACTTCGAAGAGCCTACTCCTAAGACAAAGAAGATTGCCCTTGAAGCTCACCGACGAAGGGCTGATCATGAAGAGACGGATGACGACAACTCGGAAGGTGATGATCAAGCTCTCCTTGTCTACAACTTCAAGAAATTCCTTCGCTTCAATCGAAGAAAGAAGGAACCGCAAGAAGATGACTAAGAAGAGCCAACATGCTACGGTTGCAAGAAGACTGGACACGTTCGAAAAGACTGTCCATTTGCAAAGAAGAGCAACCGATATGAGAGACCATACAAGAAGGCTTCCTCAAGAAAATATGCCAACACAAGCATTTGGCATGAAAGCGAAGCTAGTGACTCCGAGGAAGAAAAAGACTCTCCTCAAGATACTGCCAATGTATGCCTGATGGCAACATCTGACAAGGTAACTAGCGAAACTCTCGATGATTTCACTTTTGACGAACTTGGCGATGCATTCAATGATTTACTCAATGACCACAAGAAAGTCATTAGTAAATATAAACATGCCAAGGAGAAGATCAAAAGTTATGAAGTAGAGATTCAAAGACTCTCTTCATTGCTTGATAATATTAGAGACACTTCACCCACAGAAGTCACAAATGAGGTGTCTAAGCTTAAATTAAGCCTACATGATGTCGAAGCACGTATTGAAAAGCAAACACAAGAGATCACAACCCTCAACACTGAGATCACAGCCCTCAACACTGAGATTGCTGAAGAAAAGAATAGACACAATATCTCTATCACTAAGATTTATGGTTTGAATACTAAGATTAATGAACTACAGGCTGTCTCTAAGAAATTAGAGACTAGATTGGGAAAATAGGTTGCTCAACCTCAAACCCAATCACATAAGACACACACAAAGCACAACACTGCTCAACATAGTCAAACACGTCATCCACCTGCAGCACGCAAATATGCTTACATGTACACCCACTTCCATACAGCACACAAACCACATGCACGTAGAAATTATTCTCATAACTATCATTCTAATGTGACACATAATCACCATGCTACACATAGATATAATCATCACCATGCTGCACATAAACACAATCACCACCATACTGCATATAGATTTAATCATCATCCTGCAGCCACATATAGTCATCATCATGCTGTTCCACACCACTCTTACCATGCTACATATAGACATCATCATCATGCTACTCCATACCACTCTACATATAGACATTATCAACATGCTCCTAACATAAATAGGAATGCTATTTGTACTTATTATGGATTACATGGACACATCTCACCACAATGTAGAGTTAGGAGATTAGTAGATAGAAACATATATGTATGGTTGCCGAAAACTAACTTTTCAGGACCCTCAAGAACTTGGGTACCAAAGGTCACATCTACTCTTGATGTAGGTGGACCTTCCCTCCTCAACTAAGAGTAAGTAGATTCTCGATAGTGGATGCTCACGACATATGACGGGAGACGCAAATCTTTTCGCATCACTATCGATGAAGAGAGAAGGATATGTATCCTTCGGTAATAACCTAAAAGGGTATATTATAGGTAATGGTACTATTGGTCATCCTTCTCCTGTAATAAAGGATGTCTGCCTAGTGACCGAGTTAAAACATAACCTGCTCAGCATAAGTCATCTTGCTGATTATGGATATGATATTAACTTTGGACAAACTAAATGCTATATTTATGATAGGTCAACAAGAGACATCGTTTTTGAAGGAATAAGAGAGGATAACATTTATATTTTCTATCTATCTAGAGATACTAACAGTGCAGGAAGATGTCTCTATGCTCACAAGGATGAAAGATTACTATGGCACCAGCGTCTTGGTCATGCCAATATGGATACTATATCCAGGCTATCGACTAAGAAGCTAGTTAGAGGCTTGCCCGACATCACATTCAAAAAGGACACGGTATGTGCCGAATATGAGTTGAATAAGGCAACCAAGTCCTCATTTCATTCCATAAACTCTGTAAGTACTACTAGACCCTTGCAATTACTTCATATGGATTTATTTGGCCCTAGTAGAGTAGCCAGTCTTGATGGAAAACTTTACGCTTTTGTTATAGTATATGACTTTTCTAGATTTACTTGGGTTTTCTTTCTTAGAAACAAAAGTGATGCCAATTCAGTTTTTAAATTTTTTTCTAAAAAGGTTCAAAACGAAAAAGGCTACATGATCACTCGAATCCGAAGTGATCATAGAGGCAAATTCAAAAATATTGATTTTGAAAAGTTTTGTGATTTAAATGGTTTTGATCATGAGTTTTCGTGTCCAAGAACTCCTCAACAAAATGGTGTTGTGGAGCGGAAGAATAGGACTCTTGGTGATATGGCTAGAGTCATGCTGAATAAATTTTCACTTCCGAAATATTTTTGGGCTGAAGATGTCAGTACATCGTGCCATATTTTAAATAGGGTGCTCATTCGTCCTATTATGAAGAAAATACCCTATGAGCTTTGGTTTGGAAGAACTCCAAACGTTTCATATTTTTGAGTTTTTGGTTGTCGATGTTTTATCCTTAACACCAAAGACAACTTAGGTAAATTTGATGCCAAAGCTGACGATGGTATATTTCTTGGCTATGCGGCCAAGAGCAAGGGATATAGAGTATTCAAGAAACGCTCATTAATTGTGGAAGAGTCTACCAATGTGACTTTTGATGAAGATAACAGTGCAGCAACTACTCTTGATGATGATGTTGAGCCATCAACTTCTACTTCGATGAATACCACGACTGAGACCAATTCTCTGGAGGGCTTACCAAAGAAATTCTCTTTCAAGCCGTCACATCCAGAAAGTTTGGTTATAGGTGAGGTTTCACGCGGAGTAAGTACTAGATCATCATTAAGAGACTCCATTGCTAGTACTACCTTCATTTCACAAATTGAGCCAAAAAACATTGTAGATGCTTTTAATGATGAATTTTGGATTTCTGCCATACAAGAGGAACTCAACCAATTCGAGAGGAGCCAAGTTTGGGAACTTGTTCCTAAGTCGATAAATCACTCGATTATTGGTACTAAATGGGTTTTTCGAAACAAAGTAAATAAAGATGGTTCAGTTACACGCAACAAAGCTCGTCCAGTAGCTCAAGGATACAACCAAGAGGAAGGTATCGACTACGACGAGACGTATGCTCCTATTGCGAGATTGGAATCCATTCGGATGCTTTGCGCATTTGCTAACTTTCAAAATTTCAAATTTTTTCAAATGAATGTTAAAAGTGTTTTCTTTAATGGATTTATTAAGGAGGAAGTTTTTGTAAAACAACCCCCTGGTTTTGAAAATTACAAATTTCTCGACCATATTTTCAAGCTCAAGAAAGCGCTCTATGGCCTCAAACAAGCCCCTAGAGCTTGGTATGAACGGCTAAGCAATTTTTTGCTTGAAAAAAGGTTTTCAGAAGGGAAAGTTGACACTACACTTTTTATAAAATCTTTCACAGACACTATTCTCTTAGTGCAAATTTATGTTGATGATATTATATTTGGCTCTACTGATGAAACTCTCTGTCAAGATTTTGCCAAGTGTATGCAGACCAAGTTTGAGATGAGCATGATGGGGGAGCTCAATTACTTTCTTGGACTGCAAGTCAAACAAACATCAAATGGAACTTTCATGTGTCAATCGAAGTATACAAAGGACATAATGAAGAAATTTGACCTTGACAATGTCAAACCAATCGGCAATCCAATGGCTACTATAACTAAACTAGAACCAGATGAAAGCGGCAAACCTGTGGATCAACGTAAGTATCGAGGTATGATAGACAGTCTGCTGTATTTAACTGCTAGTCGCCCTGATATTATGTTTAGCGTTTGTCTGTGTGCTAGATATCAAGCAAATCCTAAGGAATCACACATGTCTGTCGTTAAGCGTATCTTTCGATACCTTAAGGGTACGGTTACAGTGGGCCTATGGTATCCTAAATCAACATCATTTGACCTAATTTGTTACTCTGATGCTGATTTCGCCGGATGTAAGGTCGACCGTAAAAGTACGAGCGGTACGTGTCATTTATTAGGAAAGGCTCTAGTATCTTGGTTTAGCAAGAAGCAGAATTTTGTCGCACTATCCACAACAGAAGCTGAATATATCGCAGCTGGTCGTTGTTGTGCACAAATTCTATGTATGAACAAACCCTTGAAGACTATAACTTATCTTTTATGTACATTCTTATATTTTATGACAACACTAGTGCTATAAATCTCACTAGAACCCCATATGTCACTCAAGCACGAAGCACATTGAAATACGTCATCACTTTTTGTGTGATCACCAGCAAAATGGCAATATTAACTTAGAATTTATTGACACTGATCATCAGCTAGCAGATTTCTTTACAAAACCACTATCTGAAGAGCATTTTAACTTTCTTTGTTGTGAACTAGGAATTTTGGATGAAGCTGTTACTCATTAAAGTAACCTGCGTAAATATCGATTATGTCTTGATTTTTTATGATGAAATTGCTATGGGTACAAGCCGAAAGGGTCCTTCTGACAACAAGGCGTAAAAGTCTAAGCGATACGGTGCACTAGTCCTCAAGACTACCGCTAGCTGGGATCCGGCCCCTGTAGCTACCCCATGGCAGCTTCAAAATATTGAATTGTGGCATAATTCCTTGTTTATTACATGGTATACTTTTATCACATGCTAAAATTCAAAATTTCAAACTTTACTTTGATTCAGCGTTGACTTTTTGCTATTATCTACTTGGTTTTCTCATTTTGTATATGCATCTATCCATTATCATATTCCTTTTAGTATTTTTTTTTCAAACTGCTTTTTAGCCTGATTTCTGTTCTGGCTACAGAAACCAGAATTCGGGCCAAACTCTGCCTGACACAGAGTTCGGGCCGAATTCGGTCTGGTCCTTCCAGAACCGAAAGCAGGCTCAGCCGCTGATCAAATTTTGATCCAATGGTCCACAATTGTTCCGACCATTCGAGCCCTTATACTTAAAGCTGGGTTCTCCTCTTCTTTCTCCTCCATTGCCACCCTCTAAATTTCTCCAAACTACTTCTCTTCAAACCCTAACCCTAGTTCTTCCATCTTAGTGCATCTTTCTTCTCAAAATTCAAGGAGAAGGATTCTCTCACCATTCTCTTTCATCTTTCATCAACAAATTGAGGTATATTTTCACACTTCTCTCCATCTAAATTTCCTCAATTTTCTTCATTATTTTATGGCTTCCAAGTTGTTCAATTGAGGGAAGAGACTTCGAACCGAGGGTGCATCCTCTTCGAATGCTCCTCCTCGTGTTGAACAACCCGTTGAACAACCTAATCAACAACCTATTCACCCGTTGTTCAACCCACCTCGTCCACTCGACCCCAACATGTACGATGACCGGATATTCGTATCACTAGACGCTTCCAATGAGTGGTTTAGTAATTTTCGATCACGTCCTGTGTATACGGGTCATCCTATAAATTTTACTATCTTTTTACAATATGATTCATTTTTTTATGATCTATGTCTTGATGAACTTGTTACTACCAATTCGGTTATATATCTCAATGCCATCCAAATGTTTTATTGCAACCTTTCTCACAATGATACACATCTATTTTCACGTGTTGCGGGCATTGATATTTCTTTTGATAATTTTGACTTGGCCGAATACCTTGAAATTCAGGAGCCAGACTCATGGAAGAAAATTATTGAAGCTCGCAAGTTCCAATTCCCCGATGGGTCATCCCTAGAAAGCTTTAAGGACGATTTGTGTACTCCTAACACACGTTCTCGCAAGCTTCTCGCCAAGTTTCTCAATCCTTACTTTTATGAAATTCATCGCATTATTTTTAACACGATTCTGCCCAAAGCAGGATCAACTGATGAGGTTACATACTTTGAAATCTCTGCTTTGTACCACCTCCATTTTTATGTTCCTTTTAATCTTCTACGTACCATGATGGACTGGATGATTAATGCTAGGAAGAAGCCAAGATCCTTGGTTTATGCTCTTTATCTTCCTATGATCTTTCGTGCCTTTCGCGTACCTCTTGATGAGTGCCAAAGCCTGATGTGTCTGAGCACTCTGACGAAGAGCCTGACGCACCTCCTCTTGGACAGGATGCGCCTCCTTCTTCTGCTACTCTTGAGTCACTACAGACTATGCTCCGCGATCGATTCACCTTAGAGGATGATCGCTGGACTCAGCTTGACTACCGGACCATCCTGCAGATGAGTGCCATCAACAACTCACTGCAGGATATTCGGTACTCTATGTCCTGGCATCCTTCTATGCCTATTCCTATGGAGCGGGACCCTGCTCGCGATGGATACCGTATCGATGACCCTTGGGTTATTCGCTACCTGGATCCGGATGCGGCATTTGTGGACCCTCGTCGTTCCTTCACTGATCCATCCGATGACGCTGGGCCTTCACGAGCTCGATGATGGATGTGGATTTTTACTTGCTGCTGCTGCTGAGGATCGTAGTTTATGTTTTTTTCTGCATTTTTAGTTGATGTAGTTGTTTTTTCTTCTGCTCTTTGGTTGTATTAGCACTTTTTGTGTGACTCTTGAGACATTTTATTCTGCCGCTTATCAGTTTATGCAGTTTATTATTATTATTTTTGGTGTGCTTGCCAGTCATTATTTCTGGTTGTTTGATAAATGCCAAAAGGAGGAGAAATATTTTTGCTATATTTATCATATCATATCATATTTTCTAGCATTGTGTATCTGTGTTTTGGGAAAGACTGTTTTATCAGGACAACAGGAACAGAGCAATGTTTACGGGGGAGCTATTGTTAGCTCTGCACTGATTACGGGGGAGCTACGCTACTGCTCTTTAGTGTGTCCAGGTATGAATATTGAATATACAAATATTATTTTGTCAATTATCAATATGGGGGAGATTGTTGACACAAAATCACAGTCAAGCAAATATTGATATAATTGACGATATGATACTTGTAATATTTCAATACGACTCATGAAGACTGAACTCAGTACAAGACGGACGACAGCTCGCACCTGCTATGTTAAATGTTTTAAGTCTATATTTTACACTTTTATTGAGTCTAGACATATGTAAATTGAGTCGTACTGAGCAATTTGAGACTTAACCTATACACCTCAAAACAAAAGCTCCACAAAATCCAAATAAGCCTATTTACCCATTGGATCAGTTCTGTGCTCTGGAGACAGAGTTCGGGCCGAACTCTGCCTCCACACAGAGTTCGGGTCGAACTCTGCCTCCTATAATCCAGGACCCTAATTTTTAGGGTTGGCTGGATGCAAGTTGTCCAACGGCCAAATTTTTGAATATTTGACGCAGAATTCTGGCCGAATTCTGCCTATCTGGTATCCTATAAATAGGCCATGAATTCTCCCATTTTCAATCATCCAATCTTCTTTTCTCTTCTCTCTAAAGCCTTATACAAGCCATACCCTTCTCATCTACTAGCCACAAGCTCCCTAAGCCTCAAAGTGCTCAGTACCTTTCAGTTAGGAGTTTGTGCAAGAGTTCAAGAAGTCGCTTAGAAAATTCCAAGCATCGCCACTGTGATCTCTGTAAGAAGTTTGACGTGCTCTTCTAAAAAAAAGGCACGGGATATAACTACTATTTCACAAATAGTGGATTTAATCCTGAGCTAGAGTTCTCAGGCCTGGACTAGTCCTCTACGAGGGAAACCAGGTTAAAATCGGCTGTGTTTGCGTATGCTCTCTCGCTCTTTACTATTTCTGCATTTACTCTGATTATTTACTGTTGGTGAAAGAGTTTAATTTTTAATTGGTCATTATTGTCATAAACTCTATTCACCCCCCTCTCGAGTTGCCTATTTGTCCTTCACATCTCGTGCTCCATGATGGATGTGGTTCCGTACCTACTGCTGCTGATGATGATCTTGTTTAGTTTTTATGCATTATGGACTTATGATTATGTAGTTTGATTTTCTTGTATGAGTACACTTTTTGTGGATCTTTAGACTTTTTCTACAGTTTATTATATCCTTAGTATTGTGTGCTTGCCAGTTACTTTCTTCTACAGTCTTTTGTTTGTTTGAGTTTGATATTCATATTTGCTATACATCATTGCTAAATGACAAAAGGGGGCGATCTATTTGATATTCATATTTTTATCATATCCTGTGATATCTATGTTTTGGAAGAGATTATGTATATCAGGATAAGGAACATTAGCTTACAGAGAAGCTATGTTCATGGGGGAGCTATTATTATGGGGGAGCTACTGCTTCTATGCATGACTACTACTTGTGTCCAGGTATGAACATTGAATATACAAATATTATTTTATCAATTATCAATATGGGGTATATTTTTGACCCAAATCACAGTCGACCAAATATTGATAAAATTGAAAATATGATACTTGTTATAATTCAATATGACACATCAAGACAGAACTCAGTACAAGACGGACGTCGGCTCTCTCCTACAGCGTACTCGATTTTTGAGTATGTATTATTTTACATTTATTGAGTCTAGCTAAATTAAACTGAGTAGCACTGGGTATTCTGGGCCTATACCTTATCACCAAACAAAACCAAAAGCTCCACCAAACCAAACTAGCCCACAAAAGCCCATTTGAATAATTCTGTCCATGGAGACAGAGTTCGGGCCAAACTCTGCCTCCACACAGAGTTCAGGCCCAACTCTGTCCCCTAAATTACAGGACCCTAATTTTTAGGGTTTGTTGTATGCTAGTTGTCCAACGGCCAAAAATTTGAATTCTTGACACAGAATTCTGGCCGAATTCTACCTATCCCAACTAATATAAATAGGCCTTAAATTCTCTCATTTTCAATAATCCAATTATCTTCTCTTCTCTTCTCTATAAGCCTCATACAAGCTTTAACCTTCTCATCTACTAGCCACAAGCCTCCTAAGCCTCAAAGTGCTCTGTGCTATTCAGTTAGGAGTTTGTGCAAGAGTCAAGAAAGTTGCTTGGAAAATTCCAAGCATCGCCACATCGATCTTTGTAAGAAGTGGATGTGCTCTTCTGAAGAAAAGGTATGGGATGTAACTACTATTTCACAAATAGTGGATTTAAACCTGAGCTAGATTTCTCAGGCCTGGACTAGTCCTCCACGAGGGAAACCAGGTTAAAAACGACTGTGATTGCGTATGCTCTCTTGATCTTTCTATTTCCGTATTTACTACTCTGATTATTTACTGTTGGTGAAAAGATTTTATTTTTATTTGGCTATTATTGTTATAAACTCTATTCACCTCCTCTAGAGTTGCCTACCTTTTCTTCTAGTACATCTTGCACTAATGGAGAGACCACTTTCCATTTTGTTTTCCTTGAGTTCTTTACATTTTATTAGTCTATATTATGTATCTAAACCTTCTCTACATGTTTAGTTCTTGAAGTTTTCGGATTTCATGTCTAGTTTAGCATATATCTATATTTGAATATTAGGATTTTTAGAGTTTTTGGTGGAAATGATGTCCTGAAAAGTGCTTATTTTTGAAAACTAGTTGCTTCATGTGGTAGAGAATTTGATTTTATGCAGTTTTGGCTATTATTTTGTCTGCTTTTGAGTCCTAGAACACAAGTTATGGTCATTGGAAGTTTTCAGAACGTCCATAGAAGACTTACTGTTTGGGGACGACGACCCTCCATGCCCGCAGTAGGCTATAAGGTAGAAATGCCAAGTGGCCATAAAAACTTGTCACATGAACCCTGTCAGCATGTGCAGAAAGCTCATGCTTGATTGTTATGTGCCTATGGACATCTTGCACCTATGATTGCTATGCGTCTATGGTCGCTATACGTCTATGGTTACTATGCGCCTATGGACATCTTACACCTATGATTTCTATGCGTCTATGGTCGCTACGCATCTTGGATTTCTATGCACTTGCTAATGGCTGGATGTCTGGCTATGTAATGCACATGTTTTCTGTCTGAACCTGACCACCCTATGCGTTTGTTTTTGCTGGATTTATATTTTAAATGATAAGATTATTTGTCCTGACCTTAGCCTATAGTGAGTAGCTTAGCCTAAGTCTCCCATGCGCCTATGTAATCTTATGCCCCTATGTAACCCAAGTGCCAAGAGATTTCTATACGCCTACTTGGCTTGACCATGTTCCTGACATGATTATCTGTATAAGTGCTGGCATATTCTATATGTCTACTGAAATACAATTGTATGTGAGCACTGTGGTGCTAATCTACGTGCTAAGCGATCCTACGCGATATATGTCACTAAATTCATATTTCTAGCAAAGTCGTGGTAATGGTAAAAAATATTGGCGTGGTACGATAGTTCCTTGATTGACGCATTACACTAAGGACGGATCCAGATTTGGGACCCTACCAGCCGATGTGGAATCGTACTTAGGGTACCCGTACCAAGGTACGACATCTATGAGGATGACCATGTAGCCACTACATGTGATTCCAAGACCAACTTAGGGTTAAACTAAGTAACTTAAATTGATAGAAGCATTGGGCGGGAACGTAATCCCGATATTGTGTTATACTGGTCACCTCCTAGACATCAGTCATGGCGTGCAGGCTGGCCACTACGGATATGATTTAACATCCTTATTAGGGGATGGCGATATTTGACTACTATGTGCTATTTGTTAGATGTTCTACACAGCGGCCTTGCAAGGGACCGGTGTGTATTCTACGTGTTAAGCATTTTTATTGGACCAGCTAGTCCTGTTGGGACTGACACGATCTGAGGATTCCTATATATATGCATTACTGGGATAACCCAGACAAATCATAAGAAGCCGTAGGGATGATTGGCTGCCTATAAATTGACTTGCTTGTGATTTGTTCCTTCTGTTAGTAGCCGAGGAACATGGACTATCATTGTAAGTGGTCCAACCCATGTCCTTGTTTAGTTGTTGGGTTGGGATATTGTGCTATTATAGGCTATAGACCAAAGTTGCGACACAGAAGCCCTTAACATGACTGCGGTTATATGATGTATTTTATCTCAGCGCAATATTGGTACCCATATCCTTGTTTGGTTGTAAGGGTGTCGTATGGCCTCGACGATATGGTATAAGCCTATAATCCTTGGCCAGGTCTCATTCGTTGCTCTGGATTTATCTCTTTCATATGTGCTTCCTTGTGGTACTTGCTATTCGGGGCTGACCTTACTAGTTTTGTTTGGCCAGATCTCGTAGTAGTGCCCGAGGATCCAGTTTTCTTTCCTGAAGATGGTGCATAATAGAAGCTTGGCCATCAAAGGACAGGAGTGGGTTTCTTTTTTCTACTCCAATATCATCTTTTTGTACGATGGCTTTTAGCCACCGACACCAGTTTAGCCGAAAGTTCTGGACATTTAGTTTCCTTTACATAATTGTAATTAATCAGATTGCAGTTTACTTTGGTTATGTACCATTGACTCTCTATGCTAGCGGGTACTTTTGTACGACTAGTTTTTATGATCATTTTGTTGAAGCGTCGGGGATGCCTTACTGCTTTATCTTATATGCTCATTAATTATTGATTCTTGATTGAATGATTGAGATATAGTGGTTCTGTATGACCCTAAGAGACTTGATTGTAGCGTGCACCCCCAAGTTTAGTGACAGTCGTGGTCACTGTATGACGTCTTCATACCTTATACGATGTGGTGGCCCATGCATGTCTGAATTTTTAGACTTGTGAGGTGTTATTATTATAGGAGTCTTAATCAAAATATGTCCTTTTAGAATTCTGGTTCTTTTTTTTTCATCACTATTGATTGTTGTATTGATTTCCATCCTCATTCCTTCTCGTCGTGTCATCTGATATCTATATTTTCCCGGTGCCTCGTTATCAGCAGTTGTTGGGGCCGGCGTAGAAAAACAACCAGTGGAGCAAGGTTCTACAGAGCGTTAGCAGGAGGCAGTGCCTTCTCCTGGTCAGATTTGCGTAGAGGTAATGACAGAGCCGGCTCAGCTGCAGGTTCCAAAGTTTGCTGTACCCCCAATAATGCTGGTAGTGGTAGCAATACCCAACTCTGCAGCACTTCTGGAGATTATTAAAGGATTACTAGCGACATAACAACATCAGATGGCAATCCAGCAGCCTCAGCAAACTCGACAGCAAGAGCAGAATATTTTACTGAACCAGGGTTTGCAGACTGCCTTGGAGAGGGGTGGGCGGACTTACTTAGAGGCATCATAAAGGTTTTGTCGGCTCAACCCAAGGTACTTTGATGGTACGGAGGATGCCAATATGACGGATGCTTGGCTTCAGGACATCGAGGCTAATATGGCAGTGGCAAAGGTTCTGGCTGAAGAGCAAGTTGATCAGGTCCGGTTGTTGCTTCAAGACCTTGTCCGTGATTGATGGGCATCAGTAGAGGTGGGTTTGAGGCATCTTATTTCTTGGGACGGATTCAAGACCAGACTTAAGACCAAGTATCTTGGTATCGTGGTGCGATATGAGCTTGAACATAGGTTTATCGGTCTCAAGCAGGCCGGTAGGACCGTTGACGGTTATACAGTAGAGTTTTGCAGACTTAGTCGGTTTGCCTCGATGATGGTGGCTGCGGAGCCAAAAAAGGCTATGAGGTTCCAGCAGGGACTTCATTTTGAGATTCTACAACTGGTAGAGGGGTACGAATACCAGAATTTTGATGCAATTTTGATGACACCTCAGAGGTACGAGCTCACCCGACAACGGTTAGCAACTAGGACTGGAGGCCAGAAGAGGTAACATTACCCGGTGTTCGTATCCATGAGTCAGAAGTGCTGCTGAGGCCGACGATATCGGCGTTAACAGCACCAGTTCGGCAGCAGTAGCCGAGACACCAACAGTAGTGCCAGGGAGCGCCGGTGGGATATACGTATTATAGCAAACGAGGGCATACTAGGGACGTGTGCCAGCAGCAAATAGATTATGTATGAGATGTGGTAGTCCAGACCACGTGATATCTAATTGCCCGACGATGCAGGGGCGAGCAGGGCCAGTTCAGCAGTTACGACCGTTGCCAGCTCCAAGGGCAGCACCATACCAAGGGCCAGCACTAGCAGTGAGGCCGTTAGCACAGCATCCGTTGTCGATGCAGGCACATATGTTTCGTCTAGTACAGAAAAAGTGAGGTGAGCATAGGCCGCAGCAGCAACATGGTTGGGGAAGACAACAACAAGAAGTTCAGCAGGGCCAAGGTCTGGCATTTACCTTATCTTTGGAGGAGGCATTGGCATCGGGCGACATGATTGCAGGTAATGTTTTTGTTGCATCTTCTTCTGTTGTAGCATTATTTGATTTGGAGGATTTCTATCTTTTTTATTTACATGATTTGTGACACGTATTGGATTGGAGTTTGAGGCATTGCCAGAGAGGATGTAAATACTCACTGGTAATGGGCTCGTAGGAGTTAGTAGATTGTGCTTAGCGTATCTGGTCATAGTGTGTAGACATTACCGCAAGGTTGATAGAGTTCCCTATTGGTAATGTTGATGTCATCTTAGGCATGGACTGGTTGAGAGACAGTCATGCTATGATAGATTGCTGAAGAAGTAGAGTATTGTTTAGTATTCCAGGCATTGAGGAGTTCGTCTTCGTCCAATCAATGGAGGACTATTCTAAGGGTATGGTTGTAGCAACAGTAGCAGAGAATGAGCATAATACAAGAGTAGTCAGCGAGTTTTTCGATGCCTTTATCTAGATAGTTTTACAGAATATCAAAATCAGAATTGGATGAGTTATACCAGCAGGTGGAGGAACAGAAGGTAAAGAAGTTCATTCAAGATAGTGAATGACCCTGAAGAGCATCGACGATTCTAGTGTCTAAAAAGGATGGATCGTCAGGGATGTACATTAATTACCGACAGTTGAATGAAGTGACAGTGAAGAACAAGTACATTCTTGTTTGCCATTAATTATCAAAATAAGAACTACGGAGTAACTAGATCTGATTGCAAACTCGCAAGTACAAAAGAGAGCCTAGAAAGAAATCCTAGGAAACAATCTAAGTACAATTGTTTAGTTTTGATTCTGGGGGTGGCGGTGGAGGCTCGGAAGAAGTGGTGAAACTCTGCCTTACTCCTTGGACTATCAGACGCAGTCTATGCTCTTGAGAAAATACTCTTGATTTTTCTAGCCCCTTTGCATGGGTGTGGCACCCTGCTATTTATAGATGCTTCTGGATGAGGCATATTTTGGGCCGTATAGGTGGTCAAGTGGCCACGTGGCCGTAACAGTGCACCAAGACCGGTCTTTAGCTGCCAGCTAGGTGTCTGTTGAGATTTTTGTTGCAACATATCTGGGTGGTTCAAGACTTTGTCAATTTGCTACGTGTCCTACTATGAAGTAGAATTAATATGTTGAGGGAGTTTGGAGAATTTTGAACCGCATAAGGCTCGTGCGACTCGAAAATAGGTCGCAGTCTCCCTTGGCCGCAGGACATCGCTGCCTCATCTTGGCCGCATAGTTGTCACAGGAATCTTCCTCTGTGGCCTGAATCAACTTAGACGCATAGTGGTCTCAGGAGCCTTCCTTCTACGGTCCGGATTAACTTGGCCGCATAGTGGTCTCAGGAGCCTTGCTTCTGCGGCCTGAATCAATTTGACCGCAGAGTTGTCATATGAGCCTTCCTTCTGTGGCCTGAATCAACTTTGATCGCAGAGTTGTAATAGGGGCCTTCCTTCTACGGCCTGAATCAACTTAACCGCAGACTTGTCATAGGGGGCCTTCCTTCTGCGGCCTGAATTAACTTGACCGCAGAGTTGTCATAGGGGCCTTCTTTTTGCGGCCTGAATCAACTAGGCCGCATAAACGCCTATGCGGTCAGTATTTTCATGCTTTTATAAGACCCCCTTCAAAGTTTTCAAATTGCAAATTTTGGAATACTTTGAATAAGAAGCAAGGAGATACGTATAAGATTTTGAGCCGCAGGAAAGTCTTATCTAGGCTTTCACTACTGTATTTAAACCTCTAATTTTTTAGATTTGGGGCTATCTTTTTCATGATCAACATGACAGTTATGAAGGATAGAATCCCGAGGGTCATCATTATCTTCAATGGGTACGATAAACGAAGAGGCGTCTATCTGTTTATGCTTTTTGATTAGCCCATAAATGCAGGCCGTATAGCAGTAAGAGAACTTCTCCCATTTTCTTTCGTCTTCTTTTTTTCTGCTTCCTACCTTTCGTCTTCTCTAGTTATCCATGGCCTCCAAAGCTTCCAAATCCACAAGCGCTGCTGACAAAGGGAAGGGGCCTACCTCTTCATCTAGAACTTTGGACTTATCCTCCTTTCATCCAGACGTACAGACTCCAATCAAGGGTAAGGATGGTGGGAGAACGAACATTTGAACTCAAATAGCCATGTCGCATGATTTATGCGCGGGTCTAACCACGTATCACCGCTGTTCTTTGGCTTCAACGCCTCTTGCGCGCAGTCGTGCTTTCATGGGGAAAGTGTTCCCTGTTTCACCAGGCCGCATGTGCTCTGTATGACTGGACCGCATAGACTGAGCCGCATAGGTTTTATATGACTGAGCCGCATGTGCATCACCTGATTTGAGCAACATGTGCTCTTTTCATAATCCGGCCGCATAGGCTCTGCTTGACTAGGCCGCATATGCATCACCTGATTCGAGCTGCATGTGCTCTTTTCATAACCAAGCGCATAGGCTCTGCCTGATCAGGCTGCATAGTTAAAAAAGGAACCCATTCCCTTTGTTTTCTTCTGACTATCTTCTTTCTTTGACCTTTGCAGTGACTTTGCCTACGGCTCCTTCGGGGAAAGTTTTAATAGAGTATGCTCAGGCCGCTCTAGCTGTCAGATTTGACCACATAGTCGAAGATGTGTCGACTCAAAATACCAGAAATCAATCGAAAGCTAGGTTGAAGGAGATCCGGAGCCAGTCATATTTCTATTTACTCGGCATGATGAACTCTGGAATACTGGGCTGCATTCATTTGAAGCCTATATTTTTGTTCGGGGATGCCCTGGCCATCTCGGACCCACGCATAATAGAAATATCTGAGAACTAGGATTTCTCTTCCCACGGGGTAGCGATTCACATACCCCTGATGGAATGCCACTTCCCTTTATCAAGTTTCAACATGGTGTCCATTGAGAGAAAAATGCCGGTTCCCATAACTCAGGATCAATATGGAGTTTTTGTTGGCCATATCCGCTATAATAAACATGCGCGGATAGTAGTTGCGGTCAAGGAGACAATCAGCCACTCCGTTGTTGGACTGGCCCCTGACAGTTTTATCAATGAACTAAAGCCTAATTTCCAATTTTCCGAGGCTGATACTTTCTTGAAACGGCTTGCTCGCAAAGGGTCATACCCCGCAGGCAAGTTGTTGCTGCCGAACTGGGTGCATAGTTTCCTTCCGGGGGTCAACCTGATGACCTGGATCCTGACAGAATATAAGGACACTCTGCAGCAGATCGCCCTCTACTATGCTATAAAGGGCACCTGCTACGGTTTCTCTATGAACCCGAAGCTGTTCATAGCCCTCCTTGAGATGTATAACCGTCATACTGGGACCTTCTTTACTCCTGGAGGAGAGATGGGGCTCGCTCTCTAAGAGATGCACGATGTTTCCAAGTTGCCCTGGGGAGATGAGGTTTACGAGGAGTATACCCCACCAAATGAAGAATTTGAGGAACTAGAGTGGCGGTTCCCCGAGTTCCTTGCTGTATACAGGGAAGTGCTATGTCATCATAGCACCTATCAGTAGATGTCCAAGAAAAAGGATGAAAGCTCTGAAGGGCACCTTCCCCATACCAAGGCTTGGATTAGATACCTATTCAACCTTGGAGCCTCAGGCCCGGTTGCCCCTCGGAGCCCTCAAACTCAGGTGGGGGCAGTTGCTCAGGTGCGAGACACCAAGCAGGCCAGAGCTGCAAGTGACAAATTCGGGAGCTTGAGCGACACCTTCAGTTAGTTCTATCATGATACCCAACCTTTGCCCGGTAAGGCTATCCTTGTTGGGTTCCTGATGATATGGATGAGGACCTCTGTGGTTTCTGGGCGCTCCAATTCTATTGAGAGAATCAGCCGCAATTTGATCCTTCTTGCAGTCAAGCTGGTTTTTGGAGACAGGCTGGCTCTACTCCCGGCTATGGTGTGCAGTATTCATCGCGGTCTTCGTACTTTTACGAAGAAAGTCATTATTTGTGAAACTACGAAGGCCTTCAACCGGGTTGAGCTGCCTTACCATTATCTGATGGGATGGCTGCTGATGCACTGCCATTCTTTGATACGGCCTGGCCCCGAAGGTAATACGACAAGTGACGATACCTTTATCTATCAGTACCGCGACATGCCTTGGACCTGCACTACTGTACCTGACTGTCGAGCCGTGCTCGCACGGCTGGACAAATATTCTTTTTTTGTGTCGGTCCCACCTTTTTCTGACGAAGAAATGGGCCACTTGTATCATGATAGCGCTGTTGCTTCTCAGATCCTGCCTGAGAAGATGTTTCGCTGGTTGCAGAATGTCTGCCCTTCACATCTAGTATACCACAACCGCAATATCGCTTTCTTAGAGCCTTACTTACCCAGCCGATACTCTCGGTAATTCGGGTACAGTTAATTGTTTTTAGACAATCCTAGCCCCTACCTGGGTTTTGAGGGCAGCGTCCTAGATGGCATTCGGGCCTGACATTACTATTCTGCGATCCACACCCAGGCCAGCTTCTACCTGTTTGATGCTAAGATCTCCGGGCATATTTCATACATGGCGTGCCTTCATCACATATCTGTGAATATGCCCCCCAGCGACTTCGATCCAAATACCAATTTTATTACTGGCACTAAATTGGAGGAACGACGTAGGAAATCCCGCAAGCGGACAAGGAGGGGGAAGGCGAAGGCTTCCGACTCTGGTTCAACTAGTACGGAGGCGGAGAATGACTCTGATGATCAGCCGCTCTCTGTAAATCCTCTGGCGGTGCGCTCGCCCTCTCCTGTTCCAAGTCCTTTGCGTAAGCGGAACAAACATGGCCCCTCAGCTACCGATAGGCCTCGTTCTAAGAAGCAGGTCGCGATTAAGGTCTGTGGGCCTGTTGTCGAGGAAGGGGGCAGTGATGCCGAAGCCAACTCGGGGGTAAGATCTTTCATGACAAACCCCAGTGTTACTCTTGGGACATTATCTGAGTGTTCCTCTTTACAGGCATCAGAGTGAATAAACCCTCCCCAACCCGATGTTGCCCTTAAGCTTCTCTCTCTGGTGTCGACTACAGATACCCCGGTCAGGGAAGGTGCCAGCGATGCGGGACCTGATCTTGGGATTGTGGGGTCTCAACAGACTGGTGCCGATACAACAGCGTCTCTTTCTAGAGCAACTGGGAATGGAGAGGCAGACGTAGGCGGCTCGAGTACTGCCATTGAAGTTACAGAGGATGTGGGGGTAACGGGCGGAGCTGTGATTGTCCTGAATGAGCCCCAGTCTCTACCGCCCTCTCCTGGTAAGCTATGTCATATTCTTACCAATAAGGAGAATTTTTCGCTCCAACTCCATATCCTTCGAGTTAAGTTGATTGTAGGTTGTTCTGGATCTATAGGGCTTGCCTCCTTACTGTCGATGGCGGACATGGTCACGGAAGAAGGGATAGAAGAGGACACCGGGGTTGACCTTATACACAGAAGAAGTGTACCTCCTCCCCTTTCGGCTAAAGTCGAGGGGCCCTCCACCGAGTTGAGTATGGAGGTGCGCGTCATGGAAATATCGGTTGCAGAGGTTGTGGTTCCTACGCCTGCATCGGTGGACACGGGGTCGGTGGATGCGGCCCCTTCCCCGGAGATCGAGCTCTCCGAGTTGCCAAGTCTCCGACTCCTTCGTGCCACAGAGGAAGAGATTGCTGCTGCACAAGAATCTCATCACTCGGAGTTTGCTTCCCCTTCGACAGGGTCATCAAGCTATGATGCATCGCCTTCCTAGACACCTTCAGCTCCCTCGGCTGCTATTCCTTTGACGTCCTCTTCTTTGGATAACATAGACGAATTGTTAAAGGATATAATTGAGCACTTTTACCGCCATTTAAAACGGGGGGTCGACGCTGCTTTACGGAGAGAAACGTCGTTCGCAGTGGCCCATCATTGTGCCTGTATCTAAGTTGAACTGTTGAGAACATTTTCGGGTAGAGAAGGGATGGCTGATTTTCTTGAGCACAAACTAGTAGAGGCTGATCAGCGCTTGGCCCAACTGCAGAAACTACAGCAAGTTGACATGCCCCTTGAGTTGGACCAGGAGCGTACGTTCCTCCTAACGGCCTTAGAGAAGGTGAAGGCCGCACAAGAGACGACCAAACCCTCTTTAGAGAAAGACCTTCAGAAACTGTCTCTAAGGTACGATATGTTAAGCCATAAGAGGGAAGATTGTAGGAACGAAATCGTAAAGCAGAATACTCTTATAGGAGCGTAAAAAGTACTTCATAGACTAAGTCAAAGAAGTTGAAAACTTTACGCAATTCAAATTGAGTTAGACTCAGAGTTTACGCGGAGAGCAAACAGAGTACAACTCTACGCGAGCTACTTTACGCGAGAGCTATTTACTGAGCTTTTTACGCGAAGGACAGGCTGTCGAATCATTGCATTTAATGCGCATGATACTGATTATGACATAATGATTTTCTGACAGCGGACAGCACAGAAGCCGAGAAGATTTGATTTACACCAAACCCAACACTATCGTTTAGTGTGTAGATGGGCTACTTTACACTCAAGAGATTGCTTCTTTTACGCACGAAAGCTATTCGAGCTTTTTACGCTCAAGGCTGTTGTGTGCGTAAAGTTTATTTGGGCTATTTTTACGCTCACGGCTATGTTTAGACACTTTACGCGGAAAGTTTATTTTGGGCTATTTTACGCCCAGTCTGCTACTTCACGCAAGAAGTATATTTTGGGACATTTTTTTATGCCCGATCTTTTCTGGCTACAGGAGAACGTGGTTTGCTTACGTGGCTTTCATGCCTCACTTATTGAGGAACGTGTGTACATGCCCTTCTCATTTTGTTGAAGTAGTGGGACACGTGTCAACATGCGTAGAGATCAAAACTCTACGTGGGACACGTGTCATCACGCATAAAGGTTGATTTTCATCATGGGTGACAGTTACCAAACTTTGTTACTTTTTACGCACAGAGGATCTAGTCTATAAATAGACTTATTTTTAAACATCAAGGGGTCAATAGAGAGACAGGAGAGGAGATTATGAGAAAACTCATACTTTCAGAGTGATATTCCCAGATGCATTTCTTCAACCTTTTTTCTCCAGAACTGGGTGAAACAAAGCAGGAAAGCATTCGACTGTGCCATCAGTGCCGTTGCTCGATACCTTTCTGGTGACTTAGTTTTTTCGATTATTCGTCTTCTTCAAGCTATTTTCTTCATCATCATCGTATGGTCCAAGGAATAAAGTGATCACTCTCAGATCAGACTTTCATAACAATACTTCCAAAAATAATTTGTACTTTTATACTTTTTCTAGTTTTCTTTCAAAAGCCAATTTTTAGGCATTTTGTTAAGTGAAACAACTCTAGAGGGGGGTGAATAGAGTATGCAATGGAATATTGCTAATTAAAAACTTATTAGCAGTTAGATCACAGAAATAATAGTAATCACAAAGTAAATAACTGTAATAAAAAGAGTGATCAGAAGGCAAACGCAAACACAGATATTTATACTGGTTTTCCTCTTGTGAGGACTAGTCCAGTCGGAAGAACTCTAGCTTCCAGTTGAATCCACTATTGGAAAATCTCGCAAGTTTTCATGCGAAGACCTTGCAACTTCTACAGACGCGAGCTTTGATACTAAGAACTCGACCAACTTCAGTTTTGAAGAGTCTTTCTTCAATCAAGTCTCTGATTATAATTTTTCTAAAATCTTCTAGACCGCACCGTACCGTACCGACAAATTGACTAGAGAATTGTAACTGGCTTGGGATTTAAAAATAGAAGCTTTTGAAAACTCTTTGGAAGAAACGTAAGATTTAGAAGAGAGAAGACGAAAGTGAATTGGTGTGTTGAAATGATCAGAATTCTTCTCTATTTATAGTTTTTCCAAAGATAGAACTCTGTCAGAATTCGGGCAGAATTCGGACAGAACTCTTTGTAATCAACCGCAACTGAAGGGAGACCAAGTTCAAAATCAAATGTTCACATAACGTTCAACTTGGCCGAACTCTGGCCGAGTTCTGTCAGGGTTTGGTCAGGTTGATTTTGTGAAAATAGTTTTTGGCTTTTTGAAAATCCTTCAGAAGCTTTTGTAAAAGTACATATTTTTAAAAAACATAGGTCATTTTAAAAAGATAGGTCAGTTATGACAAACGATTTCGGATAGCCTATTTGCCAGTACGACTTGGTGTACAATGTATTCCTAGACTCAATAAAAATAAAAATTACATTGCGTAAAGAAATACAATCTTGAGTGGCAAACAGAGCTTCGGTCTTGAACTGAATAGATATCTAATCTTTGATCAGTGTCCAAAACGTCTTTAGTAAACATCAGAATTGAGTCATACAGCGAGACATAGTTTAATCAACTATTAAAATCAGGTTTGACCATGACCAATGAGCCAACAATCTCCTCCATTTTGATAATTGACAAACCTTGACCGATATAACATCTTTGGTCTTTATCAATTCAAAAGAGTACCGAATATACCGAGATATAAAATGAAAAAATTGTTCATAACCTGTATTCATGAAGATGTTAGATCTTATTTCTCCCCCGTTGTCACTGTGCAAAATAATTACAAAAGAAAAAGCTCCCCCGCAATAAATGCATAAGTAACAATCAGTGAAGAAACAAACAAAAAAAGATAAACAGATAATATTTGTCACAGGCAGTTTATATGGAAGCACAAAAAAATAATGCTATAATAAAGCTGAATAAAGTGCTAAACTGAATAATAAAAACATGTCCATGAAAAGTCACAAATCATAAGAGTACTGATACTATCTTGGAATGTCGGAGCATTTCCAAGTAAACATAAGACAAAGTCATCAGTCTCAAATGTGTAACAACTCAAAAATCATCCTCATCCTCATCGTCATCTGCTGCAGTACCAGCATGTCCAGATAGACCAGCTCCAGAAGTACACGCCCCAGAGGTGTGTGGAGTAGCACCAGAAGCACGATACCAATCGTAAGTATTTCCTGGCTGGAACAGAGAGTGGACCGCCTCGTCATCAATACGGTAACCAGATACAGAAGGATCTCTAGGAAGAGAGCTAGCAGAATGACCCGTCTGTGTAAATCTAAGATCGGCAAAGGAGTTGGCAATAGCCTGGAACCGAGTCACGTCACGGAAATCATGTTCCCTGGAAGTGTCAACAAAGAATATCTATAGATCTGATAGGTGCTGGTGAGTACCCTCAAAGGTCATAGGTAAGACTGAGGAGGACCAGGTGCAGTAGGAGTAGGTACAAGAGGTGGAGGAGCAGTGGCAATGCTGCGACGAGAAAGCTTGAGGAACTTGGGCTCAGGGTCCAGAGCTCAAGTGGATAAGTCAATATCAAATTGCTTAAAGATGCGTGGAATAATCATCGCATAAGAGAGATTGCGATCTCTACTGCGACACATACCCATCATCTGAATGATAGTCTTAGGGGCAAAAAAAGGAATCCCCTTAAGAATGTGATATAAAGCAGAGAGTTCTATGATAGTGATATCATCTTTTGAAGTGGATTTTGGAAGTACAGTGGAATAGATGATGCGATGTAATTCATAGTTAAACAAGTTCAAGTTATTGGCCTTTAACTTTCCAGGACGAGCACGTACGGGCGCACAAAGCTCATTCTTGAAACTAACAAGAGTCGTACCCTCGGAGAAATCGAAGTCAGTGATGTCATCAAGCGGGGCACCTTCGTTTGGAAGGCCAAGGATTTTCGCTAGCAATTCATCATTGAACTCGATATCTATCCCGCTAATACGAGTTCTTGCGATAAAAGTGTCTAACACGAAGTTACAATAAAATAGTCTAATGGAATTAGTGGCGATAGGGAACTGTAAAGTAGCAAAATATTGTAACCCTAATGCCTTAAAGTAAGGATGGTGGTCAGAAAATACAGTCCACTTGATAGGAGATCCGGTACATATAGTACACATAATAAAATCGGCATACCAAAGTAATGCTTGGTCGGGAGTTTTGAAATAAAACTCATCCGATGCACCGTCATCCGATTGGACAGGGGAGAAGAGGGAATCCATGTTCGGATCAGAAGACGATGCCTCTTCACTGGCATGGGTCTTCTTCCTCTTGAAAGGATTGAATCCCTTAGGCATTCTATCACAAAACTAGAAACCCTAAAAATTTTAAAGTGGAGGAGAGAAGGAATTATACCTTCTGAGAATCAAGTATGCTGTAGAGGATGCATTCTCCGCACGAATCCAAAATTTGGATAAAAATCTCCACGTAGATTGGAAGAAAGGAGGTGGAGAAGAACTAGGGTTTCGGGTGACTGCTGCTGCTGTTTGATGTGGTTTGGAAGAGATGAAGAAGATGGGGGCCTCGAGTTCTGACTAAAATATATATACATCCAGCAGAACTCTGGCCGAATTCGGACCGAACTCGGGCCAAATTCGCCAAGGGTTCTCCTGGCTATTTTAAAAAAATTGTTGAGGGCCACATCTTTTTCAACAAAGCATTTCAAATATTTAATTCAAAGTTTAATAATTTTAAATTTCAAATAATACAATTAGTATTATTTTATAAATTAATATTTTTTACTCAGCTTCTGTTTCAGATTAGCTATAGAAGTACTGTCCCAGCTAATAGAGGTTCACCGGGGAACTCTTAAATACCGCTTCGCTTCGACCATATTCGTGGTGACAGACAGACTCTTTTTAGGCTTGCCTCGAAAACGGTTTTTGAGTATTGAATAAATTAATTAATAAAACAAAATTAATTAATATTATTGACATCTAAAATTCCTAATTCTCGACGTAAATAATTGAAACGATCTTCTGCTATAGGTTTTGTGACAATGTCATCCAATTGATTCTGTGTGTCTATGTATACAAGGTCTATATCTCTATTTTGTTGATGATCTCTAAGAAAATGATATCGAATCTCGATATGTTTCGTACGAGAGTGACATACTGGATTCTTAGTCAAATTAATAGAACAAGTGTTATCACAGAAAATGGGTATGTGTGTAAAATGCAATCCATAGTCTTCTAAAGCTTGCTTCATCTATAAAATTTGTGCACAACAACGTCCTGCGGCGATATACTCAGCCTCGGTTGTTGATAAAGCGACATAATTTTGTTTTCTGCTAAACCAAGAGACTAGAGCTTTTCCTAGGAAATGACATGTGCCACTGGTATTTTTTCTATCTACTTTGCATCTGGCAAAATCAGCATCAGAATAACCGGTTAGGTCAAATGACGTGGTTTTGGGATACCAGAAGCCGACAGAAAAAGTGCCTTTAAGGTATCGGAAGATACGCTTAGCTGCACACAGATGTGATTCCTTAGGATTGGCTTGAAAACATGCACACAAGCAAACAATAAACATAATGTCTGGTCGACTAGCAGTTAAATATAGTAAGCTACCGATCATACCTTGATACTTACGTATGTCGACGGATTTGCCTTGTTCATCAGTATCAAGCTTGGTTGAAGTTGCCATTGGAGTGTTAAGTGGCTTGACTGCTTCCAGGTCGAACTTCTTTAATAGATCCTTTGTGTACTTTGCTTGATTTATGAACGTCCCATTGTTGGTTTGTTTCATTTACAGTCCGAGAAAGAATTTCAGCTCTCCCATCATGCTCATCTCAAACTCATTATGCATACACTTTGAAAATTCTTGACAAAGAGATTCATCAGTAGATCCAAAAATAATATCATCTACATAGACTTGAATCAAAAGAATATTGTTATTCAAAGACTTTATAAATAATGTAGTATCAACCTTTCCCTTTAAAAAACCGTTGTCAAGTAGAAAAGAGCTTAGACGATTGTACCAAGCACGAGGAGCTTGTTTTAAACCGTATAAGGCTTTCTTCAACTTGAAAACATAATCAGGATTTTTGAAATCAGTAAAACCAGGAGGTTGAGCTACATAAACTTCTTCTTTTATAAAACCATTCAAAAATGCGCTTTTGACATCCATTTGAAATAACTTGAAATTTTGAAAATATGCAAATGCACATAACATGCGAATGGATTCTAATCTCGCAACTGGGTATAAGTCTCATCGTAGTCGATACCTTCTTCTTGATTGTATCCTTGAGCTACGAGTCGAGCCTTATTACTAGACACTAAACCATTCTCGTTCAGTTTGTTTCGGAATACCCAACGGGTGCCAATGACCGGATGATCAATGGGCTTAGGAAGAAGTTCCCAAACTTGATTCCGTTCGAATTGGTTTAATTCCTCTTGCATAGCATCTAACCAAAAATTATTACTACATGTTTCTTTAATTTTTTTGGGTTCAAGCTGTGAAATAAAAGCAACACAAGAAGCTATATCTTTATTAGAGGAACGAGTACTTACGCCCTTGATAATATCACCAATTACCAAGTCCTTTGGATGATCTACCAAGAATCTCATATCTTTTGGCATATCCTCAGGATTGCTGGTTCTGGCTTCTTTGCTTGAAAGTTCGGCATCTTTGTGTGAAGGTTTTGCAGTAGTTGTACTTGGTGTGATTACGTCTTCATTGTCGTCATCGTCTAAGTGTTGATTTAACTCATCAAACTTGACATTAATTGATTCTTCAATGATCATGGTTCTCTTGTTGAAGACTCTGTACCCTTTGCTTTTTGCTGCATAACCTAAAAAATATACCTTCATCGGCCTTTTCATCAAATTTACTCAGATTGTCTTTAGTATTAAGAATAAAGCATTTACAACCAAAAATCTTGAAATGTGAAACAGTGGGTGTTCTATCAAACCATAGTTCATAGGGAGTCTTCTTCGATATAGGTCGAATTAGAACCCTATTGAGAATATAGCACGCTGTATTAACAGCTTCAGCCCAAAAGTATCTACGTAGACTAAATTGGTTTAATATTACTCTAGCCATTTCAGATAGAGTCATGTTCTTATGTTCCACAACTCCATTTTGTTGTGGAGTCCAAGGGCAAGAAAATTCATGCAAATAACCGTGTGTGTCACAAAATTGCTTAAATTCTGCATTCTCAAATTTGCCGTCATGATCACTACGAATGCGAGTAATCATGAAACCTTTTTCATTCTGTACTTTCTTGCAAAAGGTGACGAATTCTGACAATGCATCGTTCTTGCGTGCAAGAAAATATACCCATGTGTATTTAGAAAAATCATCTACAATGACAAATGCATATAGCTTATCACCTAGACTAGCAATTCTACTTGGTCCAAATAAGTCCATATGTAATAATTGTAGAGGTCTAGTGGTACTTACCGCGTTCTTGGATTTAAAGGCGGATCGGGTAGCTTTGTTCTTTTCACATTCACTACATACCGTATCCTTCTTGAAAGATATGTCTGGTAAAACGCGTACCAACTTCTTTGTAGATAGTTTTGAAATTGTGTCCATGTTTGTATGACCGAGTCTCATATGCCATAGTTGAATCTCAATACTTTTGGACATCAAACATTTACCTGCTTTGTTAGCATATTCTAATAGATAGAAAACATATATGTTGTCTTCCCTGATACGTTCAAAGATAGTACTACTAGTTGAACTATCAACTATAGTATATTTGTCTTTGACGAAGTTAATGCCATAACTGTGATCAGCTAAATGGCTTATGCTGAGCAGATTATGTTTTAACTCGGTAACTAGATAGACATCTTTAATCACAGGATATGGAGCCTTACCAATGTCACCGATACCGATTATGTACCCTCTTAAATTATTACCGAAGGAGACGTATCCATCTTTATTTTTCTTCGACAGTGTTGCGAATAATGAAGCATCACCGGTCATGTGCCATGAGCAACCGCTGTCGAGGATCCATTTGCTCCTAGCATGTAAAGGGCGTTCCACCTACAAAATAATTTGTAGATGAAACTCTTGGTACCCATTTCTTGTAGGGTCCTGACTGGTTAGTTTTTGGTATCCATGCATAAACATTTAAATCTACTAACTTTCTGATTCTACATGCAGAGGATATATGACCAATGAGGCCACAATAATGATATTTTGCATGTTGAGTGTTGAAAGTTGTGTGAGGTGCATGATTGGTAGGTTTTGGTTTTGTAGTATAGAAGAATGCATGCCTATTGGTCTTCTTGGGCATAGGTTTGGTATGGTTTGGTCTGACAGTGTTTGGTTTGGGTGTGTTCCGATGATTCGGTAATTGACACGTGTTAGAATAGGAAGCAGCAACTTCAGGCCATTTTTCTAAACTAATTTCCAACTTTTTGGAAGTATTATACAATCTAGTGTAGTCAGATGTAAGTGTGTCTATTCTGACATGTGCACACTGGAGACTCTTTCTCTCCTTAGATAGGTCTTTCTTTAGCTGGATGATGGTTTGGTCTTTTTCTTCGGATAACTTAATAGTCTCGTGTAACAACAACTTAATAGATGAAAGCTCACCAGGCTCAATAGAAGAGTCATTATTTCTAACATCATCTAGTTGGTCGGTAAGTCTCCCTATCTCACCCTTATACTCTTTGAGTACCTTCTTAGAGGTTTCATATTTACTATGCAGTTTCCTGTAATCATTTAACAGGTCAATGAAAGCCTCTCCTAGTTGCTCGAAGGTAAAATTGTCACGCCCCAGTACCGAAATACGGGGACGGACGTAGGCCAGCTACACCATATAAGGTACGAATACGCTATACGGCGATGACGGCTGTCAAGTCTTGCTGGGTATCCTAGCATGCAATCAATCTATGGCCTAAATCCGATCTCATGTCCACAGGCAAATCACAATGAAACAACATCAAGAGAGATAATCATATGGAAAGCAGGGAATACTCATATAAAAATCAGGAATCTACAGTACAGAATAATAATGTAGACTAGCATACCTTCCCACAGTTCCTAGCATGGTCGGGAACTGAAGCACATCCTCCAAGTCGAGTATGGAAGATCCACAGGGTCGGTCTCAGGCAATCTGGAAACAATCTAGGGTTGGTCAGGCCAACCGCAGCAAGTACCAGAAAGGAAGGCTCAAGGACGGGCGAAGAAAACCAGCATGATAAAATGTGACAGAAATAGCATCTAAAAATAGTAAATAAGGTAAAGGATCGTGCGGTACCAATGCACGATTACAGAATATAAGGCAGCAATCCAACTACTAATACGTAAGTAACCAACAATCATCACTGTCGTCCTAACATCCAATAATACCTGCATCGCCAACTTGAACTCGATATCAGTCGACTGGGCAAGCAACAAGCCAAACAATTATATAAATAAGCGGCCACTCAAAATGCCTACGCCTCTCTATGTGGACGTTGGGTTACCCCAACAATGCAATATAGGAATCCTCAGATCGTGCCGTCCCAGCAGGGCTAGCGGGGCCAAGTATATCAAGACTAGATGAGCGCCGGTCCCTCGTAAGACCATCGGGCTCTGCATGTCACCACCGGTCCCTCGTAAGGCCACCGTGCCGAGCATGCCATGTATATAATATATAGTACATAAATAGCCGGATATTGCCATCCACTAGTGCGAATGGTAACAATATCCGTGGCGGCCAGCCTGCAGGTCATGACTAGTGTCTGGGATAAGGCTGGTAATGCACGATCTCGGGATTCCGTTCCCCCCTAATGCTTCTATCATTTTAAGTCACCTAGATTATCCATACATTTATCCGGAATCACATGCCGTGGTCACATGATCATCCTCCTAGATGTCGTACCTTAGTACGAGAATGCTAAGTAAGAATCAACCTCGGCACCTATAGTCCCAGTTGTGATCCATCCTTAGTGTTATGCAACAAGCAAGCAAGCAATCCTGACCACGCTAAGACTAAGGGCCAACTACCAAGGTACCCGTGCAGGTAATCACATAATATAGCTAGAATATCAAGATGGCATCGCAATGCCATCTAATCATGAAAGTAGCACCTCAAAGTGCCAGTAGACAAGGGCACAGCAGTGCAAGGTCAGGGCCAGTACCTCAAAGGGTAAGCTGGACTTATAGCACGGATACAAGTAGTCATGTCAGGAACAAGGATAAATCTATCAGTCACATGAAATCATCTGCCCACATCGTGGCATGGATATCAGGTCAAGTACAAGATCAGAATCTCTACCACAATATCATCTCAAACATATATGGGAGCCTACAGCTCCAATCATCAAGTCGGTCCATCCACCAGATCAATCTAGCAAGAGTCACCCCTCTACGATGGAATCAATATCATGTCAGGAAGGTCAATAACCAAATACCAAGCTAATCACTATAAGTAATGCTAGACCCTCTGGCTCATAAGAATCCTCCTAGTCAATGATCACAAGCCACTAGAAAATAAGCCCCTCAACTACCAAGACATAGCAATCAAACCAGGTTCCCCAACTACCCTAATACACAAAGGTACCAGGTTTTGGGCGTTTGGGAAGTCGAGTAAAAATCATATAATAATACCCTCGATATTCTCCTCGTTCCGCAAAATATTCGTGATCATCAAAATCCAAGAATTCACAGTCAGGCCCGGTCGAATTAGAACATCCTCAAAAGGAATAGCAATACTATCCAAGAGTCCACGTGAGTCTACCAACTGAACATCGCGAGATCATACTCCATATAATACTCAATCCTCATATATCCAAGGCCACAATCCCGATACATAGGACAACTGTCCGCCCTCGCTAGACTAGGACAACTCCTAGAATGAATGGTCAGGGTATAAGTGTTTATTAATTAAGGCCGTCGAAAATGGCAAGGATTGCATGAACCACTCTGGAGCAGATCGACAACCCTTAAACCAAACAAGGACCAGGGTTGCAGACCGTCTTCCGAGTAGAACCGCTCTCCTTACGCTATCCGACGGACAAGATATGTCAAGACGCTAGGCGACTAATCTAGTCGGGAGTCTACCTGGCAGGCAATAGGATCAGGTATACTATACCAAGATGAACATGTACGAGCCCAGTCCAGCAAACCAAAGGAATGGTTCTGCCCAATCCTTCGAACCGAATTCCCGATCGGGAATTCTGGAAAAATCCGGCAGAGTCTCCTTTGTATTCTGGACGGGAGCACCCTACAAATTGGGGCTAAAATCCACTCGGCGCAACCCGCCGCAGAATCGCAGGCTGAGAACACTAAGTCTCAGCTTCCAGCAGCGCTACCATGCGTACTGGAAACCTAACCACCGCCGAGAACACTAAATCTCGGCCTCTAGCAGCACTACGATGCGTACTGGGCGCCAAGCCAATACATGCAACAAGAATCGCCACGCAGGGCGCACCAAGACCCACAGTCATGTCCAAACCACAAACACAGTCACAGAAATAGTTAGCCAAGCCGTTACCCGACCGCGAGTCGGACACGGGGCATATGGGGACAATCCATACAAGTGAGTCGTGCTCGTGTCCTCGGAGGTGTGGATGACCCATCCGAGTTGTCCGATACGGTCTATCCCGGTATCGGAACAAGCTATCCTAAGTTATCCTCATGGCAGTTCTACTACTAGGCTACACTACTCATGGTTATACATTTACAATTACAGCAAATAAAAATGTAATAAAATCCAGGAGAGAGGGCAAGAGCCGTCGATGAGCAAGGGATACTTGCCTAGAGGGCTCGGCTAGGTAAGCAAGTCTTCGGCAGTCGCGATCCAAGCTAGCACGCCAATCGAGATCCTCAGAACACACAATAAACAATTATTAGAATTAAATAATAAAATAATGACAAAATCACGAAGAATGGCACGAGGCTATACCGTACGGGCCCCGTAAGCAGCGCAGGGATCTGGTACGGAAACCGAGGCACGCGGACCGATACGGGCACGCAAATCGAGATGCACACGTATATCGAGACGCGTACGAGAATCGAAATAACTCGAATATCGAGACAAACAGGAGACAACATGCACGTAAATTGAGACGTACACGTAGGCCGAGGGATCGCGAATATCAAAATGGTGCACGAATCACACAACACGCAAATCGAGACGTATACGCGAATCGAGACGGCACAAAGACCAATGCGGCATGCAAATCGGAGCGAGCGCACAAATTGAGGCGGTGCGCAAACCAGCGCACGCACACAAATCGAAGCGATACTAAAACTGAGATGGCACAAAGGCCGAGACACGGGAATCGAGACAACGTACAAACCGAGATAGCACGGTGCCCGAGACAGCGCGGGGCTCGAAGCGTCCCGCTGCCCGAGGCAACACGTGAATCGAGGCGACATGAGAACCGAGGCAGCACGTACACCAAGGTGTACGCGTATCGAGACGGCACATAACCCGAGCAGCGCGGGGCCCAAAGCGTCCCGCTGCTCGAGGCGTGCACGGAGCTCGAGGGCTCGCTCCCTAAGCGTACGCAAAACGAGGGGGGTCGCTCCACGAGGGTGCGCTGCTCGAGGCAGCACGCTGCCCGAGGAGGAGAGAAAGAAAGGGCGGAGGAGCTCACCGGGGTCGATCGGGCTCCGGCGGAGGGGACAGCAGCGGCAAGAGCTGCACCGAGGGAGAACAGAGAGGGGGAGGAGACGCGGAGGCGAGGGTGCTGCCGAGGTGGGCGACGGCCAGGCGGGTCATGGCTCCCGGCGAAGGGAGGCAGCAGCGCCACGCTGAGCCAGGAAAGGGAAGGAGGAGAAGGAGACGGCGTCGCTGGAGGCGGCTCACGGCGGCGATCCGTGCCACGACGAGAGGAGAAAGGAGAAGGGGGCGGAGGCCATGCGGCTGGAGGTGATGACGATGGGGCTGGTGGCGGTGGTCGCGGCTGGAGGCGGGGTGACCACGGCGGAAGTGGAGGCGGCGCTCGTGGGTGAGGGCGGCGGAGGAGGCCGGCCGTGGGGGAAACAGCGACGACGACGATGATGGTGGTGGTGGTCGTCGTGGAAGTGATGGTGGTGGTGGCTGAAGATGACGATGATGGTGGCGGTGGTGGTGACTGAAATGGAGGTGGCCGGAGGCCATGGCGGTGGTGGCTAAAGTGGTGGCGGCGGCTGCAGGTCAGAGACGAGGGGGAGAGGTGAGCTCGGGAAAGCTAGGGTTAGGGTTAGTGAGAGCTGAGAGAGGGAGAGAAGAAGAGGTTTGGGGGGGCTGCTCTCCATGCTGAGAGGGAGAGAGAGATGAGAGAGGGAGCTGAGAGAGAGAGAGGGGATTTGGGGGGGGTTTCTCCAGGGAAGAGAGAGAGGGGAGATTTCGGGAGAGAGAGAGAGGTGAGAGATGGAAAGATGAGGGAGGAGAGAGGGAGTGGGTGAGTGATGTGAGGGGTGATTTGAGTGAAGAGAGAGGGGGTTAGGTTAGATATTTTGGAGGGTAGATTAGGAACAAGAAATTAATAATAATAATAATAATGAGGATAAAATTACCTCCAAGAAAATAATAAAAATTTCAAAAATACCCCAAAATTAAAATCCTCCAAATACAATAATACAGTCAAATATGTACTTCAAAAATAGGAATATTACATCCTATCCACCTTACAAAAATTTTGTCCTCGAAATTTCAAAATTATCAAAATAGGATTTTTAAAACTAGTACATATATATCTGCCATGAAAACCCTACCCACCTTACAGAAATCAAGTAATACAATTAAGAAACGAACAATATCTCAATATGAAAACATCAAAGGGAACCAGGCCTAGCTAAATAAATCAACTCGTAAGGTAAATCCAAAACATCGAAAGAAACTCGAAAATCAAGGTCTCGCATACACGAAATAACCCATAAATAAAAACAAGTACAAAATATCAAAAACAATATCCAAAAACGTAAAATCGCAACTGCATAAAAATCCTCATAAATCATAAAATACAGGATATCTGTCTCGAACCAATGACCGTAGTTCCTAATATCCGAAAAATGTGTGTCATGGTTATTCCTTGCCACGCCATCCGGAATGGCTGCAAAAGATTCACCAAAATACTATAATCGAGCGGCTGCAACTTTCGTTACCACATCGTCAAGGTATACTAGGGTCACCCGGTACTCTCGACAAATATCCAAAACAAATCAAATCCATAACCCAAATATCCAAATCACTAAGATCACAAAATCTCTAACAATGTAATGAGAGTCCTAAAAAACAATCAAAATCCAAAATCCAGGTGAATCGTAACACACATTCAAAAATATCTTCAACAATAACCACAAGATAGCTTTTCTAGGAAAATACTCCAAACCAAGAATCCTCATCAAAATATAATGTATAGAAAGTATATCTATAATCAAAATAATATCTGAAATAGATAATCATGAGTGCGGAAATGTCCGGAATCAAGGAAGCCGAATCGATACGAGAATATCCCTCGGATACTCAACAAATGTTAAAATATCTAATCTCAGAGTCCAGGTGAAATCTTCATTCCACGGCAATCCAGCCAACGCTCGAAGAGGGCGATAGTAATACTAAGTCAACACGAAGTCAACGCACGAAATGGATAACAGGAAATCAAATAAAGCGAAACACCGGTAGAGAGTACAGAACCCAAGATAAGTAATCATGTAACCCAATAATGGAGATAACATCTCGTCAAATAAGGTGATCGACATAACCAACTATAGGATCATATCTATCAAACAAGGATCAGAGGTAGATAACACGAATAAGACATGGCCAAGCAAGATAGGTCCAAGTAGAGATGAGGACCAGTTCATAGGTTCAAGGGAGCGAAGGACAAGTGTAACAAGTGGGAATACCAAGAAATAGTGGACTGAGATCAATAATCATGTGATACCCAACAAAATCTCAAAACGAGACCTGCATGGGCCACCACTAAAACCATGTCACGCCCCAGTACCGAAATACGGGAACGGACGTAGGCCAGCTACACCGTATAAGGTACGGATACGCTATACGGTGATGATAGCTGTCAAGTCTTGCTGGGTATCCTAGCATGCAATCAATCTATGGTCTAAATTCGATCTCATGTCCACAGGCAAATCACAATAAAACAACATCAAGAGAGATAATCATATGGAAAGCAGGGAATACTCATATAAAAATCAGGAATCTACAGTACAGAATAATAATGTAGACTAGCATACCTTCCCACAGTTCCTAGCATGGTCGAAAACTGAAGCACATCCTCCAAGTCGAGTCTGAAAGATCCACAGGGTCGATCTCAGGCAATCTGGGAACAATCCAGGGTTGGTCAGGCCAACCGCAGCAAGTACCAGAAAGGAAGGCTCAAGGACGGGCGAAGAAAACTAGCATGATAAAATGTAACAGAAATAGCATCTAAAAATAGTAAATAACGTAAAGGATCGTGCGGTACCAACACACGATTACAGAATATAAGGCAGCAATCCAACTACTAATACGTAAGTAACCAACAATCATTACAGTCATCCTAACATCCAATAATACCTACATCGCCAACTGGAACTCGATATCAGTCGACTGGGCAAGCAACAAGCCAAACAATTATATAAATAAGCGGCCACTCAAAATGCCTACGGCTCTCTATGTGGACGTTGGGTTACCCCAACAATGCAATGTAGGAATCCTCAGGTCGTGCCGTCCCAGCAGGGCTAGCGGGGCCAAGTATATCAAGACTAGATGAGCGCCGTCCCTCGCAAGACCACCGGGCTCTGCATGTCACCACCGGTCCCTCGTAAGGCCACCGTACCGAGCATGCCATGTATATAATATATAGTACATAAAGTAGCCGAATATTGCCATCCACTAGTGCGAATGGTAACAATATCCGTGGCGGCCAGCCTGCAGGTCATGACTAGTGTCTGGGATAAGGCTGGTAATGTACGATCTCGGGATTCTGTTCCCTCCCAATGCTTCTATCATTTTAAGTTACCTAGATTATCCATACATTTATCCGGAATCATATGCCGTAGTCACATGATCATCCTCCTAGATGTCGTACCTTAGTACGAGAACGCTAAGTAAGAATCAACCTCGGCACCTATAGTCCCAGTTGTGATCCATCCTTAGTGTTATGCAACAAGCAAGCAAGCAATCCTGACCACGCTAAGACTAAGGGCCAACTACCAAGGTACCCGTGCAGGTAATCATATAATATAGCTAGAATATCAAGATGGCATCGCAATGCCATCTAATCATGGAAGTAGCACCTCAAAGTGCCAGTAGACAAGGGCACCGCAGTGCAAGGTCAGGGCCAGTACCTCAAAGGGTAAGATGGACTTATAGCACGGATACAAGTAGTCATGTCAGGAACAAGGATAAATTTGTCAGTCATATGAAATCATCTGCCCACATCGTGGCATGGATATCAGGTCAAGTACAAGATCAGAATCTCTACCACAATATTATCTCAAACATATATGGGAGCCTACAGCTCCAATCATCAAGTCGGTCCATCCACCAGATCAATCTAGCAAGAGTTACCCCTCTATGATGGAATCAATATCATGTCCGGAAGGTCAATAACCAAATACCAAGCTAATCACTATAAGCAATGCTAGACCCTCTGGCTCATAAGAATCCTCCTAGTCAATGATCACAAGCCACTAGAAAATAAGCCCCTCAACTACCAAGACATAGCAATCAAACCAGGTTCCCCAACTACCGGAATACACAAAGGTACCAGGTTTTGGGCATTTGGGAAGTCGAGTAAAAATCATATAATAATACCCTCGATATTCTCTTCATTCCGCAAAATATTCGTGATCATCAAAATCCAAGAATTCACAGTCAGGCCCGGTCGAATTAGAACATCCTCAAAAGGAATAGCAATACTATCCAAGAGTCCACGTGAGTCTACCAACTGAACATCCCGAGATCATACTCCATATAATACTCAATCCTTATATATCCAAGGTCACAATCCCGATACATAGGACAACTGTCTGCCCTATCTCGTTAGACTAGGACAACTCCTAGAATGAATGGTCAGGGTACAAGTGTTTATTAATTAGGGCCGTCGAAAATGGCAAGGATTGCATGAACTACTCTGGAGCAGATCCACAACCCTTAAACCAAACAAGGACCAGGGTTGCAGACCGTCTCCTGAGTAGAACCGCTCTCCTTACGCTATCCGACGGACAAGATATGTCAAGACGCTAGGCGACTAATATAGTCGGGAGTCTACCTGGCAGGCAATGGGATCAGGTATACTATACCAAGATGAACATGTACGAGCCCAGTCCAGCAAACCAAAGGAATGGTTCTGCCCAATCCTTCGAACCGAATTCCCGATCGGGAATTCTGGAAAAATTCGGCAGAGTCTCCTTTGTATTTTAGATGGGAGCACCCTACGAATTGGGGATAAAATCCACTCGGCGCAATCCGCCGCAGAATCGCAGGCTGAGAACACTAAGTCTCAGCTTCCAGCAGCGCTACCATGCGTACTGGAAACCTAACCACCGTCGAGAACACTAAGTCTCGGCCTCCAGCAGCACTACGATGCGTACTGGGCGCCAAGCCAATACATGCAACAAAAATCGCCACGCAGGGCGCACCAAGATCCACAGTCATGTCCAAGCCACAAACACAGTCACAGAAACAGTTAGCCAAGCCGTTACCCGACTGCGAGTCAGACACGGGGCATATGGGGACAATCCATACAAGTGAGTCGTGCTCGTGTCCTCGGAGGTGTGGATGACCCATCCGAGTTGTCCGATACGGTCTATCCCGGTATCGGAACAAGCTATCCTAAGTTATCCTCATGGCAGTTCTACTACTAGGCTATACTAGTCATGGTTATACATTTACAATTACAGCAAATAAAAATGCAATAAAATCTAGAAGAGAGGGCAAGAGCTGTCGATGAGCAAGGGATACTTTGCCTAGAGGGTTCGGCTAGGTAAGCAAGCCTTCGACAGTCGCGATCAAAGCTAGCACGCCAATCGAGATCCTTAGAACACACAATAAACAATTATTAGAATTAAATAATAAAATAATGACAAAATCATGAAGAATGGCACGAGGCTATACCGTACGGGTTCCGTAAGCAGCACAGGGATCTGGCACAGAAACCGAGGCACACGGACCGATACGGGCACACAAATCGAGACGTGCACGTATATCGAGACGCGCATGAGAATCGAGATAACTCAAATATCGAGACGAATAGGAGACAACATGTACATAAATCGAGACGTACACGTAGGCCGAGGGATCGTGAATATCAAAATGGTGCACGAATCACACAACACACAAATCGAGACGTGCACGCGAATCAAGACGGCACAAAGACCAATGTGATACGCAAATCAGAGTGAGCACGCAAATCGAGGCGGTGTGCAAACCAGCGCACGCACACAAATCGAAGCGATACTAAAACCGAGATGGCACAAAGGCCGAGATACGGGAATCGAGACAACGTGCAAACCGAGATAGCATGGTGCCCGAGACAGCGCGAGGCTTGAAGCGTTCCGCTGCCCGAGGCAACATGCAAATCGAGGCGACACGAGAACCGAGGCAGGACGTACACCAAGGTGTACGCGTATCGAGATGGCACATAACCTGAGCAGCGCGGGGCCCAAAGCGTCCCGCTGCTCGAGGCGTGTACGGAGCTTGAGGGCTCGCTCCCTAAGCGCACGCAAAACGAGGAGGGTCGCTCCACGAGGGTGCGCTGCTCGAGGCAGCACGCTGCCCAAGGAGGAGAGAAAGAAAGGGCGGAGGAGCTCACCGGGGTCGGTCGGGCTCCGGCGGAGGGGACAGCAGCGACAAGAGCTGCGCCGAGGAAGAACAGAGAGGGAGAGGAGACGCGAAGGCGAGGGTACTGCCGAGGTGGGCGACGGCCAGGCGGGTCGTGGCTCCCGGCGAAGGGAGGCAGCAGCGCCACGCTGAGCCAGGAAAGGGGAGGAGGAGAAGGAGACGGCGTCGCTGGAGGCGGCTCACGGCGGCGATCCGTGCCACGGCGAGAGGAGGAAGGAGAAGGGGGCGGAGGCCATGGGGCTGGAGGTGATGACGATGGGGCTGGTGGCGGTGGTCGCGGCTGGAGGCGGGGTAACCACGGCGAAAGTGGAGGCGGCGCTCGTGGGTGAGGGCGGCGGAGGAGGCCGGCCGTGGAGGAAACAGCGATGGCGACGATGATGGTGGTGGTGGTCGTCGTGGAAGAGATGGTGGTGGTGGCTGAAGATGACGATGATGGTGGCGGTGGTGGTGACTGAAATAGAGGTGGCCGGAGGCCATGGCGGTGGTGGCTAAAGTGGTGGCGGCGGCTGCAGGCCGGAGACGAGGGGGAGAGGTGAGCTCGGGAAAGCTAGGGTTAGGGTTAGTGAGAGCTGAGAGAGGGAGAGAAGAAGTGGTTTGGAGGGGCTGCTTTCCATGCTGAGAGGGAGAGAGAGATGAGAGAGGGAGCTGAGAGAGAGAGAGAGGGGATTTGGAGGGGGTTCTCCAGGGAAGAGAGGGAGGGGAGATTTTGGGAGAGAGAGAGAGGTGAGAGAGAGAAAGATGAGGAAGGAGAGAGGGAGTGGGTGAGTGATGTGAGGGTTGATTTGAGTGAAGAGAGAGGGGGTTAGGTTAGATATTTTGGAGGGTAGATTAGGAACAAGAAATTAATAATAATAATAATAATAATAATGAGGATAAAATTACCTCCAAGAAAATAATAAAAATTTTAAAAATACCCCAAAATTAAAATCCTCCAAATACAATAATACAGTTAAATATGTACTTCAAAAATAGAAATATTACAGAAATTATCATAGGGATCAAACAGAGGATTAGTGATTACCTGATCGCAAGCCATCAAGTATACATTTACAGCGTCATCTGATTGTTCGTCTTCTGAATCGATGGCTTCGCTTTCATGCCATATGCTTGTATTGGCGTAATTCCTTGATGTAGATCTCTTCAGGTAGCCCTTGTCATATTTGCTGCTTTTTCTTGTTGATGATGATGCTGTTGGACAATCTTTCTTCATATGTCCTTTCTTCTTACATCCATAGCAAATAGGATCTTCTTCGTTGTTGTTGCTGTTGCTATCTTTTGTTCTCCTGTTGAATCTTATGATATTCTTGAATTTTCTTACCAGAAGAGCTTGATCTTCAGAGTCAAAGTCGCTGTCGTCAGAATCATCTTCGACAGTTCTTCTATATTGAACCTTGAGATCGATCGACTTTTCTGACTTCTCCTTTGGTATAGCATCTTCAAAGTCTTGAAGTTTTAACTCGTGAGTGAGTAGCTTACCCATGAGTGTTTCCAGAGACATTGTTGAGAGGTCGTTTACTTCAATGATTGCTGTAGACTTTGGAATCCAGTTCTTTGTGAGAGCTTGTAAAAATTTGTAAATCTTTTCATGGTTATTTTATTCCTTATCTAATAAAGACAAAGGATTTACAATATCCAGGAATCTCGTAAACATCTAAGTGACTGATTCACTTGGCTTCATTTTGAACGCCTCGTACTCCTGAGTAAGTCTGCTGATCTTTGACTCCTTGACTTATGTTGTTCCTTCGTGGGTTACTTCAAGAAGTTTCCACACTTTATTTGATGCTGTGCAAGTAGACACCCTGTCGAATTCAGTTCTGTCTAAGGCACAAAATAAAGCGTTAATAGCACGTGCGTCAAGACTGGCCTTTTTCTTTTCATTCTCCGTATATTTATCATGGGGTTTGTCAACTAAAACTCCATCAACATTAATACGATGAGGCTTTTTGTAGCCATCAATAACTATAGACCATAAGTTAAAATCAAGAGATTTTAAGAAGAAACTCATACGTGTTTTCCAATAAGTGTAGTTTGTGCCGTCAAACATTGGAGGTCTGTTTGTGGCTTGGCCTTCACTTATGAATTTCACAGTTGCCATGTGTAATACTGTGATCTATATAATAATTGAAAAATAACTGAATATAGCTGCAGTTTTATCTTGCTTTACCTGTATAACTCGCTCTGATACTAATTATAGGAATGAAATCGTAAAGCAGAATAATCTAGAAGGGGGTGAATAGAGTAGGCAACGGAATATTGCTAATTAAAAACTTGTTAGAGTTAGATCACAGAAATAATAGTAATCACATAGTAAATAACTGTAATAAAAAGGGTGATCAGAAGGCAAACGCAAACACAGAGATTTATACCGATTTTCCTCTTGTGAGGACTAGTCCAGTCGAAATAACTCTAGCTTCCAGTTGAATCCACTATTGGAAAATCTTGCAAGTTTTCATACGAAGTCCTTGTAACTTCTACAGACGCGAGCTTTGATATGAAGAACTCGACCAACTTCAGTTTTGAAGAGTCTTTCTTCAATCAAGTCTCTGATTATAATTTCTCTGAAATCTTCTAGACCGTACCGTACCGGCAAATTGACTAGAGAATTATAACTGGGTTGGGATTTGAAAATGGAAGCTTTTGAAAACTCTTTGGAATAAACATAAGCTTTAGAACTGAGAAGATGAAAGTGAATTTGTGTGTTGAAATGATCAGAATTCCTCTCTATTTATATTTTTCCAAAGACAAAACTCTGACAGAATTCGGGCAGAATTCGGACAGAACTCTTTGTAATCAACCGCAACTGAAGGAAGACCAAGTTCAAAATCAAACGTTCACATAACGTTCAACTTGGCCGAACTCTGGCCGAGTTCTGTCAGGGTTTGGTCAGGTTGATTTTGTGAAAATAATTTTTGGCTTTTTAAAAATCCTTCAGAAGCTTTTGTAAAAGTAGATGTTTTTCAAAGACATAGGTCATTTTAAAAAGATAGGTCAGTTTTGAAAAACGATTTCGGATAGCCTATTTGCCAGTACGACTTTGTGTACAATATATTCCTAGACTCAATAAAAATAAAAATTATATTGCGTAAAGAAATACAATCTTGAGTGGCAAACAGAGCTTCGGCCTTGAACTGAGTAGATATCCAATCTTTGATCAGTGTCCAAAACGTCTTTAGTAAACATCAGAATTGAGTCGTATAACTAGACATAGTTTGATCAATTATTAAAATCAGGTTTGACCATGACCAATGGGAGAACAAGGATTGCTTAACTCATGAGGAGGCCATGACCCGTGCGATTGCCGAAACCAATGAGCAAATCCTACAACTCCTGGCTAAGCTGGCATCCCTGGAGACTGAGCTCCAAGCTACACATCAAGATAGAGAGCTAATTTGTGAAGAGACCAACAAGGCCACACGGGCCTCTGCTGCTCTGGAGGGTACGCTGAAGAAAGTGGAGGACAATTGGCAGGCCCATGCATATCTTGAGGATACCGCAAAGCTAATCTAAGAAGCTGAACGTCGGGCCAAACTGAAGATCGATCGCTCAATGGCGCAGCTTGAGGCGATACTCACTGAACTATGTGTTGCCGATGAGCAGACGTAGTTGTAGTGGGTCTTCTGCCTCTTTTTTTTGTTAGAGCCGTAGTCCGATGAATAGAAGTGTACATTAACTTCCTTCTTTGTTTATGGCATCTGGGGTGCTTGTTCTAGAGGATCTAATACAGCATTTGTGGTTGGCAGAGGACATCCTACTGGGGGACTTTTGTGGACCTATTACTCTTTTGTGCACCTGTGGTGCGAGTAATAAATTTTGAACGATTTCTTGTGGACCTATTACCCTTTTGCGGACCGGTGGTACGAGTAAATATATTTGAACGATTTGTTGTGGACCTATTACCTTTTTGCGTACCGGTGGTACGAGTAATAGATTTGAATGATTTTTTGTGGACCTATTACCCTTTTGCGCACCGGTGGTGCAAGTAATAGATTTGAATGATTTTTGTGGACCTATTACCCTTTTGCGCACCGGTAGTGCAAGTAATGGATTTGAAACAAAAACTAACCGAGATAATATGGACTTGATAGGTTCTGTGGCCTTAACACCGTGGCTTTATCCCAGATTGGGTACAGGTGTTAAGTGTAATGCCTATGGTTCGTATTACGTATCTTGGTATACGTGTACGTATTTTGACTCGTATTGCATGTCTCCCTGCTTGATTTATTTGGCATTTTCATTGCTTGGTTCACCTTAGAATTGGTTCGGCTAGGCTTGGGTTTGCTTATTTTGGTTCATCATAAACCAAGTGGAGAACCCCTACCTACGACGATCTCCATTTATTAACTCCAACCACCTTTCTCTCTCTTCATTTAATTTTCTTATTACTGCTCTTCCTCTTCTTTTTCCTCACCGGACCCCCATCGTAGGCAAGTGTAACTTGCTTCACGAAGGAACACCCATTTTGTTGGTCCATTTTCTTCTCCTCAAGATCTTAAGCCTCTTTAGTACTTAGTGTTTTCAAATTCCATGGCTCATTCTATGTAGATCTAAGTTTCTAGTATTTTCGATCTTCTTAGTTTAGATCTACAAAAAAATTGCTTGTTTTCAAAAACTAAGAGTTCCATGTAGTAGGCCGCATGATTTTGCACAAGTTTGGTTTTGGGATGGCCGGATTTCACCAAGTCCTGGCCGAGATGGAGCTTCTGAGCTTTTACGCCTGTTTGAATTTGGCCTCATAGAGAAGGCATAGTTTTACTAACACGTTTTACGTGCCAGCATATTGTTCAGCCCTTTAAGCTCACGTCTTAACGTGTTCGCGTAGTGCCCCTATTACGCTCACGCATCGCGTGCCAAGCGTACTCGTTTTACGCTGAGCTAGTCGATTTTATGCTCGGGACTCTACCGCTCGCGTAAAATCGAGCTAGCATAAAATCCCTAGCTCGAGCCAGCTCTTACGAGCGTAAAGTTTGCCGAGTGTTCCTCGCGTAAAGTTTTTCTCGCGTAAAGCTTTGATCGAGAGTTGGCGTGCGTAATCTTACGAGCGTAAAGCCTGGCTGGCGTAAAACCCCACCCACATGGACCGTTGCTCGCGTAGAGCTATCTTACCTTGCTCTTGCTAGCGTAAGCCACTTTACGCTAGAAGGCCCCTTGATCTAGCGTAGTAGTACGTGCGTAGAAACTTGAGTTCCTATGGCGTACACCTTTACCCCTTTTATATATTTTTATGCCCATTTTATATCTTTACGCCTTTGTCATGAACTTGATATTCACGAATTTATTTAATATATTTGGAAATGATAATTGAACATGGCGTAGTATGACAAGTATACCTGACATGATTATCTCGAATTTGCTGTTGCGACGGCTAACATGACATGACATGACAATAATGATTGACCTGGACACCGTGGACGATTGTGTTTGTACAAATAAACAATTACTGTCTTCCATCATGTCTAGGATGGGGACCCCTGAATACCACGGTCAGGGGCACCTACTGAAATTGACTAAGGCTAATTAACTAGAATAATTCAGTAGACATGAAGAGATTTCCCAGCTACAAGCAATCCCGTTATCTGGGTGCATTCAGTGGACTTGTAGCCTACCGACGAGTAGGACACATTTCTAGCACACAGTCATGTGTTGCATTCTTCATAAACAGACATTCGACCTGGATAATCGGATGGTCTGCAGGACTTGTGGCTGTTGGGATAATCTCATTGCATCTTGCTAGTAACTAGGCTTGTGATAACCCTAGTTAGTTAAAAGTATCAAGCCATACTCATTGCTTGGCCGTGATTGATTGGATGGAATTTAGCCAAGCTTAGTCTTGCCCTGATCCTGTGCAAGATTGTTACATGACGAGATTATTTATGCTTGCCTTAACAATAACGATCGGGGGTCCAGTTCTGTTCAGGCGAAGGGTTACAACTCCGGTCCTTGTTTGGTTTAAGAGTTGTAACCTGGCTCGCAGAGCAATTCTGTGTCCTCTCTTCATTTATTGTCTTATCGCAACCCCAGGCCACGTTCGTCATATTTTACCTTACCTTAATACCACGACTATTTATGCTTACCTTGACAATAATGATCAGGGGCCAGTTCTGTTCAGGCGAAGGGTTACAACTCCGGTCCTTGTTTGGTTTAGGAGTTGTAACCTAGCTCCCGGAGCAGTTCTGTGTCTTCTCCTCATTGTTGTCCTATTTGCATCCCGTGTCATGTTCGTCCTGTTTTACAAGAATATGACATGACATAGTTACCTATGATTGCCTTAACAAATAAAGATCAGGGGCAAGGTTCTGTTCAGGCGAAGGGTTACAACTCCGGTCCTTATTTAGTTTAAGAGTTGTAACCTGGCTTCCGGAGCAGTTCCTTATCCTCTCTTCGTTTATTGTCTTATTTTTACCCTATGCCAAGACTAATCATGTTTTACTTACCAATAGTATTTGAGACGGGTTTCTATTCAGGTGAAGGGCTGCAACCCCGGTCCTTTTTTGGTTTAAGGGTTGTGACCTGGCTACTTGAATGGTTTCTTCGTACTAAGTTTACTGTTGTTATCTCAATTATTAACAGTTCTTTATTTATTATTTATCTTTAATACTCTATTGTGATATGCTGATTTTAGTTCCTAAGTGAAGCCTCCATTGTGGCACTTGCTCTTTCTGGGGTCTGACCCAGCTGGTTTTGTGTGGCCAGATATCGGAGCAGCTCCAGATGTTCTACCTACCTTCCAGCTAGATGGTGGCCACCAGGCGTAACCCTGGCAATGAGTGGGTTTCTTTTGTTCTCCCACTTTATTGTAAATTATTCTTTTGAGGCATTTAGCCGACGAGCACGTGTTAGCTCGGTTGCACCTTTATTTACTATCTGCCTACAGGCTGTAACATGATTGACAAATTCTAGGGTTGATCATGTATGACCGAACTCTTGCTAGTCTTGACATTTTGTACGACTAGCTTCATGATCATCCAATATGTAATATATGGGACGCCTTGCTATTATATATTTGGTGCTCTAAAATCTTGTAACTATTATTGCTTGCTTGAGATTGAGACAATAGGCTTATTCATGACCATAGGAGACTGTTGGCTTGTAGTTAAACCCTCATATATCTAGACAGCCGTGACCGTATAGTGAGATGGATTTCGTTTCATTATGCCTAGCTGGCTATGTATGCCCCCGCTCTCCAGTATTCTGGTTCTGGGGTGTTACATTAAGTAAGGAGATTATCTATATCAGAGGTAGTACGAACGTGATATACGACAATCAAAACCAGGAAGTTTGCTCAGAGGTGACAAAAAGACCTGGCAGACTCCGGCGGGGTGAAGCATTAGAGTGAAAGTTCAGATGTATTAGTATACATGACTTGTCACCCAGGGAGATGCGATATGAATCCACTCGAAGCTAGTAGAGTGTAAGTTCAGAGGTACTTGGTGTACATAACTCGACAGTCTAGGAGATTTAGTAGTTAAGGAAGTACTAGCATGTCTTTAAGCATAATATTTTTTTAGAAACTTGCCATTTATGGGCATCATAAGCAAGTCTTTATTTTGTTTTACGAGCCGATATGCGCCATTGGAGAATACGGTCTCGATGACAAAAGGGCCCTCCCATTTGGGCTGGAACTTGCTGGCAGTTTTGTGAGTCATGACCATCGATCTGCGAACGGCCAAGACGAGATCGCCTACTTGGAATGTTCTCTGCTTGACTTTCTTATTGAAAGCTCGAGAGATGCATGCTTGATAGAGCTTGATACTTTGTTGAGCTTGTAAATACTTTTCGTCTAGGGCTTCCAGTTCTTGTAGCCGTCGGCAGTAGTTATCGTTCGACGTCAACAGGTAAGTAAGGGCCACACAAAATGAGGGGATCTGGGTCTCTAATGGGAGAACTCCCTCGCTCCTGTAAACCGGAGAGAACGATGTATTTCCTATAGCCTTCTGAATTGTAGTACGGTACGCCCATAAGCATTCGCCCAGCTTTTCATTCCAGTCACACTTGTTTGAAAATATGAACTTTTTGAGAAGCTTGATTATGGTCTTGTTAAAAGCTTCAACCAGACCGTTAGCTGATGGGTTGAATGTCGTTGAAGCCATATTCTGAATCTGATTTTTTTTGCAGAATCGATAGAAAGCATGGCTTGCAAAATGTCGACCATTATCGTGAATAATCCTCCGAGGCAGTCCAAAACGGTAGATGACGTGATATTTTACGAAACTAATCACGTTTGATGTCTTTACCTCTGCAAGCTTGCAAGTATAAATCGGTGATTGTAAGTATAAATCGGTGTCCCTTAGATGATGGCGGGATGATTGGACCATTAATGTCCATTCCCTATGCTTCAAATGGCTAAGAGGCCACTGTTGAGTACAAGAATTCGGATGGTTGATGTATAAAGCTTGTGTGGATCTGACAAGCTCAATAATTCTTTGCATAATTGACCACATCTACTACCATTATAGGCCATTAATAGCCCATCCGACGGAGACGGTCCTGTAGCTTCGGGCCAGGTTGGTGAGCCCCACAAACGCCATTATGAGCCACGCGTAGGGCTTCTTTGGCTTCTGTATTTGATAGGCAGTGTAGCAGTAATCCATCGTAGGATCGTTGATATCGCATTTTTGTTTCTGTATCATAAAAGAATCTGAGAGAACGCCTTCTGATTGAAATTGCTTCTTTCACATTCTTCGACAGAATTCTATAGACTACAAAGTCGATGAACGGGAGTCTCCAATCTTGTATGTCATTAATTATCTGGGTGGAATAACTCGTACCTAGTTGAACGTTGTTTTTGGGACAGGCTATGAGTCACGTCGACTAGATGATGAGAATGATTTAGAACTGCCAAGGAAGCGACGAGGCCTGCTAGGGCGTCGACTTCAATATTTTGGAGCCTAGGAACATGCTCTATAAAGAACCCCTCCAAGGTTGCAATGTTGGTAATCACTGTCTGATGATAAGGAATCAGGTTCTCATTGCGGACCTCGTATGAGCCTCAAATTTGATTAACAATCAACTGCAAGTCGCCATACGCTTCTAGCTATTTGACCCCTAATTCTTTTGCGAGTCGGAGTCTGATGACCAGAGCATTATATATTTGGCCACATTATTTGAACAGGGCTCTGTGAGAGAGTACGCCCGATTGACTACCAATCAAGAGGGAGAAATTAATACTATTCCGACTCCAGCGACGATATTAGCTTGGGGCCCCATTCTTGAAGCATCATCGAAGAACATTCACAAACGACATCATGTGAAGTCATGTTTGAGTTAACAACTTCGTCTGGGATTTCTTCATAGATTCTGGCTGTTTTTGAGCCCGGATTGGCTGCTAAAAAGTCGGCCAAGGCTTGACCTTTGATAGCCTTCTGCGAAACGAAAACCATGTCGTAGGGGGACAACAATATCGCCGAGGTGGCTAAACGAGAACTGAGTGCACCCAGCTTGGTCATGAGAACCCTGAGGGGGTTGACTCGTGAGACAACATAGATGGTCTACCCTATCACATAGTGTCGTATTTTTTGAATGGCGAACACCAAAGCAAGGCGTTCCTTCTCCACGGCGGTGTACCTATGCACCGTCCCCACCATCATTCTGCTGAGGTAATAGATGGCTTGTTCATGCCCCACGTCATTGTTCTGTACCAGTAAAGCGCCGAGGGAGTGTTCCATTGCCCGTACATAGAGCAGGAAGGGCTTTCCTGCGACCGGAGCTACCAGAACTGGCAGATTCGACAGGTATTCCTTAATGTCATCAAAGGCGTGTTGACGTTCTTCATTCCATATGAAAGAGACACCTTTCTTCATGAGTTGTGTGAATGGTTGACATCGTCCTGAGAGGTTAGATATGAACCTCCTGATGTAGGCTAGTCTTCCCTGAAGGCTTCAGAGTTCACGGAGGTTCCTCGTTGGACTCATCTCCATGATTGCTTTTGTCTTATCAGGGTATATGTGAATACCCCGGGAGATAATGACAAAGCCCAAGAATTTTCTACTGGACACGCCTAGGAAGGATTTGGTGGGATTCATCTTTAGATTGTGTGCTCGCATGAGGTCGAAAAATGTCCTCAAAACGTGTAAGTGGTCATCCTTGGAGCGGCTTTTGATGGCGATCTCGTCAACGTAACACTCCATCGTCTTGTGCAAGTGGTCTCTGAAGATGACACTCATAGCTCGTTGTTATGTAGCACCGACGTTCTTTAGGCCGAAGGACATGACTGTGTAACAATATACGTTGATCTGTCTTCGAAATGACGTATGCTTCTCATCATCAGAAAACATTTTCATTTGATTGTGTCACGATCCGCACCCTCGAGTAAGGGCACGAGAAGTGGTTACGTCCAGCCTACGCCACAGTGTCGGCAGTAGAATGCTGTCCTAGGTCAATCATGTAATAGTATAAAGGTACATGTATAGTATATACACTCCGAATGGAGGTGACATAGCAGAATACAGTCTCAATCACATCTAAGGCAGAATGATAAAATAGATAGATAGATATGAAAATGAAATAAGATCCACAGAGATACAACCAGAGAAGTCTAAGTGTCTATGATATCACAAATCCAAAATATCCCAAATATCATAATAAAGTCATCCAGAATGAAACATAAAGAAAGACATCCTAGTCTAAAGGAGTGTCGTCCACTGCTAAGGGGTCCTGCTGCTGGTCCAGGTCACAACTTTTCTCTAGGGTAGTCCCATAATAGGTAGGATAGCACGCCTCGTCCTCATCCTCTGTAATATTTCAACAGGTACAGTCAGGACAGGAGTGAGCATAATACATCTCAACAAGTCATAAAAGGATAGGAAATATAATCATGCTAGAGAGTAAGATACATGAAACTGAAGAATAGCATAATATAAAAGAGAGACTGTAAGTAAATATCAACAATATATAAGAGAGGTAGACAGTGCTAGTGATTCAGAGTACAAGATGAACATGTGAACAGTTGGAGGGTGATTCATGACTATACTACAGAGGTGATTCATGACTATTCTACTTTGGAATTATTCACAAGCCCAGTTTCTACTCCCCCATCCCCAATCAATACACAAGGATCCAGTCAAGCTACGTTAAGATTCATGACTATGCTATAATGCCCATAAAGAATGATTCAAGAGTGATTCATGAAGATTCGTGAAGGCTCTGTGATTCATGAGAGTACAAGAATCACAAGCTGATACATGAAGATTCATGAAAATAGAAGCATGAGATACATGATGTATGTGAAACACACGAGATAAGAGTATCTGATGCTCCCGAGAGGGATAACATCTTATGAAGGGATCCATATAGTACTAATCCGTGTTACCAACGTGTCAGCATCAAGTAAAATAATCTAAAGCAGGAAATATAATCCTAAACAAGATATGAAATGATCAGAGAATGTACTCGCCTGGTATCCTGAATATCTAAACAGAATATACTGTTCGAGGAGTGGTGTCTGTCTCCTATAGAACAGTACAAGTCACTACATGTCTAAAATAATAAAATAGACTGCTACAATGCATCTACATGATGTTTGGGGTCAATCTAGGCTAAAGTCAACATTTGGTCAACTCTAGTCAACCCTAACAGTCAAACTAGGTCAACTCTAGTCTAGTTAGGTCAAACAAGGTTAAACTAGGTTAAACTAGTCTAGGTTGGTCTAACCTAGGCTTAACAAGTCAACCTAGGTCTCTAACCACTTAGCCTAGCAAACACACACTAGTCTAGTGATACACTAACTCAAGTGTATCCACACCACATGCCATAGGCTATTCTACCTAGGCCATGAGCCATATTCACATATTCACACTAGGTTATATATATATATATATATATATATATATATATATATATATAGGCTATTCTACCTAGCCCATGAGCCATATTCACATATTCACACTAGGTTAGATATTATATATATATATATATATATATATATATATATATATATATATATATATATATATATACATACACATCGAGAGGGATAGGTAATTCAAGGCAATGTGTGTGTGTGTCTCATATGTGAGATAAAAGTGTGACAGGAATACCATAGTGTGTGTGTGGTGAATGAGAGTGTGAGAGAATAGGCTATGTGTCTCAGATTTTAAGTGACATTAGGTATGTGTTAGTAGTGTCAATGTGATAGGAGTAATAGAATAGAGTGTGTGTGTCACATTGCACCTGTGTGTGTAATGGGCTGTGAGTGAACTAGTGATGTGTCAAGTGAGTGTCATATAGGAACAATTTCATATTTCTAGATGGATGTGGGTGTGTGTAGGTAGTGTACTTATGTTATAATGTGTGTACCATGTGGTACATGTGATAGAACAATCGGGAACTTGAGTGTGTTACAGTGTGTGGAATCATGAGTGTGTATAGATGTGTACCTGTGTGTGTGTGTCTAGTGTTTCCTGTGTGTAACAGAAAGCAATAGTGTGTGTGTAAAGTTTTATGTGTGTGACAGGACAATGGTTTAGATAGGGTGTCAATATTCTCAGATTTTGTATGTAAGGAAATCAACAACTAACAGTTCAACCTCAGCCCTCTATCAGCTTGGCATATCAAAATCAAATTTTGAAACTCATTGCTCAACATAGAACACAACTAACATGATCCCCATTTATTAAATATATAGGTCAATCTAATTAACCATTTAATCATCACTAAACAGGTAATTATGCAATTAAAATAGAAGAACAGTTCAGTTAAATGACAGTTTAAGTAAACTCAAACAGTTAGCAACCCAAAAACCAAATTCGAAACCCCATTGCTCCACACAAATCACAATTACATGAACATCAACCCTTACACATGTAGGTGAGTCTAACCTAACATTTAACATAATTTTAACAGTTAAAAATGCAAACTTAAACCCAAGAAATCTAGTTTCAGTGTAGTGTATCAGTGGTATCAGACTTTTAGGGAAATAACATGATTTCGAATCTAATTATCAACAAAATTAAAATCAAAGAGTTGGTAATAAGTGTCACGTGTGAGAGAGTGTCAAAGGGTGTCTTCGTGTCCAAGAACTGGACACGAATCGTGTCCAAAACACCACACGACACACATGCTGAAACTCAATGCACTGCAGTATCATGCACGCGTGCACACGCATCTAGGACACGACACACGACACTTCGTGTCACGTATACACACTAACGTGTTCGCCTAGGATAGGTCTACACGCTGGCATGCCTGACACGTGTCCACGACGTGTCCACAGTGGACACGAGTGCGTGTTGTGCGCGTGTCTGGGCGTGAAAACTGTTACTGCACGAGCAGTGCATGTCCAGTACGGGCAGGATTGTGCCACGTGTCATGCATCATTGGCTCCCAAATTTTGGGAGCATGATGACAGACAATGCCCCCTCCTCCCCACAAAATTTCGTGTACCGACGTGCCCTATATTGTGAGTTATGGAGCCCGATAGGCAGGACACAGGCCTAGGTCTCGTGCAGCGTGTCCAATGCCAAAAACACGACACAAACCGACACGAAATACAAATCATCCTTCACAAAAATTCATACACACATATAGATCTAGGGATCTATGAAATTAGTTTTTCAAAATATGAAAATAAATCCCTAAGGGGCATTTTAACAAACACCTACCTATCCATTATGATATGTGTCCGATACGGACACCAAATGGACACGAATTGTGCCTAAATTTTAGGGACAACTAGGGGACTCCTAGATCTAGCCCTAAATGCAAAGAAATCAAAAAAAGTAATAGGTTTGAGTTGTTTACCTATTGAGTGTCAATACTCAAAGAAAGCCCCAAATGGAAGGATTCCAAATAGCAACTCCTAAGCTCCAAGTGGCACAAAAACTGAGATGAACCTCGAAAAATAGTAAACACACAGTAATTAGATCCTAATGCAAAAGACTAGGGTTAAAAAGGAGTTGAAATGAATTTATTGGGATTTTAGGAGAATGGGGATTTACCTTTCCTTCAAAATCTAGGTCAAGCACAAAAGAGGCAAGAACAACTTAAGGGAATACTTATTGGCAAGGGGAAACCCTAAGTGTGGCTACCATGGGTGGGTTTGGTTGGGTTTTGGGCTTAAGTCATGGGCCTATGGCTTAATTACATGTCATGAAATTAATTCTAAGTCATAGGTCATGCACCAAATCACTAGTCTTCCTATTCAAACCATAATTTCTAAATGACTAACCTAGATTGCCTTAAATTAGACTAGGGTCTCACCATGCTAACCTCGTCACCATGGTTAGGGTCAAAACCTAGGTTAGTCTACAAAGTCTCAACTTAGTCAAAGTCAAAATCACAATCACCAATTAAATAAATTAAATAAATTTCAAAAATTCACAAAGACCGAAATATCCTCAATCTAAAATGTGGTAGTGATAGATTGTATCTCAAAAAGCCATCCATAAAGGACATGCGTTCGAAGCCACACATATTATCGATCATTATGTCTGTAATGGGAAGAGAGAATTCATCTTAGGATATGCCGCATTCAGGTTGCGAAAGTCGATGCAAATTCGGATCTTCCTATTATTCTTGATGACGGGTACTATATTAGCTACCCAGTCTAGGTGTTGTTCCTCACGAATAAAGCAGCTAGCTATAAGCTTGTTTACTTCAGTTTTGATGGCATTCATGATGTCTAGACAAAACCGTCGTTGCTATTGTTTGACTGGTTTTGCGTCTAGATGAATATTGAGCTTATCAAATGCGATCTCGGGGTTTAGCCCTGGCATTTCTTTATAGCTCCAAGTGAAGACATCGATATATTCTCGGACGAGTTGCAACAGCAACTCCCGCTCGTCGTCTGTCAGTCTTTTACTGATGAAGATTAGATTTAAGGCAGATTCGTCGCCGAGGTCAACTTGCATGACCTCATCTTCAGTGGGAGGGTCTCATTGTTCAAAGCGCTTCTCACGTTATGCATCCTACTGTTGGACCCATTGCTCCAATTCAAGGAATTCAGGTAGATCTTCATCTTCTTCCTAAATGTCGGTGGATGCCATGTTGACAGACAGTGTTTGCCTGAATATATCCCCAATGCTAACATCGAAATTGTAAGTGGGTAATTTCGATGAGTGAGAATGCCACTCACATTCCTCATCGGAGCTCTCGGGCTTTGTTGCTAGTGTAACATAACATAGACTGTGTCTGGACTTGTTGTAATAATTCCTAGGTTTCCCAGCCTGGAATGGCAACTGCAGAGGCGATCGCCGGCCATTGCCGTAGTTCAGGCCTGGGGTAGTCTCCATATCGTACCCCTGCTTTTGCATGAAGTACTTTGCTCGGGAATTATACAGATAGAGCGACAATCTTCCGAAGTCGGGTTCGAAATTGACCTCTTTTGGCATGAAAGGTTGAGGACCTTCTTTTCGGCCGAAGATGATTATGTGATCACCTTTTCTTCTACCTGGGACTAGGAAGTAGGCACCTCCAATGGGAGTAAGTCAGTTCGCGGTATAGACGGTTGTCACCTGTTTATGTAGGTTAATGTCTAGACTACGCTCCATAGCATACATCAGATTAAGCTTATTGCGCTCAGAATAGTTCAACGACAACCTTTTATTGATGAAATAAGGTATCTTGTCTAGAGGAATTACATCATCGACAGAGGGAATATCAACATGTGCAACCAGATATTCTCCAGTTCAGCCTCCTCTTCAGCTACCCCCTACTTGACCAGAGGCTGGGGCGACGTCCTGGGCAGCTTGACCAACAAGGGTTCTACTCGTGGCATCGGCTTGTCTGAGGGTCTCGGATCAATACTTGGCTATCGGCTCATCTTGGGGAGGCGGATAAAGATCGGCTCGACAGAGGACCTTGCATCTTTCGTCCGCCTTTGATTAGATTTCGGCAATCGAATTACCATCGGCTCCACAGTCGACCTTGCATCTTTCGTTCGCCTTTGATTAGACTTCGGTAATCGGATCACCAGCGGCTCCATGATGGGTTTTGGCTCCTGGCTAGACCTCGGGAGTCGGATGACTATTTGTTCCAACTGCACGGCTGGGGCTGTGGAACTGAGCACTTCTTTATGCAATATTGCGATAAGGGGTGCGGTTGTGCCCGGTTTACGGGCCTGGAGATAGATTTTCAGAGGTTCCTCTGACCTTATTGTGGCCTCCAGTTTATTTTGTGTCCCAACATCAACAATGTGCTATTTAGATTTTTATAAAGATAAGCCTTAGACGAATAGTAAGACTCAACCCCTTTGAAGGGATCAATGTCGACGAATTTCGTCTTTACGAACCCGTACTTACTGACATACTTGAAGTACTGGTGGAGCGTGGACGACACGATCATATAGTCATGTATACAAGGACGCCCCAAAAGGATATTATAGGATGTTTCTACGTATATGACGTAGCAGGTAACCTCCGTCTTCAGGTCGTCGATCTGACATTTCAAGCAAATCTTTCCCAGGGAATAGCTTCTTTCCGAGTTAAGACCATTAATGGCAGTGTTGGTCGATGCTAGCCGGTGCATAGAGATGCCCAGGAGTTGAAGCAAGCTTTTTGGGATGATGCTTATTGACGAGCCAGGATCGATGTACATCCGATCTACCTTGATGTCGCCTATGTATCGCGTGTAGTACAAAGGGCGATCATGCAAGTTGTGATTAACATGTCCTGTAGGGTAAATACGATGTTGGGCATTGCATCTGCGCAATTGCTGCCCTGGAGATCTGCTGACGAGTATTCTCCTGTAGGCTTAACCTGAGCTAAGTAGGTGTCAGCATTCTGGAGTGCTTCGCTCAATTCGACGAGAATATCCTTAGAGAGCCTTAGGAGCTCGTATAATGACAACTTTGCTGGTGTATTAGCCAATTGTGCTAGTATTTCAAAGTTATAAGGTTTATCTAGTCCCTGATGTGTGTCCTTATAGAGCGGCCTATCGAAGCGGGTTTCCTTCGGCTTGGATTTGTCTGCCGGTGGAGGCTGAAATGTCCCGGAACATCAGTAGCATGCAGCATTGTTGGCTGAGGGTCCTCGACTGAATTACCCAGAGTGGGCTGGAATTGTGCGCCAGACCGGGTAACAACGGCCGCCGCCTTCTCAGCTTCGACCGAGATTGTGTGGCAGGATCTGGACTTTCCGCCCTTCTTTTTGCTAGTTGAGGATGGCACCGCCTGGGCCGCTTCGGGCACTAAGTCCGGGTGGACCCACAAGACCTCTCCTCGTGACGTGGTGAGAGGCACCAATCTAGTTGTGGATACACACAAAAAGAAGAAAAAATGCTGTCTTTTCTTTATTGGCGTAAGGCACCACAAATCGAGTACACCCGAGAGATCCTACGCTGAGGATCCCCGAGTACAAAAAAAATTCTAGAGAATGGGACGATGGAGATCGAGCGGCAGTTGCTCCTTTACTTCGTTGACACTCCGATTACAAAAGTGGAAGAAAACCTAAGAAAATTTCTAACTCTCTGCTCACTGGCAAGAAGTACAGCAATTTGGCTCTTGAAAATGCTCTTTGTTCTGTCATTTTGAAGAGGGATGAGACCCCTTTTTATAGTCGTTCTTGAGCTGGAATGATGTTATACGCCCACATGAGGAAATATACTGGTTTTTATGTGGGCACATGGTCCAGCTTTGGGCGCGTAGGGTGTAGGTGCATACAGGCTGCGTGATCATGGGTTTATTGTGGTGCTGACGTGGCCACATGCTTCGGTGCATGACTTCTCGTGGAGACTGACGTGGCCGTATCCTTCGGTGCATATTTTGATCGTGGGTTTGACCGAGTCAGGGGTTGTTATTGCTTGGGTGTATAGCCTGAAACAGAGCTATGTGCCCCCTTCTGGAGTATCTTAGAATGGGCGCATAGGCATATGACCTCACTGGAAGCTTGGGCGCATATGACCTCACTGGAAGCTTGGGAACATATGTCTTCACTGGAAGCTTGGGCGCATATGTCTTCATTGGTGGCTTGGGCGCATAAGACTTCATTGGTGACTTGGGAGCATATGTCCAGTCTGCTAAAAATTTTATGCTTCTACAAGACCTCCTTCAAAGTTTTCGATACTTGAACGAGTTCGAAATACTTTGAAAGAAGCATGGACCGTCTTCTCGTGCTGCAGTGGGCACATAGCACGGCTCTCTCTTTGGGCGCATAGAGTTCAGCCAGCCTGTCAGAGAGATGGCTGTTGAGATCTTCCTCGAAAATCTGAACTGGCAGATTCATCGGAGTAGAATTTAAAGAGGTCCATCCTTCATGCGTTGTCCATGTCAACAAATGGCAGTCACATAGTGTGCAAGAGGCTGGGTCTTCACGTGGGCGCATAAGCCATAGTGGACGCATTATGCGTAGTTGGCGCATAGGCGCATATGAATAGTGGGCGCATAGGGTATGGCCTATGCCTATAAATAGGCTTTGAAGAGAGAAAGTGAATTATTCTCATTTCTCTTAGAACTTTCAAAAGACACTTCATCTCCTCTCTTTACGAACCATGTCTCCCAAGGCTGCCAAGAGATCTGCGAAGGGCAGGGGGCTGCACCGAGTGGCTCTCCTCCTGCGGTAGCATCCTCACCAGTCCAAGACTCGATTCTTGGTGAGGCTACTCCTCAAAAACAAAGTCCTGAGCGTTAATTTGCGACGCTCAGACTTTTTTTCTGCCTAGGCGCATGCGCCTAAGGCAACCTGCTTCTGTGAGCATTCTTATGCGTCCACAGGAGCATGTACCAACACTGTGGTGTGCTATGTGTGCCACATGTTGCTATACATTATGCGCCCTACATGCTGCAGCATCTTATGCGCCCACATGCTTTATTATGCGCCCATATGCTGCTTTAGGCGCATAACCATTTGGGCGCATAACCCTTTGGGCGCATGGACATTTGGGCGCATATGATTCCTCCAGCACTTAGTTTTTCTTGCGGATTCTGAGTCTAACTTTCTCTTCTGTCCTTGCAGTTAACATGTTTGTCCCAAAACTTGGCGATATCCCTTTCGGCTCTGCTTGCCACATCTTCGGTACTAGCCTCATAACCAACATGGTCAGCAATGTTCAGGCCAAGATCAGTCATGACCAACCTACGGAACGGACGATCGCCATAATTGAACAGGGCAAAACCTTTCTGAAGCAGATGATTAATAATGAGAAACTCTTGCTCGGAGGGGCACATCGTTTCAAGAAGCCTACCTCCTGTTCGGTGACAGTGTGGGATTCAAAAATATCAAAATAATACGCTTGAGAAACCCAATGGTGATCAGTCCGAACAATTAGAGGATATGGCTACCGTCGATGGAGCGTCAGTGTCCTTTGTCTGCTTTTACTGTCTTTGCCGTGCGACGACAAATGAAGTGGGAGCTAACTCCTTAGCTCTTCGGGGTCATCTTCGAAAAAATACAGTTCGACTCAGGTGATCGAAAGAAGGACACATTTAAGTGTGTCAAGGGCTCTACATCTTACTCTACGAGGGGACTGCACCCTGGTGCTGTAATAAACGACATTCCAACTGACCTCTATCCCTATGCCGCTGATACGCTTTGCAATTTGATGATGTTGGGGGACGTATCCTATCCCGTTGGGAAGATGCGGATGGAAGACTGGAGGTATCAAGCTTCATTCTGGAGCAACCTCACTGGCTGGGTGCTTTCCACGTATGAAGCCACCCTGAAGACTGCTGGCCTTTATTATGCTATTAGGGCCACCCAATATGGCGTAAGGGTCAACTGGCTAATGTTTGTCTCTTTGGCGGAGTTATATAACCTTCACACCTGTAGCTTCTTTACTCTGGGTGGGGAGATGGGATTGGCTCTCCACGAGATGCAGGAAGTGTTGAAGCTTCCTTGGGGCACGGAGCCGTATGAAGAGTACATGCCTTGTGATGAAGAGCTCCGAGATCTAGAGATTGAAAACTCCGAGATGATTGATGTATATAAGGAGTTACTCTGCCACCTCCTCATCTGTCATAGGATTAATAAGAAAGGGAGGACCGAGGGGGCCAATCCCCACACAAGAGCTTGGATGGGCTACGTCTTCATTCAAGGAGAAAGGGAGGATCCGGCCTCCTTTTCAATTTTAAAACCTATGACCAAGTCCGATATAGAAGTCCGGATGACATATTATGATACGGCGGATACTGAGGACAGTAATGATCCTGAGTCCTCGATCGGCCACTACTTCCGTCAAGTCGAATATCCTTGTCGGAGAAAGCTGCACTGACAACTTTCTTGATGATCTTTTTTCGTAACTGTATAGTCCCTGGGGGTTCAGGGACTATTGAGAGGATAAGCCGGAGCATAATACTTCCGGCTGTGAAGATGGCGTTCGGATACCGTCTTTTCTTGCTTCCAGCAATGGTCTGTGCCATTAGACGGGGTCTACAGGACTTAGTTAGGAATGCGGTAACTCCTGACGGCAGGGCCAACTTCGCCCGGACCGAACTTCCGTATCATTTTTGATGGGGTGGCTGCTACTGCATTATCCTACCCTGATGAATGCTGGGCTGGTGGCGGACTCTTTGGTGGGAGACGCCTTTCTTCGTAGATTTTGTGATGCAGATTAGACCGTCACTTGTGTACCCGCTTGTAGAAAGGCTTTAAGCTTTTTGAAAAACTATGAGTTCTTCAGAGTATCCCCTCCATCTGGCAGCATAATACGGGAGATATCTTAGTGGATGAGGGAGTTCATGCCACTTGTTTGACTGCTGGGGCATTTCACTGGCTTCAGTCTATTAGACCATCGCATCTGGTGCTCCAAAACAGGAACCGTGCCTATCTGGAGCCATACCTGCCGAGTCGTTTCGCACGACAGTTTGGCTACAACCAGCTCCTTCTGGGAAATGCTAGCCCACATTTGGAGTCGATAGGCAGCTTAATTGCTAGGGTGCGTGCTTGGATGTATTACAATGCCGGGTGCACGGGGGCAATCTTCACTCTACTCTTGGATAAGCCTAAGACAAATCTGTGCTATGCTGCCGCCAAATTTTATGTTCAAATCAATACTTTTCATCCCCGGTATGATCGTGAATAGAGCTTGATATTGGGGACTCGGTTTGGCCCCCTTCCTGCGAAAAAGGTGCCACGAAAAAGGCGCTGAACGGCCGTAAGAAGGAGAGTGCTATTCCTACCGTGAAGTCAGCCGTAGTACCGCGGCCGAAAGTTATCCTTAGTGATCCAGCAGTGTCTCCAAAGGAGGACACGAAAGATGATGATTCTTCTCCTCTCAATCCTTCTCAAAAGAGGAAAGCTTCAACTGAATTGGCCTAAGAGCCAACTTTAAAGTGGAAGAAGAAAACTGTCGCCCTGAGGAGAGCCAAGGAAGTAGGTACTGGCTCGCCTTCCTTGAGGAGTTCTTCCCGACAGACTGAAAGAGGTAGAACGGTGTCGCGGGTCGTTACTGTTCGGGAGGTAGATCCCTTCATGGACTCCATAGCCGTTCTGGTCAAGCCTTTAGAAGCTTTCTCACCTTTGTGTTTGACCTTTACACAGGACCCTGAAGTTGAAGCTGAGGCAGGTGCCTCCTCGTCTGAGGAGGTAGACGTGACAATAACGTCCCCTCCATGTCCTCAACTGGCAGATGATGCTCAGCCTTCCTCCGCCAAGGAGGCTGAGTCAAAGGATGATCAGGGCGAATGCCCGGATTATGGTGCTGACCAGAGAGCCAGTCCTTCTTTCGATATCTCCTTGGGGGCGATGTCTGAAATCGGGGCCATACTGAAAGAGTTGGACGAGAATCAAGTCCAATCGGCTCATACTCCTGCGGGTATGTTATCTTTGCGCCTCTCTTCGGATGAGATTTTTTGACTTCAATTTTGTGTGCTCCTCGTGAGGCTGACCACGATTGTATATTCCCTTGTAGACAAGGAGAAGGGACCACTCGTGAAGATAGCCCCAGACATTGGGAAAGGAACAAAAGTTTTTTTCGGCTCATCTGAATTTGCTGGTATGGAGGGTGCTGTGAGTGAGTCGGTATCGGCTGCAGGAGGAGAGGTTGAATAGCCTACTGAGGGGGCTGTTGCTGAATATGCTCCCGTTTCAGCTGGAAGTGCGGAAGATACCAGGCCTGTGCCGCTCGGGGCCTTGATATTGTTCATCTTGAATAGGATGGCCCTGCTCTCGGTTTCCCGGAAGCCAAAACTGATGACGTAGCCCACACTGGCGCTGAGCAAGCTGAAGGTACGAAATTACAACTCTTTTGTATTTTCTCCCTTTTTTTGTTACTGATGTATATATTATTTTCTTGTCAGGTTTGGCTTCTTGTCAGGTATCCCTTCCTGGAGCGGAAGAAACTCTCCAAGCATCCTCCCCGACGACCTCCACTAAAGACAATGAGATGGCCTAGGAAGTCGTCAAAGCTTTCTACTCTGTGCTGAAAGTAAAGCTTCCTGGAGTCCTGAATCGGAATGCTGCCTTTGGCCCTGTAAAGGCTGTTCCCGAATGCCAAGTGGCAGCCATCGAGAGCATTGCCGGCTATGAAGAGCGGACTAATACTCTGAGGAAAGTTCTGAATGATCTGGAGGGTCAGGTAGCCAGATTCTGGGATGCCAAACAAGGGAGTCCGACATCGCTGTTCCGTACAGAAGACGAGGCTTTGATCACTGTCACGACCCATTACCTAAGTTGTTGGGCCGGGCTGAGCCATGTCCAGCCTACGCTTGGTTAAAGCGTAGTAAGCTGTTCTAATTATAGACAATAAAGGATCTAAGCTGCTGACAGTTCTAATATCACATTTAAAGGTTCATCACAACACAGCATCTACAAGCGAAAGAAACCAAGTACAGACTTAATAATACACTTCCAAAGTATCTAACTGGAGACAAAGTCCAGTATCCAAATATAAGTTCAAAACAAAGTCTAAGTCTCAAAACACATGAAAATATCTAAGCAAGGTTCCCCACTGGGGCCTCTTCTGGAGCTAAGGCCAGGTCCTCAATGCAGTACCATAATATGTATCACATAGCATTTCCTTCTCGAAAAGTGAACCTACAACGTTATCCTGTCAGGACGGGAGCAAGTACAACCTCTACAACTAAAGTACTGAATATATAATGAAAGAGATGTACAACAAGAAACATGGTGTGATAAGTCTATAAAACATGATATATATACTGGAAACATGGCCTCATGGTACAACTGGGATCACAGTATCATAGTAACATAGGGAACATGGCATATCTGGAATCATGGTATCTCATAATCTATCATGGCAAGGACACATATGTCATATAGACAGATGTATATGTAATGTTTAAAACTGTAGCAGGTACGTGATTGTCAATAGGTATACAATGTACAGGGGCACATAATGAAATGTACTTCCGTACAAGTGATAAGGCGATAGATGTACATACGTACAAATCCGCTTTGAGATAAAGCCTACGGCGCAGTAATCATATAAAATAAAACTTTGCTCGGTACATACGTACGGAGAGGGGGGCATGATCACGTACTCAACTATCAGTTTCCCCATAACCCATATTCTATCATGTGAGAGATACGAGAATAGTAAAAACATGTGAGAGATATGAGAATAGTAAAAACATGTGAGAGATACGAGAATGGTATAAAATACGTGAGAGATACGATAACGGTATAAAACATGTAAAAGATGCTGGGAGCAGTATAAGCATGGCAGGTACTGGGAGCAATTTAGAACATGATAGGTACTGAAGGTAATACAACATGTGAAGATTTAACTTGCTACCTCAAGGATCAGTATTTTAACAGGGTTAATACATGTTCTAGCATTTAAAAGACAGTAAATGAGTTTGTAGATGTACTTGCCTCGAGCAAAGCAAGAATACTAGTACGAAGATATAGATGTTCGGTGTCCTGTCAATAATAATATACAAACTCAGCCTCTAAGTTATGTTCAAGATTACACTAGTGGTGTGACACGACTCCTGACTGGATACTAGCCTAGTGGGGACCTAGCATAAAAGTCCAATGTGGGGTGACACTATATCCAAACTAATTTTCTAGGGCCTTTATACTAGTGCGGGGTGAGGTCCTATACTATAATAACTCAAAACGACACAATTCATTGCAAGTCGTAACTATTCAATAAATAAATCAGACTGTACACTGAGTTCTAACAATTTTTGAAATAGACAAAAAGCTTAATTATCCATAAATTAAAGTACCAAAATGATCTTTGTTAATTATAGAAATTTATAATAATTTTTCTGGAATTTATAAACCCTCATAAATATTTATTAAAAATCAGCAAACATATGTATACTGAAAATAAGTTCTGTTTTCCTATTTTTAAAAAATACCAAAATTATTTATTAAATGCTGGAAAAATTATATTAAATTAGCTAAATTAACATAGTATTCAAATACAATTTTTTCCAAATTTTTACAGCAATTAAAATATATATAAAAATTCAAAAACAGCAAGTAACAATTTTTGGAAAATAATTAATTACAAATTAAGGATGATACATAAGCAAAAATCTACAGATGTTGTCGGATGATAAAATAAATATCACCAACGTGTCCAGAATGGTCAAATTAGCTAGGATAGCCTACCTATAAGTCCAATTTAGATACAGGAGCAAAATGGTAATTTTGGATCAAAATGATGTCCACCGTTGGACACACTTTGCACCGAAAAATGTGTCAGAATAGATGTCTACAAAACTTAGCAAATTATATGTCCACGAATCCAGAATGATGATACGAACCTAACGGTATATCCGAAATTGGATTCCGATGAACCGATCTCAAAATGACACGTTGACGCAGACATTTAGAATCCGGTTTGCACCAAAATGCGTGTCGGAGCAAATGTCTTCAAAACTCAGCAAATTATATGTCAACGAGTCCAGAATGACTATACGAACTCAACGGTATATCCAGAATTGGATTCCGATGAGCCGATCTCAAAGTGACCCGTTGACTCGGAATGTGGGACCCGCTTTGTACCGAAATGCGTGTCAGGGCCCACGTTCTCCAAATCAAGCAAATTTTATATGAAAATATGCTAGAACGACGCCACGAGTCTACTGGTGGTGTCAGAAATTGAATCTGGAGTCCCGGGTTCAAAAATGGAATTTAACAAGTGTAAATTAAATAATTCGGACGACCAACTTTGGCGTCGAATTCGACCAACCAAACGTGCTTACAATGAAACGAAAATTAAGAGAAAGGAAGAGGGTTATACCAGCTGCACACAGGAATAGGTAGCGCGCCAACCGGAGCTGCAACGACGGAGTTACGAGCTGACGAAGTCGGCTCCACAAAACTGTCCAAAAATAGTACAATTTAAAGTGTTAACTTGGCGGCCAGATTTGAGGTACCAAACGACGAAATTAACGGACAAAAATTGAGGGGAGTGAAGATGGATATACCGAGATTGCGACGGAGCAAAGAGTTTGCCGATCCAACGGTCGGATCTTTCAAAAAATGTGCACGAAGTCGCTGCGACGGGGCGCCATTTCCGAGTTCAAAACTCGCGCGCGCCGACGGGATTCCGTTCAAAACGAACAAATATCCCATGCGTCGCGCTGGGGAGGAAGGTGCTGGCCTGGGGTAGGTCGCCGGAGGCTCATCGACCGAGGGGGGACGGCCACGACGGCCGTACGGCGGCGCACGACGGCGGCTCGTGCGCGCGCACGTGCGCCTGCTGCTCGCCGCAGCTTCTATGTTGCTGCTGCAACGCTGCTCGGCAGCGTAGGGGGGTGCTCGTCGGCCTGGCGCGACAGCTGCAGCGGTGGCCGTGGAGGCGACGGCGGACGGTGGTGGTGGTTTGGGTTATGGTGGTGGAGGTGTAGTTGATGGTGGTAGGAGTGGTAGTGGTGATTGTAATGGTGATGGTAGTGAGTGGTGGTGTTGGTGTTGAAGCTTGAAGGAGAAGAAGAAGTAGGAGGAGAATGGAGGTGGCTGTGGTGGTGCTCGGCTATGAGGGGGTGGGGTGGTGTTCGGCCGAGTGAGAGGGAGGGAGAGTTGGAGATGTGTGTGTGTGTTGTGTTTTTGTGTGTGGGTGTGTAAATAATATAGAAAGAGAGAGAGAAAGAGAGAGAGAGAGAGAGGGTGAGAATAGAGAGAGAGTGGGATATTTGAAAGGGAGTGAGAGGTAGGTCGGCCAAAGGGGGGGTGTTCGGCTGGTATAGGGATGGGGGAGTGTAGGTGTAAAGTGAGTGAGAGAGAGTTATATATATATATATATATATATATATATATATATATATATATATATATATATATATAAAATATATATATATATATATATAAAAGATATTTAAGATATTTAAGATATTTAATAAAGTAGAGGGAGGAAAAGATATTTTCAAAATAGGAAAAAAAGAAATATTGTGTGGGGTATTTGGGCAGTCATGAGATGACAACATAGAGCTTGGGTTCTGGTTCGGTCGAGCCGGGTCGGGTCAAAATCGGACAAGGTGCAATAATTGAATTAAAATGGGTATTTATAATCATGGGTAAATAAGTAACATGCGGGGACTCAAATAAATGGGATACAAGCGTTATATGGGTAATAGGCTTCATGTGGGCCAGGTCCATACTTTGGGTTGACAGGTTGGATCGATGTCGGGTCTCGAAATTAAATTGAAAAATAAATCAGGTTTTACGGTAGATAATTAATTGGCCTAAATTGACCCGAAAGTTGTGCGAAGGAAATGAAGCACAAAATGGAGTATCTGAGTGGGACACGAAGGTCATGGGTGAAGAGCGTCTCGAGTAGATCATTCATGAGAAGTTGGTTCTGAGAAAATGACTGGTCTGGTACTCCTAAATTAAAAGTCACGGTAACGTGCAAACGACGCTCAAAGATAAAAGTGGGAATAATTATTCAACGATTAATTGGTCTAAGTTTAAGTTGACCCAAAGTTGCGCGATACAAAAAGAGCACAAGGGAACGAGTCTAAGTGGGACATGATATATCAAAATGAAGATAATCTTGTCTACTTCAAAACCCATAAAGAGAGTTTACAGAGATTGGCATCCCTGACGCTCCAGAAGTCAAAGTCATGGAAAGGAACATTTAATGTTCAAAAACAATTAAATAATAAAATATTTATCAAAAATAATTTATTCAAAAAATTTAAAATAAACCCTGAAATTCATGGGGCTTACATCCTACCCACCTTACAAAAATTTCGTCTCGAAATTAAAAATCATCCAATATGTCAAACTATAACATGTAGCTGTTCTGGCTATAATACTCAATATGCTACCCTTGTGATCATCTCTTCTGTTTCTCTTTACAATCTTTTTGGTTCAGGTTCAACAAATTCCTTCTATCATAAACTATGTCATATATCCTTTAGAATCTTCCATACTAACATGGAACCTTAACGTATACCCTAAAATATAGGTCATTCTCTGGACATGTCTATAAGCCTATAGTGCTTAATCATCAACCATATTTCCAACCTTAATTGTAAAATACTTGATTTCCTTATCGTATCCTAAGTATCCTTATTCTATCAATCCACAGTTCCTTTGCATCATTTGTCGTCAATCCTTTCCTACAGCTTCTCCTTGAAATTATATGTTCAATTCTTATCCTTTGTGTAGAGCCTTCTTCTATTTACTCAACAAGTCCTCCGAATATAAATCCTTGATTTCAAAACTCCCAATTTATTAATTACCAATGTACATATGTCTTCGCCCGTTTTTACCTTATCTTTTTAACTGATATCTTTCTGATCTCGTACGCAATATCATATCTCATTCTAACTTATTCTATATCATTCCACATATTAATCTACCCTCTAATCACATGTAATTAGCTATATATAACCAACCAAAATTCTACAAATGCTAAATCCTCAAACTGCTAAGCACAAGATTCTAATCCTCAATCCATAGTCACAATAATATAATATCTCATTTCTCCATCTTAGATACCCTATCATCAAGTTATACTATCAATACAATCGTTCTTAATGGTTTCCAAGTCTGCTACAGTCAGTCACCTATACTTGCCCTATAAGCTTAATCTAACCAATCCCTAGGAAAAATATTTATTACAATCACAGAATAAATTTATAATTATACTATAGAATCAGTTAACAAGGTTTGGCTATTTCGGTCGCCTATGAAATAGAAGGTAACAAGGCCTAAGACTGGGTCAAGCAATCCATAACAGTGTCCAAACAAGTTAAAGGGTCAAGCAAGACAGGAAAGTTGGTCAAAATATCTCCAAGAATGGTACAAACACAACGAGATGCATAACGAGAAGAATTATCGAAGAGGTTAACGAAGAAGAGTTTAGTCAAGTCATAGGAAAGATGGAACACAAAAATAATTATGTCCAAAAAGATAATATAAAAGCAATCCTGTTGGAGAGTCCTAGAGAACCTATAATCCTAGTTGTAGATATAGATAAAACAGAGTTAATCAAGATGGAGAAGAATGATAATAAGAATTTATTCCTGCTCATTCGGTCATAACAAAGTAAACCAAGTTGAGATATGATCTGATAATCATACACGTCTTCCTGAATCATGTTGCCAGAATTTTCGCCACACCAGTAAGCTTATATGCAATAAACGATAGAGTCATAACTAAGGTATACACCCTATAATCATGTTATCTAGAATTCTCACCACGCCAACTGGTATGGCTGCGAGAAAATCTAGATTTCATAACTAAGATAAGTATACCCAAAATCAAGCCCTATGTTTTTGTCATACCAGCTAATATGGCTGCGATAAATTCTAAACTCCATAACTAAAGCAGACATTTAACTTATCAGGATATATCATAATTCAATCCACAAAATTTATCACGATGCAAGATCAAAGTCAACAACGAAAATAAAAAATTAAATTCAACAACGAATTTAAGGAAGAGCAAATAGAAATAAGCGAAAATAGATTTCTAGGTAAGATTAGAGAGAGATCCTCAGGGGTCATCCCAAGGGCACTATCCTGGTCAAAATTGTAACCCACTGAATTTCAAGCAAGAGACTAAATACAGTTAACGGTCCTATGCTGTGATGAGTTTTCCTATGTTGCAATCCTAGAAATCCTCTAGGTGTTCTAATGGTTATTCCTAGTGTTTACCAAGTTGTCCTAAGATCCTAATTGCAGGCATGTTTGGTGTAACCAAACAATTTAAGTCTGGACCTGCATGGGCCACCACTAAAAACATGTCACGACCCGTTACCCAAGTTGTTGGGCCGGGCCGAGCCATGTCCAGCCTACACTTGGTTAAAGCATAGTAAGATGTTCTAATTATAGACAATAAAGGATCTAAGCTGCTGACAGTTCTAATATCACATTTAAAGGTTCATCACAACATAGCATCTATAAGCGAAAGTAAACAAGTACAGACTTAATAATACACTTCCAATGTATCTAACTGGAGATAAAGTCCAGTATCCAAATATAAGTTCAAAACAAAGTCTAAGTCTCAAAACACATGAAAATATCTAAGCAAGGTTCCCCGTTAGGGCCTCTTCTGGAGCTAAGGCCAGGTCCTCAATGCAGTACCATAATATGTATCACATAGCATTTCCTTCTCGAAAAGTGAACCTACAACGTTATCCTGTCAGGACGGAAGCAAGTACAACCTCTACAATTAAAGTACTGAATATATAATGAAAGAGATGTAAAATAAGAAACATGGTGTGATAAGTCTATAAAACAGGAAATACTAGAAACATGGCCTTATAGTACAACTGGGATCACATTATCATAGTAACGTAGGGAACATGGCATATCTAGAATCATGGTATCTCATAATCTATCATGGCAAGGACACATATGTCATATAGATAGATGTAAATGTAATATTTAAAACTGTAGCAGGTACGTGGTCGTCAATAGGTGTACAATGTATAGGGGCACATAATGAAATGTTCTTCTGTACAAGTGATAAGGCGATAGATGTACATACGTACAAATCCACTTTGAGATAAAGCCTACGGCGCAGTAATCATATAAAATGAAACTTTGCTCGGTACATACGTACAGAGAGAGAGGCATGATCACGTACTCCACTATCAGTTTCCCCATAACCCATATTCTATCATGTGAGAGATACGAGAATAGTAAAAACATGTGAGAGATACGAGAATAGTAAAAATATGTGAGAGATACGAGAATGGTATAAAACACGTGAGAGATACGATAATGGTATAAAACATGTGAAAGATGCTAGGAGCAGTATAAGCATGGCAGGTACTGGAAGCAATTTAGAACATGGTAGGTACTGAAAGTAATACAACATGTGAAGATTTAACTTGCTAACTCAAGGATCAGTATTTTAACAGGGTTAATACATGTTCTAGCATTTAAAAGACAGTAAATAAGTTTGTAGATGTACTTATCTCGAGCAAAGCAAGAATACTAGTACGAAAATATAGATGTCCGATGTCCTGTCAATAATGATATACAAATTCAGCCTCTAAGTTATGTTCAAGATTACACTAGTGGTGTGACACGACTCCTGACTGGATACTAGCCAAGTGGGGACCTAGCATAAAAGTCCAATGTGGCGTGACACTATATCCAAACTAATTTTTTAGGGCCTTTATACTAGTGCGGGGTGAGGTCCTATACTATAATAACTCAAAACGACACAACTCATTGCAAGTCGTAACAACTCAATAAATAAATCAGAATGTACACCGAGTTCTAACAATTTTTGAAATAGACAAAAAGCTCAACTATACATAAAATAAAGTACCAAAATGATCTTTGTTAATTATAGAAATTTATACCAATTTTTCTGGAATTTATAAACCCTCATAAATATTTATTAAAAATCAGCAAACATATGTATCCTGAAAATGAGTTCTGTTTTCCTATTTTTATAAAATACCAAAAGTACTTATTAAATGCTGAAAAAATTATATTAAATTAGCTAAATTGCCATAGTATTCAAATATAATTCTTTCCAGATTTTTACAGCAATTAAAATATACATAAAAATTTAAAAACAACAAGTAACAATTTTTGGAAAATAATTAATTACAAATTAAGGATGATACATAAGCAAAAATCTACAGATGTTGTCGAATGGTAAAATAAATATCACCAACGTGTCCAGAATGGCCAGATTAGCTAGGATAGCCTGTCCATAAGTCCAATTTAAATACAGGAGCAAAATGGTAATTTCGAGTCAAAATGATATCCGTCGTTGGACACACTTTGCACCGCAAAACGTGTCAAGATAGAAGTCTACAAAACCTAGAAAATTATATGTCCACGAATCCAGAATGATGATACGAACCCAACGATATATCCGAAATTGGATTCCGATGAGCCGATCTCTAAATGACACGTTGACGCGAACATTTGGAATCCGGTTTGCACCAAAATACGTGTCGGAGCAAATGTCTTCAAAACTCAGGAAATTATATGTCAATGAGTCCATAATGACGATATGAACTCAACGGTATATTCGAAATTGGATTCCGATGAGCCGATCTAAAAGTGACCCGTTGACTCAGAATGTGGGACCCGCTTTTTACCAAAATGTGTGCCAGGGCTCACGTTCTCCAAATCAAGCAAATTTTATATGAAAACATGCCCGAACGATGCCACGAGTCTACTGGTGGTGTCAGAAATTGAATCCAGAGTCCCGGGTTCAAAAATGGAATTTAATAAGTGTAAATTAAAGAATTCGGACGGCCAACGTTGGCGTCGAATTCGACCAACCAAACGTACTTACAATGAAACGAAACTTAAGAGGCAGGAAGAGGGTTATACCAGCTGCGCACAGGAACTGGTAGTACGCCAATCGGAGCTGCGATGGCGGAGTTATGAGCTGACAAAGTCGGCTCCACAAAACTGTCCAAAAATAGTACAATTTAAAGTGTCAACTTGGCGGTCAGATTTGAGGTATCAAACGACAAAATTAATGGACGAAAATTGATGGGAGTGAAGATGGATATATCAAGATTGCGACGAAGCAAAGGGTTTGTCGATCCAAATGTCGAATCTCTCGAAAAATGTGCTCGAAGTCGCTGCGACGGGGCGCCATTTCCGAGTTCAAAACTCGCGCGCGCCTACGGGATTCCGTTCAAAACGCACGAATAGCCCATGGGTCGTGCCGGAGAGGAAGGCGATGGCCTGGAGGAGGTCGCCGGAGGCTCTTCGGCCGAGGGGGAACGGCCACGGCGGTCGTACGGCGGCGCGGCGGCGCACGACGGCGGCCCGCGCACGGGCGCACGTGCGCCTGCTGCTGCAGCGCTGCTCGGTAGCTTGGGGGGTGTTCGCCGGCCTGGCATAGTGGCTGCGACGGTGGCCGTGGAGGCGACGGCGGACGGTGGTGGTGGTTCGGGTTATGGTGGTGGAGGTATAGTTGATGGTGGTAGGAGTGGTAGTGGTGATTGTAATGGTAATGGTGGTGAGTAGTGGTGTTGGTGTTGAAGCTTGAAGGAGAAGAAGAAGTAGGAGGAGAATGGAGGTGGCTGTGGTGGTGCTCGGCTGTGAGGGGGTGGGGTGGTGTTCGGCCGAGTGAGAGGGAGGGAGAGTTGGAGATGTGTGTGTGTTGTGTTTTTGTGTGTGGGTGTGTAAATAATATAGAAAGAGAGAGAGAGAGAGAGAGAGAGAGTGAGAATAGAGAGAGAGTGGGATATTTGAAAGAGAGTGAGAGGGAGGTCGGCCAAAGGGGGATGTTCGGCTGGTATAGGGATGGGGGAGTGTAGGTGTAAAGTGAGTGAGAGAGAGTTATATATATATATATATATGTATATATATATAAGATATTTAAGATATTTAATAAAGTAGAGGGAGGAAAAAATATTTTCAAAATAGGAAAAAAAGAAATATTGTGTGGAGCATTTGGGTAGTCATGAGAGGACAACATGGAGCTTGGGTTCGGGTTCGGTCGAGCCGGGTCGGATCAAAATCGGACAGGGTTCAATAATTGAATTAAAATGGGTATTTATAATCATGGGTAAATAAGTAACATGCGGGGACTCAAATAAATGGGACACAAGCGTCATATGGGTAATAGACTTCATGTGGGCCAGGTCCATACTTTGGGTTGACAGGTTGGATCGATGTCGGGTCCCGAAATTAAATTGGAAAATAAATCAGGTTTTACGGTAGATAATTAATTGGCCTAAATTGACCCGAAAGTTGTGCGAAGGAAATGAAGTACAAAATGGAGTGTCTGAGTGAGACACGAAGGTCATGGGTGAAGAGCGTCTCGAGTAGATCATTCATGAGAAGTTGGTTCTGAGAAAATGACTGGTCTGGTACTCCTAAATTAAAAGTCACGGCAACGTGCAAACGACGCTCAAAGATAAAAGTGGGAATAATTATTCAACGATTAATTGGTCTAAGTTGACCCGAAGTTGCGCGATACAAAAAGAGCACAAGGGAACGAGTCTAAGTGGGACATGATATATCAAAATGAAGATAATCTTGTCTACTTCAAAACCCATAAAGAAAGTTTACAGAGATTAGCATCCCTGACGCTCCAGAAGTCAAAGTCATGAAAAAGAACATTTAATGATAAAAAACAATTAAATAATAAAATATTTATTGAAAATAATTCATTCAGAAAATTTAAAATAAACCCTAAAATTCAGGGGGTTTACAATCACAGCTCTCGTGGAGAATGCCACTTTCCAGGCGAGGAAGGATGCCCTCGTTCAAGAGATCAGCGAGTTAGCTGATCAGTATGGTCAGTTCAATGCTGTAAGTGCTCTAAGAATAAACTGGCTGCACAGATCCAAAGCGAGGTTGCTCAACTGGAAGCCAACTTGAGGATAGCAACGTCTGAGCATGAGGACTACTTGGCTCAGGCTGCCATGACTGCCACCACTTCTGCCTATTTAAAAGAACGGCTGGTGATATTGGAGGGAGGGCACATGAGTCTGATCCTTTTCGAGGATAAAGCTGCTCGTCAAGAAGAGGCGCGCCGCAGAGGTACCGCGAAGTCTGAAGCCGAAATTGTAGCTCTAAGGGATAATATCAATCGACTATGTATACCTTAGATTTTTGTTTGTGACTGTTTCTTCTAGCCGTCAAGGCTCTTGTATCCCTTTTTTCTCGTCTCAATATGGAATAAAGAATCTTTTGGTTTTCATACGTCATGAATGTGGTTTTGTGAAATATCGGAACTAGAGGTAATGTGGACGTAGTAAGGATATTTCTGGTAGATATTCCGTTGGAAATTTGATATGGACTCATTATCCGTTTTACATTCAAGTTTTTTTTTGAATATAGATAATAAGTTGAACGAAGCTGCTAATAGAGGTAATATGGACGTAATAGCAGAGGATGTTTTAATCTGACCAGAGGTAATATGGACGTAGAAAGATATAACATTAGGTTGGAGTGGATAATTCAGAGGTAATATGGATGTGATTATCCTGGATAAACGCTTTGCTCAGAGGTTATATGGACATGGCAAAACATTCCTTAATTATTCTACTGGGAAAATAAATATCGGAAAACAATTCAGAGGTAATAGGGACGTGACTTGTTTTCGTTAAACCGAGTTTGGACAGAGTCAAAAAAGGGAATGATTCCACTGGAAAAATATTTTAGAGGACCTATTATCCAAGGCATATTCAAGACTCTTGAAATAAGGATAATATTTAGATAATTTTTCGAATCACTTGAACATCGTACTGTACATTTACATAACTGAACATATGCGAACATTATTTACAAAAGGTTACACATAATATTTCTTCAGGAACTTGTCGTTGATAGACATCACGAGCAAGTCACCATAAGGCTTGGTTAGTCGGTACGCACCGTTAGAATACACTAATTCTGCAATGAAATGACCTTCCCATTTAGGCTAAAATTTCCCTTTTGTTTTGTGCGTCATGACCATTGATCTTCTCACTGCTAAGACTAGATTATCGACTTGGAAGATTCTTTCCTTCACCTTTTTATTGAAGGCTCTGGAAAGGCATGTTTGGTATAGCTCAATGCGCTGCTGAGCTAACAAGTATTTTTCATCTAACGCTCCGAGCTCCTGTAGTCGTAGATGGTAGCTTTCTTCGGTAGTTAACTCACTGGCTAAGGCTACCCGAAGGGAAAGAATCCGGATTTCTAGGGGAAGAACTGCTTCGCTCCCATAAACCAGAGAGAATGGCGTACTGCCTGTTGGATTTCGGACCGTTGTATGATAGGCCCAGAGACATTCGTCGAGCTTCTCATTCCAATCATGTTTGTTTGAAGACACGAACTTCTTGAAAAGTTTAATTATAGTTTTACTGAAGGCTTCTGCTAGCCTGTTAGCCGCTGGATAGTGGGCATGAGAGGCTACATTCTGGATTCGATTCCTATCGTAGAACTGATAAAATACATGGCTTGCGAATTATGGATCATTGTTATGGATGATCCTGCAAGGTAGGCCGAAGCGGTAGATAACGTGATGTTTGATAAAACTGATCACGTTCGACGCCTTCACTTCGATGAGCGGTATAGCTTCCGTTCATTTGGAGAAGTAATCGGTTATGGCTAGGATGAACCGATGTCCTCTGAAAGATGGCGGGCTGATTGGGCCTATGACGTCTATACCCCTGTCACGACCCGTACCCTAGAGTAAGGGCACGAGACGTGGGTACGTCCAGCCTACGCCGCAGTGTCGGCGGTAGAACGCTGTCCTAGGTCACATCATCTAACAAAATAATGCTAAGCAGTTTATACTCCCCGAATGGGGGTGACATAGCAGATACAGTCTCAATCAAATCTAAGGTAGAGCATGATAAAGATAGATAAAATATGAAATCCCAAAGAGATACAAGAGATAGAAGTCTAAGTGTCTAAGATACATAAACCCAGAAATATATCTCAAAACTCAAATACAGTAATCCACAAAGTAAATACAACTCCAGACAAAATGAAATAACTATCTAAACAACCTCTACTGTGTCTCCTCTAGGCTAGCAGGCAATCCCAGGCCATCTGTAAAATTTATCAACAGGTCCAGTCAGGACAGGAGTGAGCACATTACATCTCAACAGTTCATAGCAGGTTAGAAAATATAATCATGCAGTAAAGTAAGATACAGGTACTGAAAGAAATGATGTATGTAAACAGAGAGAGTGCTGTAATAGAAATATCTACTATAAATAGAGACTAACAGTGGCTAGTGAGTCAGAGTAAAATATAGACATGTAAATGGCATAGGAGATTCTGATCAGACACTATGGAAGAGATTCTGATAAGATACTACTTGGGTATTATTCACATGTCTACTTCTACTCCCCCGTACCCCCAATCAGTACACAAGGATCCAAACAGGTTATGTTACGATTCTATGTAATAGCCCCCGAAGGGTGGTAAGCCCCCGAAGGGTGGTACATAGTAGTCCCAAGAATGGGGATTCTAGGAGATTCTAGGATACCCAGTAAATGGGATAAGAGATTCTATGAGTCTCTGTGATCATAAGGGTATATGTCACAAGTGATCAAAGAACCTGTGAAGCATAGTGATACGTCATGTAAGTGAAACGCACAGAACATGTAGTACCCGATGCTCCCTAAGGATAATATCTCAAGAAGGGATTCGTATAGTACCAATCCGTGTGACCAATGTGACATAACAAGTAAAGTAATTTAATGCAGGAAATAATTCTAAGCAGGATATGAAATGATCAGAGAATGTACTCACCTGATAACCTGAACAGCTGATAAGTATAGGGGGTCCAACTGAAGCCACAGAGTCCTATTTAAAGCAACACAGGTTACAAGGTGTTCAAGTTGTAATAAATGAATCTCTACAAATAATCTATTTTAACCTAGGTTCTTCTAAGTCAAATTAACTCTAGGTCAACTCCGGTCAATAATTTAGTCAAACTAGGTCAAGTGTTGACTTACAGTTGACTTTTGGTCAACTGGTCAACTCTGGTCAAATAGGGTCAATTCTAGTCTAATTATTGAAGATATAAAGTGCACTTCGTTATTCGTGCGTTGAAACTTACGACACGTAAATCGAGATGAGATGATCAACGATAAAGTTGATAATCTTATTATGGTGATCCACATGTCCATCTTGTCAATTTCAGCGATGTGAGATCACTGGAATTGACTGAGCTCAGTTTCGTTGTACTAATCCCGAAATACGAACATTATAAGAATTACTTATTAATTAATTATAAAAAGGTTAAATTCAGAGAAATTATCAACACACATTGTCGGACGATGAAATGAACATCGCCAACGTGTCCAGAATGGTCAAATTAGCTAGCATAGCCTACCCATCGGTCCAATTTGGACACAAGGACAAAAAGGTAATTTCGGATCAAAACGGTGTCCGTATCGGAGCTGTTTTGCACCGAAAAATATGCCAGAAAATAAGTCTATAAAATATAACAAATTACATGTCCACGAAACCAGAATGACGATACGAACCCAACGGTATCTCCAGAATTGGATTCCGTTGACCCGATCTCAATTTGGTCCGTTGACCAGAACTTGGAATTCCGGTTTGCACGGAAATGCGTGCCAGAGCCAATGTTCTCAAAACTCAGCAAACTACCTGTCAACGAGTCCAGAATGATGATACGAACTCAACGGTGTCTCCAGAATTGGATTCCGATGAGCCGATCTCAAAATGACCCGTTGACCCGGATATTGGTATCCGACTTGCACCGAAATGCGTGTCGGATCCAATGTCCACCAAAACCTAGAAAATTATATGTAAACGAGTCCATAATGACGATACGAACTCAACGGTATATCCGAAATTGGATTCCGATGAGCCGGCGTCAAAAAGTCCCGTTGACCCAGAATGTGGAACCCACTTTGTACCGAAAAACGTGCCAGGGCCCACGTTCTCCAAATCTAACAAGTTTTATATAAAAACATGCCAGAACGACGCCACGAGTCTAATGGTGGTGTCAAAAATGAAATCTGGAGTCCCGTGTTCAGAAATGGATGTTTACAAGTTGGAAATTATGAATTCGGACGGCCAACTTTGGCGTCGAATTCAACCAATCAAACAAGCTCACAATGAAACGAAACTGGAGGGGTAGTAAGAGGGTTATACCAGCTTCGCACAGGAACTGGTAGCACGCCAAAAGGAGCTGCGGTGGAGGAGATACAAGCTGACGAAGTTGGTCCCACGAAACTGTCCAAATTTAATACATTTTAAATGGTCAACTTGGTGGCCGGTTTTGATGTACCAAACGATAAAATTAACTGACGAAAATTGACAGGAGTGAAGGAGGATATACCGAGATTGTGACGGAGAGAAGAAATCGCTGATCCAACGGTCGGATTTCCAGGAAAACATGCACAAAGTTGCTACGACGGAACGTAATTCCAGCCTCGTTCCCGAGCTCGTCACGACGGGACGTCGTGAAAAATGCACGATTCGCCTCGACGTCGCGTCCCGGAGGACGGTGGCCATCAGGGGAGGACAGCCTAGGGTGTGCCCGGCCATGTGGGGGTCGGCCATGCCGACCACGGCGGCGGTGGCGCCTGTACGCGTGCGGATTTGCGTGGCTGTGCACGATGGTGGCGCGGTGCTGCTGCTTGCAGCTGTTGCGTTGGCAGCGTCGGCCCGGCCTAGTCCGGCGGGGGGTGGGCAGCGCACGTCCCAGCGCGACGGGGCGGTCGACTGGGCGGCCGTTAGTGATGGAGGTGGTGGTGTTTATTCAATGGAGAGGAGGAGGAAAGGGCTGCGCGCCTGGCTTGGCCAAGTGGCCGGCGGCGAGGCCACGCTGGAGGGGGAAGGTGGTCGGGTGTGGTGAGGGTGGTGGAGGCTGTGTGTATGAAGAAGTGTGGGAAAAATCATTTAAGGAAGAGAGAGAGAGAAGTTATAATAATGAGAGGAAGAGAGAGAAAAAGTGAACCTCAAATTTAGGGCCGGCCTATGCATGGGGTGTGTGAGCTGCTGGTATTGTGTAGGGAATGGAGGGTGGTGATGAGTTGGGGTAGATCAAGGGCTAGGATTAAATGTAGGAAAATATCATTCCTAGGGATTAAAATCAATATTGGAATTTCCATTAAATATTAGAAATAGGTAAAATTGGGTACTCGATATTATTTTTGGGTAAGAAAAATGAGGGCGTCATGATGGAGAGTAACATGGAGCTTGGACTGGGTTCGGTCAAACCGGGTTGGATGAAAATCGGAGATTGTGCAAAAATCGAATTAAAATTAGGCGTTGATGATCATGAGTAAATAAGTAGCACATAGGGATTCCAATAAATGGGATACAAGTGGATGCGGATAGTAAGCTCAACGTGGGCCATGTCCATAATTGGGGCTGACAGGTTTTGGTCGACAGGGTACCCACAAATCAAGTTGGAAAATAAATGTGACACCGTGGAGTGAAATAAAATCGGGTCACGTGTCAGGAAAGTTGTGCGAAGCAAATGGAGCACAAAATGACGTGTCTGAGTGGGACACAAAGGTCATGGGTGACGAGCGTCTCGAGTAGATCATTAATGAGAAGTTGGTTTCAAGAAACTGACTGGTCTTGCGCTCCCAAATTAAAAGTCACGGTAACGTGCTAATAATGATCAAGGAAAAGAGTGGGAAAAATAATTAATAATCAAATGGTCTAAATCGACCCGAAGTTGTGCGAAGCAAAAAGAGTACATGGGAACAAGTTTGGATGGGACACTATATACCATCATGAAGGTAATCCTGTCCACTCCAAAACTCGTAAAGAAGATTTCCAGAGTTGAACATCCCTGATACTCCAAATATCAAAGGCACGAAAAAGTACACTTGAGGAAAAAATAACAGAATAAATTATCTATTAAAACTAAATCAATGAGAAAAATTTAAAAAAAATCAACCCGAAATTTAGGGTGCTCACATCCTATCCACCTTATAAAAATTTCGTCCTCGAAATTAAAATTGTTCATACTCCTTCTAGGTCAATCCCCCACAATCAAGTCCCAGAACTTAAACAAATCATACCATCAAAAAAAGAACGGCATACAGGGTCATGGCATACGGTGGTAGTTAAGTCTCATCTAGGTATACTAGTCATGCTAAACCAAAATGGTCATAGGGTATCAAAACACACAAGCAATTCAGGGTGCTAAACTAGAAAAGATACAGAAATAACAACTATCAAAACTGTAAGGCAGTCTACCATCCTATCTGAAAACTGGTGCTCATCAAAAAAAATAATAATAAAGAAAGGTAACTACCAATCATCTAAAATGGGTACTATCCCAAGAAAATCAAAATCGCAAGTTTAATTAACGAAAGTCGATTACATTGAAATCCAATCACAATATATAATATAGAGAGCGTTAGAGAGGGAAAACTAGCATTATATAAGGTTATGTGGACATGTTCATATGGTTAGATAGTAGGCATGTGTGTAGGTGAAATATACATGAAATTGTATGTGAGGATTTGGGTTTCAAACAATAGCTATTCAGTTACACTAATCATGGCATATTGGTTAAACAATCTACAATACGCAACCTATTTACTCGTAACATACATGGCTAACCTTATACATATATATATAAAGAGGTAGAGATTTAGTTATGTATCTATATACATTATAACATGTATGCCTAAGCTCTATATATATCAATCTAGATATATAATCATAACATAGAGGGGAAGGGTTAGGTTACATGACAGTGTATACTAAGTTAGGGTGTGTGTGTGTGCTAGCTTAGTATTGAAAGGTTAAACCCAGTTTTAGTTCAGCATTTAAATACAAAATCTGAAAATAAGCTAACATTTAAACCAGTGCAATATTAACATAATGCAATTTCAAAATTTAGGAGTTTGAAACATCACAACTAATCTCAATGCTCCCAATACATCCTAACATGATAGAAATGAAACCCTAACATATTATCCATACATTTATCTACGCATACAGTTCAATATTACATGTTAAATCTGAAATTGAACTAAACATGGAAATCAATGTAAAAATGTTAACATGTATTCAGTTTTCAAGATTTTGGAGAACTTCGAATATCGAACCCAACTCAATGTTTATCACAACCTATCATGTAAGAATATGAAACCTAAATTTATATCCCTACTTACCACAAGGTATATAGCTCAAAATATTACATTTAAGAAGAAAAAAAACAGCAATTTGAACTAAATATTTGAAATTCAGTATTAAGGGTTAATATGTATACAGTCTCAGATTGGACAAATTCAAACACAAAACTCAACCAAACACATTTTTTTTGAATTGAAATCCTATGTACAACATACATGTGTAGTGATGTAAACAAAACTATCATCATGAAATTTATATTTAAATTACGAATTTAGCTAGAAAAAGCAGAGAACCAAAAATATTGGGGTTTTGAAAATCTAAACATTAACGACATATTAATATATATTCAGATAGGTGGGATCAAAGTGTAGCATGCATACGTGTCAGGAAAGTGTCTACTATATATATTCATATATATATTCTCATGTCCCAATATAAAAATTTAATTCTACGTTAAGACCAACATTTAGATTCCTACCAAGATTACAAAGTAGGTGATTGACGTAACCAAGACAGTTTTATTATTATTATTATTATCTAATACAAGAATAGTAGCAAGAAAGAAATAACGATAAAATCTGTTTTGCTTATCTGTTTAAAGAAGAATCATTTTGAAACCCAGAGCTAAAATATCAATCCAAGATAAGGTCTAGCAAAATCATCGATTCATGGTATTAAGAAGAATTTCATGGTAAGAAGTCACACAAGCTACTCCTAAGTAAACAATAAGAAATAAAACAAAACAAAACAACAATAATTCTTTTTTTTTTGAATGACTGAAACAAAAGTAGCAAAAACAAGTTCGAAAACATTTAAGGTACAATCTGATAATCATATGCGTCTATCCAAATTCATGGTACTCTAAATCCCCGTCATACTAGTGAGCAAGGCTACGATAATCACAGAGTCCTTGACTTATGCACATACCTCTAGAATCATGGTATTTAACATTTTTGCGATGCCGCTAGCTTGGCTGCAAAAACCTTAAATTCCCACACCCGAGAAATATATCCAAAACCAGACTATATGTTCTCATCATGCTGGCTAATGTGACTATAGAAGACAAGATTTCCAAAACTTAGATGACCTAGCCCATATAATTTCATCTTTCCAAAAATTAAATTAAATCAACAATGAATACCAAAAAAAAATCAAATTTATCAACGAACATCAAAATTCAAAAATGAACAAAATCTTTCAAATCATATAACTACAAACTCGGATGCTACAGCTAACATCAAGATTCAAAATTCCACAATCTTCATCAAAATCAATAAATATAAACTCAAATTCAATAATAATACATCAAAATCAAATTCAACAACAGAAAGTAAAGATAAATCAAATCAAGGAAAAAAAAGTTTTCAAATCGAAGTTAAAATAAGATTCTCAAGGGTCGTCCCAGGAATCTCTCAAGGGATCCTAATTGTGATTGAGTATCTTCAAAAATATATCCTATTCCTACTACAGGCTGTAGTGGTACTCTAGTTCGAATACCACTACATAAACTCGACCTGTATGGGCCACCACTAAAAACGTGTCACGACCCGCACCCTAGAGTAAGGGCACGAGTCGTTGGTACGTCCAGCCTACGCCGCAGTGTCGGCGGTAGAACGCTATCCTAGGTCACATCATCTAAAAAAATAATGCTAAGCAGTTTATACTCCCCGAATGGGGGTGACATAGCAGATACAGTCTCAATCACATCTAAGGTAGAGCAAGATAAAGATAAATAAAACATGAAATCCAAAAGAGATACATGATATAGAAGTCTAAGTGTCTAAGATACATAAACCCAGAAATATATCTCAAAACTCAAATACAGTAATCCACAAAGTAAATATAACTCCAGACAAAATGAAATAACTATCTAAACAACCTCTACTGTGTCTCCTCTAGGCTAGCAGGCAATCCCAGGCCATCTGTAAAATTTATCAACTGGTCCAGTCAGGACTGGAGCGAGCACATTACATCTCAACAGTTCATAGCAGGTTAGAAAATATAATCATGCAGCAAAGTAAGATACAGGTACTGAAAGAAATGCTGTATATATACAGAGAGAGAGCTGTAATAGAAATATCTACTATAAATAGAGACTAACAGTGGCTAGTGAGTGAGAGTAAAATATAGACATGTAAATGGCATAGGAGATTCTGATCAGACACTATGGAAGAGATTCTGATAAGATACTACTTGGGTATTATTCATATGTCTACTTCTACTCCCCCGTACCCCCAATCAGTACACAAGGATCCAAACAGGTTATGTTACGATTCTATGTAATAGCCCCCGAAGGGTGGTAAGCCCCCGAAGGGTGGTACATAGTAGTCCCAAGAATGGGGATTCTAGGAGATTCTAGGATACCCAGTCAATGGGATAAGAGATTCTATGAGACTCTGTGATCATAAGGGTATATGTCACAAGTGATCAAAGAACCTGTAAAGCATAGTGATACGTCATGTAAGTGAAACGCACAGAACATGTAGTACCCGATGCTCCCTAAGGATAATATCTCAAGAAGGGATTCGTATAGTACCAATCCGTGTGACCAACGTGACATTAACAAGTAAAGTAATTTAATGCAGGAAATAATTCTAAGCATGATATGAAATGATCAGAGAATGTACTCGCCTGATAACCTGAACAGCTGATAAGTATAGGGGGTCCAACTGAAGCCACAGAGTCCTATTTAAAGCAACACAGGTTACAAGGTGTTCAAGTTGTAATAAATGAATCTCTACAAATAATCTATTTTAACCTAGGTTCTTCTAAGTCAAATTAACTCTAGGTCAACTCCGGTCAATAATTTAGTCAAACTAGGTCAAGTGTTGACTTACAGCTGACTTTTGGTTAACTGGTCAACTCTGGTCAAATAGGGTCAATTCTAGTCTAATTATTGAAGATATAAACTGCACTTCGCTATTCGTACGTCGAAACTTGCGACACGCAAATCGAGATAAGATGATCAACGGTAAAGTTGATAATCTTATTATAGTGATCCACGTGTCCATCATGTCAATTTCAGCGATGTGAGATCACTGGAATTGACTGAGCTCAGTTTCGTTGTACTAATTCCGAAATACGAACATTATAAGAATTACTTATTAATTAATTATAAAAAGGTTAAACTCAGAGAAATTATCAACAAACATTGTCGGACGATGAAATGAACATCGCTAACGTGTCTAGAATGGTCAAATTAGCTAGGATAGCCTACCCATCGGTCCAATTTGGACACAAGGGCAAAAAGGTAATTTTGGGTCAAAATGGTGTCCGTGTCGGAGCCGTTTTGCACCGAAAAATATGCCAGAAAACAAGTCTACAAAATATAATAAATTATATGTCCACGAAACCAGAATGACGATACGAACCCAACGGTATCTCCAGAATTGGATTCCGTTGACCCGATCTCAATTTGGTCCGTTGACCAGAACTTGGAATTCCGGTTTGCACGGAAATGCATACCGAAGCCAATGTTCTCAAAACTCAGCAAACTACCTGTCAACGAGTCCAGAATGATGATAGAAACTCAACGGTATCTCCAAAATTGGATTCCGATGAGCCGATCTCAAAATAACCAGTTGACCCGGATATTGGTATCCGACTTACACCGAAATGCGTGCCGGATCCAATGTCCACCAAAATCTAGCAAATTACATGTCAACGAGTCCAGAATGACGATACGAACTCAACGGTATATCCGGAATTGGATTCCGATGAGCCGGCGTCAAAAAGTCCCGTTGACCCAGAATGTGGGACACAATTTGCACCAAAAAATGTGCCAGGGCCCACATTCTCCAAATCTAACAAGTTTTATATGAAAACATGCCAGAACGATACCACGAGTCTAATGGTGATGTCAGAAATGAAATATGGAGTCCCGTGTTCAAAAATAGAATTTTATAAGTTAGACATTACGAATTCGGACGGCCAACTTTGGCGTCAAATTCAACCAATCAAACAAGCTCACAATGAAACGAAACTGGAGGGGTAGTAAGAGGGTTATACCAGCTTCGCACAGGAACTGGTAGCACGCCAAAAGGAGCTGCGGTGGAGGAGATACAAGCTGACGAAGTTGGCCCCGCAAAACTGTCCAAATTTAATACAATTTAAACGGTCAACTTGGTGGCCGGTTTTGATGTATCAAACGATAAAATTAACGGACGAAAATTGACAGGAGTGAAGGTGGATATACCAAGATTGTGACAGAGCAAAGAAATTGCCGATCCAACGGTCGAATTTCCGAAAAAATGTGCGCGAAGTTGCTGCGACGGAACACGATTCCAGCATCGTTCCCGAGCTCGTCACGACGGGACGTCGTAAAAACGAACGAATCGCCTCGACGGCGCATCCCGGAGGACGATGGCAGTCAGGGGAGGACAGCCTAGGGTGCGCCCGGCCATGTGGGGGTCGGCCACGTCGACCACGGCGGCGGTGGCGCCGGCGGTGGCGCCTACACGCGCGCGGATTTGCGCGACTGTGCACGATGGTGGCGCGGTGCTGCTGCTGGCAGCTGTTGCGTTGGCGGCGTCGGCCCGGCCTGGCCCGGCGGGGGGTGGGCATCGCATGTCCCAGCACGGCGGGGCGGTCGACTGGGCGGCGGCTAGTGATGGAGGTGGTGGTGTTTATTCAATGGAGAGGAGGAGGAAAGGGCTGCGCGTCTGGCTTGGCCAGGTGGCCGGCGGCGAGGCCACGCTGGAGGGAGAAGGTGGTCGGGTGTGGTGAGGGTGGTGGAGGCTGTGTGTATGAAGAAGTGTGGGAAAAATTATTTAAGGAAGAGAGAGAGAGGAGTTGTAATAATGAGAGGAAGAGAGAGGAAAAGTGAACCTCAAATTTAGGGCCGGCCTATGCATGGGGTGTGTGAGCTGCTGGTGTTGTGTAGGGAATGAAGGGTGGTGATGAGTTGGGGTAGATCAAGGGCTAGGATTAAATGTAGGAAAATATCATTCCTAGGGATTAAAATCAATATTTGAATTTCCATTAAATATTAGAAATAGGTAAAATAGGGTACTTGATATTATTTTGGGTAAGAAAAATGAGGGCATCATGATGGAGAGTAACATGGAGCTTGGACTGGGTTTGGTCAAACCGGGTTGGATAAAAATCGGACATTGTGCAAAAATCGAATTAAAATTAGGCGTTGATGATCATGAGTAAATAAGTAGCACATGATGATTCCAATAAATGGGACACAAGTGGCATACGGATAGTAGGCTCAACGTGGGCCATGTCCATAATTGCGGCTGACAGGTTTTGGTCGACAGGGTACCCACAAATCAAGTTGGAAAATAAATGTGACACCGTAGAGTGAAATACAATCGGGCCACGTGTCAGGGAAGTTGTGCGAATCAAATGGAGCACAAAACGACGTGTCTGAGTGGGACACGAAGGTCATGGGTGACGAGCGTCTCGAGTAGATCATCAATGAGAAGTTGGTTTCAAAAAACTGACTGATCTTGCGCTCCCAAATTAAAAGTCACGGTAACGTGCTAATAATGATCAAGAAAAAGAGTGGGAAAAATAATTAATAATCAAATGGTCTAAATCGACCCGAAATTGTTCGAAGCAAAAAGAGTACAAGGGAACAAGTTTGGATGGGACACTATATACCATCATGAAGGTAATCCTGTCCACTCTAAAACTCGTGAAGAAGATTTCCAGAGTTGAACATCCCTGACACTCCAAATATCAAAGGCATGAAAAAGTACACTTGAGGAAAAATTAACAAAATAAATTATTTATTAAAACTAAATCAATCAGAAAATTTTAAAAAAAATCAACCGGAAATTTAGGGTGCTCACATTCTACCCACCTTATAAAAATTTCGTCCTCGAAATTAAAATTGTTCATACTCCTTCTAGGTCAAACCCCCACAATCAAGTCCCAGAACTTAAACAAATCATACCATCAAAAAAAAGAACGGCATACAGGGTCATGGCATACGGTGGTAGTTAAGTCTCATCTAGGTATACTAGTCATGCTAAACCAAAATGGTCATAGGGTATCAAAACACACAAGCAATCCAGGGTGCTAAACTAGAAAAGATACAGAAATAACAACCATCAAAACTGTAAGGCAGTCTACCATCCTATATGAAAACTGGTGCTCATCAAAAAAAATAATAAAGAAAGGTAACTACCAATCATCTAAAATGGGTACTATCCCAAGAAAATCAAAATCGCAAGTTTAATTAACGAAAGTCGATTACATTGAAATCCAATCACAATATATAATATAGAGAGCGTTAGAGAGGGAAAACTAGCATTATATAAGGTTAAGTGGACATGTTCATATGGTTAGATAGTAGGCATGTGTGTAGGTGAAATATACATGAAATTGTATGTGAGGATTTGGGTTTCAAACAATAGCTATTCAGTTACACTAATCATGGCATATTGGTTATACAATCTACAATACGCAACCTATTTACTCGTAACATACATGGCTAACCTTATACATATATATATATAAAGAGGTAGAGATTTAGTTATGTATCTATATACATTATAACATGTATGCGTAAGCTCTATATATATCTATCTAGATATATAATCATAACATAGAGGGGAAAGATTAGGTTACATGACAGTGTATACTAAGTTAGGGTGTGTGTGTGTCCTTGTACAGGGTTATAGCTTAGTATTGAAAGGTTAAAACCAGTTTTAGTTCAGCATTTAAATACAAAATCTGAAAATAAGCTAACATTTAAACCAGTGCAATATTAACATAATGCAATTTCAAAATTTAGGAGTTTGAAACATCACAACTAATCTCAATGCTCCCAATACATCCTAACATGATAGAAATGAAACCCTAACATATTATCCATACATTTATCTACGCATACAGTTCAATATTACATGTTAAATATGAAATTGAACTAAACATGGAAATCAATGTAAAAATGTTAACATGTATTCAGTTTTCAGGATTTTGGAGAATTTCGAATATCGAACCCAACTCAATGTTTATCACAACCTATCATGTAAGAATATGAAACCTAAATTTATATCCCTACTTACCACAATGTATATAGCTCAAAATATTACATTTAAGAAAAAAAACAACAATTTGAACTAAACATTTGAAATTCAGTATTAAGGGTTAATATGTATACAGTCTCAGATTGGACAAATTCAAAACACAAAACTCAACCAAACACATTTTTTTTGAATTGAAACCCTATGTATAACATACATGTGCAGTGATGTAAACAAAACTATCATCATGAAATTTATATTTAAATTACGAATTTAGCTAGAAAAAGCAGAGAACCAAAAATATTGGGGTTTTGAAAATCTAAAAATTAACGACATATTAATATATATTCAGATAGGTGGGATCAAAGTGTAGCATGTATACGTGTCAGGAAAGTGTCTGCCATATATATTCATATATATATTCTCATATCCCAATATAAAAATTTAATTCTACGTTAAGACCAACATTTAGATTCCTACCAAGATTACAAAGTAGGTGATTGACGTAACCAAGACAGTTTTATTATTATTATTATTATTATTATTATTATTATTATTATTATTATTATTATTATTATCTAATACAAGAATAGTAGCAAGAAAGAAATAACGATAAAATCTGTTTTGCTTATCTGTTTAAAGAAGAATCATTTTGAAACCCAGAGCTAAAATATCAATCCAAGATAAGGTCTAGCAAAATCATCGATTCATGGTATTAAGAAGAATTTCATGGTAAGAAGTCACACAAGCTACTCCTAAGTAAACAATGAGAAATAAAACAAAACAAAACAACAATAATTCTTTTTTTTTTGAATGACTGAAACAAAAGTAGCAAAAATATGTTCGAAAACATTTAAGGTACAATCTGATAATCATATGCGTCTATCCAAATTCATGGTACTCTAAATCCTCGTCATACTAGTGAGCAAGGCTACGATAATCACAGGGTCCTTGACTTATGCACATACCTCTAGAATCATGGTATTTAACATTTTTGCGATGCCGCTAGCTTGGCTGCGAAAACCTTAAATTCCCACACCCGAGAAATATATCCAAAACCAGACTATATGTCCTCACCATGCTGGCTAATGTGACTATAGAAGACAAGATTTCCATAACTTAGATGACCTAGCCCATATAATTTCATCTTGCCAAAAATTAAATTAAATCAACAATGAATACCAAAAAAAAATCAAATTTATCAACGAACATCAAAATTCAAAAATGAACAAAATCTTTCAAATCATATAACTACAAACTCGGATGCTACAGCTAACATCAAGATTCAAAATTCCACAATCTTCATCTAAATCAATAAATACAAACTCAAATTCAACAATAATACATCAAAATCAAATTCAACAACAGAAAGTAAAGATAAATCAAATCAAGGAAAAAAAGTTTTCAAATCGAAGTTAAAATAAGATTCTCAAGGGTCGTCCCAGGAATCTCTCAAGGGATCCTAATTGTGATTGAGTATCTTCAAAAATATATCCTATTCCTACTGCAGGATGTAGTGGTACTCTAGTTCGAATACCACTACATAAACTCGACCTGCATGGGCTACCACTAAAAATGTGTCACGACCCGCACCCTAGAGTAAGGGCACGAGACGTGGGTACGTCCAACCTACGCCGCAGTGTCGGCGGTAGAACGCTATCCTAGGTCACATCATCTAACAAAATAATGCTAAGCAGTTTATACTCCCTGAATGGGGGTAACATAGCAGATACAGTCTCAATCACATCTAAGGTAGAGCATGATAAAGATAGATGAAACATGAAATCTAAAAGAGATACAGGAGATAGAAGTCTAAGTGTCTAAGATACATAAACCCAGAAATACATCCCAAAACTCAAATACAGTAATCCACAAAGTAAATACAACTCCAGACAAAATAAAATAACTATCTAAACGACATCTACTGTGTCTTCTCTAGGCTAGCAGGCAATCCCAGGCCATCTGTAAAATTTATCAACAGGTCCAGTCAGGATAGGAGCGAGCACATTACATCTCAACAGTTCATAGCAGGTTAGAAAATATAATCATGCAGTAAAGTAAGATACAGGTACTGAAAGAAATGATGTATGTAAACAGAAAGAGAGCTGTAATAGAAATATCTACTATAAATAGAGACTAACAGTGGCTAGTGAGTCAGAGTACAATATAGACATGTAAATGGCATAGAAGATTCTGATAAGACACTATGGAAGAGATTCTGATAAGATACTACTTGGGTATTACTCACATGTCTACTTCTACTCCCCCGTACCCCCAATCAGTACACAAGGATCCAAACAGGTTATGTTATGATTCTATGTAATAGCCCCCGAAGGGTGGTAAGCCCCAGAAGGGTGGTACATAGTAGTCCCAAGAATGAGGATTCTAGGAGATTCTAGGATACCCAGTAAATGGGATAAGAGATTCTAGGAGACTCTGTGATCATAAGGGTATATGTCACAAGTGATCAAAGAACCTGTGAAGCATAGTGATACGTCATGTAAGTGAAACGCACAGAACATGTTGTACCCGATGCTCCCTAAGGATAACATCTCAAGAAGGGATCCGTATAGTACCAATTCGTGTGACCAACGTGACAGTAACAAGTAAAGTAATTTAATGCAGGAAATAATTCTAAGCAGGATATGAAATAATCAGAGAATGTACTCGCCTGATAACCTGAACAGCTGATAAGTATAGGGGGTCCAACTGAAGCCACAGAGTCATATTTAAAGCAACACAGGTTACAAGGTGTTCAAGTTGTAATAAATGAATCTCTACAAACAATCTATTTTATCCTAGGTTCTTCTAAGTCAAATTAACTCTAGGTCAACTCCGGTCAAAAATTTAGTCAAACTAGGTCAAGTGTTGACTTACAGTTGACTTTTGGTCAACTGGTTAACTCTGGTCAAATAGGGTCAATTCTAGTCAAATTATTGAAGATATAAAGTGCACTTCGTTATTCGTACGTCAAAACTTACGACACGCAAATCTAGATGAGATGATCAACGGTAAAGTTGATAATCTTATTATGGTGATCCACGTGTCCATCTTGTCAATTTCAGCGATGTGAGATCACTGGAATTGACTGAGCTCAGTTTCGTTGTACTAATCCCGAAATACGAACATTATAAGAATTACTTATTAATTAATTATAAAAAGGTTAAACTCAGAGAAATTATCAACAAACATTGTCGGACGATGAAATGAACATCGCCAACGTGTCCAGAATGGTCAAATTAGCTAGGATAGCCTATCCATCGGTCCAATTTGGACACAAGGGCAAAAAGGCAATTTTGGGTCAAAACGGTATCCGTGTAGGAGCCATTTGGCACCGAAAAATGTGCCAGAAAACAAGTCTACAAAATATAACAAATTATATGTCCACGAAACCAGAATGACGATACGAACCCAACGGTATCTCCAGAATTGGATTCCGTTGACCCGATCTCAATTTGGTCCGTTGACCAGAACTTGTAATTCCGGTTTGCACGAAAATGCGTGCCGGAGCCAATGTTCTCAAAACTTAGCAAACTACCTGTCAACGAGTCCATAATGATGATACGAACTCAACGGTATCTCCGGAATTCGATTCCGATGAGCCGATCTCAAAATGACCCGTTGACCCGGATATTGGTATCCGACTTACACCGAAATGCGTGCCGGATCCAATGTCCACCAAAATCTAGCAAATTATATGTCAACGAGTCCAGAATGACGATACGAACTCAACGGTATATCCAGAATTGTATTCCGATGAGCCGACGTCAAAAAGTCCCATTAACCCAGAATGTGTGACCCACTTTGCACCGAAAAATGTGCCAGGGCCCACGTTCTTTAAATATAACAAGTTTTATATGAAAACATGCCAGAACGACGCCACGAGTCTAATGGTGGTGTCAGAAATGAAATCTGGAGTCCCGTGTTCAAAAATAGAATTTTACAAGTTGAAAATTACGAATTCGGACGGCCAATTTTGGCGTCGAATTCAACCAATCAAACAAGCTCACAATGAAACGAAACTGGAGGGGTAGTAAGAGGGTTATACCAGCTTTGCACAGGAACTGGTAGCATGACAAAAGGAGCTGCGGTGGAGGAGATACAAGCTGACGAAGTTGGCCCCACGAAACTGTCCAAATTTAATACAATTTAAACGGTCAACTTGGTGGCCGGTTTTGATGTATCAAATGATAAAATTAACGGACGAAAATTGATAGAAGTGAAGGTGGATATACCGAGATTGTGACGGAACAAAGAAATCGCCGATCCAACGGTCGGATTTCCAGGAAAACTTGTGCGAAGTTGCTGCGACGGAACACGATTCCAGTCTCGTTCCCGAGCTCGTCACGACGGGACGTCGTGAAAAACGCACGAAACGCCTCGACGGCGCATCCCGGAGGACAGTGACCGTCAGAGGAGGACAGCCTAGGGTACGCCCGGCCATGTGGTGGTCGGCCACGCCGACCACGACGGCGGTGGCGCTGGTGGTGGCGCCTGCACGCGTGCGGATTTGCGCGGCTGTACACGCTGGTGGCGCGATACTGCTGCTGGCAGCTGTTGCGTTGGCGGCATCGGCCCGGCCTGGCCCGGCGGGGGGCGGGCAGCGCACGTCCAAGCGCGGCGGGGCGGTCGACTGGGCGGCGGCTAGTGATGGAGGTGGTGGTGTTTATTCAATGGAGAGGAGGAGGAAAGGGCTGCGTGCCTGGCTTGGCCAGGTGGCCGACGGCGAGGCCACGCTGGAGGGGAAGGTGGTCGGGTGTGGTGAGGGTGGTGGAGGCTGTTTGTATGAAGAAGTGTGGGAAAAATCATTTAAGGAAGAGAGAGAGAGAGAGAGAGAGAGAGAGAGAGAGAGAGAGAGAGAGGAGTTGTAATAATGAGAGGAAGGGAGAGAAAAAGTGAACCTCAAATTTAGGGCCGGCCAATACATGGGGTGTGTGAGCTGCTGGTGTTGTGTAGGGAATGGAGGGTGGTGATGAGTTGGGGTAGATCAAGGGCTAGGATTAAATGTAGGAAAATATCATTCGTAGGGATTAAAATCAATATTAGAATTTCCATTAAATATTAGAAATAGGTAAAATAGGGTACTTGATATTATTTTTGGGTAAGAAAAATGAGGGCATCATGATGGAGAGTAACATGGAGCTTGGACTGGGTTCGGTCAAACCGGGTTGGATGAAAATCGGACATTGTGCAAGAATCGAATTAAAATCAGGCGTTGATGATCATGAGTAAATAAGTAGCACATGGGGATTCCAATAAATGGGACACAAGTGACATGCAGATAGTAGGCTCAACGTGGGCAATGTCCATAATTGGGGCTGACAGGTTTTGGTCGACAGGGTACCCACAAATCAAGTTAGAAAATAAATATGACACCGTGGAGTGAAATAAAATCGGGTCACGTGTCAGGGAAGTTGTGCGAAGCAAATGAAGCACAAAATGACGTGTCTGAGTGGGACACGAAGGTCATGGGTGACGAGCGTCTCGAGTAGATCATCAATGAGAAGTTGGTTTCAAGAAACTGACTGGTCTTGCGCTCCCAAATTAAAAGTCACAAAAACGTGCTAATAATGATCAAGGAAAAGAGTGGGAAAAATAATTAATAATCAAATGGTCTAAATCGACCCAAAGTTGTGCGAAGCAAAAAGAGTACAAGGGAACAAGTTTGGATGGGACACTATATACCATCATAAAGGTAATCCTGTCCACTCCAAAACTCGTGAAGAAGATTTCGAGAGTTGAACATCCCTGACACTCCAAATATCAAAGGCACGGAAAAGTACACTTAAGGAAAAAATAACAGAATAAATTATTTATTAAAACTAAATCAATCAGAAAAATTTTAAAAAAATCAACCCGAAATTTAGGGTGCTCACATCCCCAGGCTTCAAAAGGCCAAGGTGCTACCGTCGGATGTACAAACTCCGAAGGTTGATGAATAAAATCGGCATAGAACTGACAAGCCCTACACTTCTTTGTATATTCAACATCATCTGCTATCATCGTGGGCCAATAATAACCCATTCGTCTGAGGCGATCTTGTAATTGGGGCATGGTTGATGTGCACCACAAATTGCATCGTAAGCCTTTCGGAGTGCATGTTTGGCTTCTGTATCTGATAAACATCGTAACAGTAGTCCATCGTAAGAGCGTCGGTACAGCATCTCGGTAGCTGTGTCATAGTAAAATCTGGGGGATAGCCTTTGGATAGACACTGCTTCCTTTGGGTCCTTGGGAAGTATTCCATAGACGGCGTAGTCTGTGAAAGGAAATCTTCGGTCTTTAATATCGACTTGTTTCCGTTGTGTAACTGTGATGAATATGCAAGGCATCTTTCACACAGAATAGTTTTCGACCAGATATTATGATTGACTGCAGAGTATTGGTAGAGACGATCAAGGAAGCAGCAAGACCGGCTAGAGCATCTGCTTCTATATTCTGTAGTCGAGGCATGTGCTCGATAAAGAATCCAGCGAAAGTAGACGCCAACTTGATTGTCATTTTGTGATAGGGGATGCGATCTTCGTGACGAACTTCATAATCCCCTCGGACCTGACTAACTATTAGCTTGGAATTACCGTAAGCTTCTAGATAGTCAACTCCCAGTTGTTTTGCCAGTTGCAGGCCAATCAATAGGGCATTATATTCGGCCACGTTATTGGTGCAGGGTTCTACGAGAGAATATGTACGATGTATAACCAGATGGTCGGGTGACACGAGCATGACGCCTACTCCGGCCATGATATTTCCTTTAGGTCCTGTTCTTGATGCACCGTCAAAGAACATTCGCCAAATAGGAATTTCTTTAGTTGTGGTGTTAGACTCCACTACTTCATAAGGGATTTCGTCGTAGAGTTTGGAAGATTCTGGCACCGGATAAGCTGCTAGGAAATCAGCTAACGCTTGGTCGTTTACTACCTTCTGAGGAACGAACAACATATCGTATGGAGATAACAGCATTGCCTATGTAGCTAAACGGGAATTGAGAGAACCCGGTTTAGTCATGAGTATTCTGAGAGGGTTGACTTTAGATATAATGTGGATAGTCTGCCCGGACACATAGTAGCTTGTCTTCTGGATAGCAAATACCAGTACAGGGCATTCTTTTTCTATAGGTGTGTATCTGTGCTCGGCACCCACCATTGTGCGACTGAGGTAGTAGATTGTGTTCATGGCCGACTTCATTCTTCTGAGCTAATAGGGCGCCAAAAGAATGGTCCATAGCACGGACATATAGTAAGAAGGGCTTCCCTATTATTGGAGACACCAAAAACTGAGGGGCTTGTGAGATACTTCTTGATGTCGTCGAATGCGCGTTGACATTGTTCAGTCCAGACGAAAGATACGCCTTTCTTCATGAGCTGAGTGAACGGTTGACATCTTCCAGAAAGGTTCAAAATGTATCGTCTGATGTAGGCTTGCCTTCCTTGCAGTCCGAGTAGCTCTTTGAGGTTTTTTGGAGGATGCATATCGAGGATAGCCTTCACTTTCTCTGGGTCAAGATATATACCCTTTGAAGTGATGACAAAACCAAGGAACTTGCCGCTGGAGACTCCCAGAAAAGACTTTGTTGGATTCATCTTGAGTTGGTGTGCACGTATTAGTTCGAACACCGTTCTCAAGTCTTAGAGGTGGTTGCCCTTGAGATGACTTTTAACTGCGATATCGTCTATGTAGTATTCCACTGTTTTGTACAAATGATTGCAAAAAATTGTGTTCATGGCTCGCTGGTATGTCGTCCCTGCATTCTTCAATCTGAAGGGCATCACCTTATAGCAGTATACCCCCAACGGTGTTCAAAAAGATGTGTGCTTCTCATCGTCAAGGAACATCTTGATCTGGTTGTAGCCTGAGAACCCATCCATGAAGGACATCCGTTCGAAGCCGCAAGTATTGTCGATCATTACGTCGGTGATCGGTAGAGGAAGCTCGTTATTCGGGCATGCAGAATTCAAATAATGGTAATCGATACAGACTTGAACTTTATCGTTCTTTTTCATGACTGGCACGATGTTAGCGACCTAGTCAGGGTGTTGTTCTTTGCGAATGAATCCACTGGCAATAAGCTTCTTGACTTCATTCTCGATGGCCTCCATGATATCTGGTCGGAATCGTCGTTGCTGCTGCTTCACTGGCTTAGCTTTAGACGAAATATTTAGGCGATGCATGGCGACTTTAGGGTCCAGGCCTGGCATGTCTTCATAGTTCCATACAAAGACATCGATGTATTCTTTTATAAGTTTTATAAGAGATTATCGTTCATCGCCAGATAGACTTTGGCTGATGAAGATTGGTTTAAAAGATGATTCATCTCCTAAATTGACTTGGACGACTTCGTCTTCGGTAGGTGGTTCACGTTGTTCGAAATGCAGCTCCCACCTAGTATCCATCTTTTGAGCCTATTGTTTAAGCTCGATCGATTGGACATCGTCTGTAATTTGGTCAACTGAAACCATATTGACGAACAGAGTTGCTTTGAATATGTCGCCAATGTTGGAGTCTGAGTCCCAGAGGCAGGAATTATAAGAATGAGAACAACGATATGCTTCTTCATCTGATCTTTCGGGAGTTGTTGGAGGAGTGACATAACCCAAACTAACACCGTTTTGTTGATAATAGTTCTCGGGTTTGCCGGGAGGAGCAAAGTGACGTATTAGCAACCGTCGTCCCCGGTCGTACTTTAGCCCCTGGTCGCTTTTTATGTCATATCCCATATTCTGGATGATATTCTTGGCCTGTCAACTGTATCAAAAAAGTTGTATTTTCCCAGAGTCATAGTCAGCTTCCGTGTTGTGATTAGGAGAAGTAGAGTTAGGAATGAACATTCTTTCGCCAATTATTCGACCAAAGATGATTAGTTCTTCACCCTTCTTTCTGACTGGAACGATGAAGTAGTAGATATCTTCTGGATAAACTTTTTCCCGCAGATGAGGCATCGTGATCAGCATGCAGAGGTGTGGTCCTATGCCGTGCTCTAGAGCGTATATCGTATCTATGTAGTAGTTTACAGATTGATAGACATCGGAGTAATTCAAAGATAAACCTTTACTAAGAAAATATGCAAGTTCTTCTTCAGGGATAACATCATCCGCTAAAGGTACATTATTATGAGTATTTATATACTCAATTAGGGGATCATCATCTGGAAGAGGAGCCACAGTCTTGGCCAAGTTCACCACATAGGGTAATTCTTCAGGATTAGGAGGACGGACTTCAGCTGGTTCCACCCGAGGTGTCTTGTGGAGAGTGATGGTCAAAGGTTTGACCTTATGAGGGTTCTTCTTTTTCATCCAGATTGTGAGAGGCTTCGGAGTACTTTTTGGAGTAGTACGTCCTTTGATTCGGATAATCAGGGGACCGTCATTAGAGGATGAACTTGCTACAGCTTCATCGTCAACTTCGTTGCCGTCATCCTTGGGGGCTGAGATTGGTAAAGTACTGAATCTCTATAGTAGGCTTCAATGCCTTTAAAAGGATCGACATCGGCAAACTCCGTCTTCACGACGCCATCGATGTTGACATACTTGAAGCACTGGTGAAGTACGGAAGGAATGATCATGTTCTCGTGTATCCACGGACGTCCCAACAAGATGTTGTAGGATACATTGACATCGATCACATAGCAAGAAACCTCCGTTCGGAGATCCCCGATCTGGCACTTGAGACGGATCTTGCCCAGTCGGTGGCTTCTACCAGCATTGAAAGCCATGATAGTTGTATTGGTTGCAGATAGCTTGTGCAGAGAAATTCCTAGAATTTGAAGCAAACTTCTAGGAATGACGCTGAGGGAGGAACCTGGATCGATGTGCATCCGATCCACCTTAATTGCCCCGATATACCCTGTATAGTACAGAGGTCTATCATGACGATTATTTTTTAGTAGCATGTCCTCCTGTGAAAAGGTAATGTTGGGCACCAATTCTGTATTACTGTAGCAGTGGGGACAGGAGACAGGGTCTTCAGCGGGGGCTTTGACTTCAGCGAGATAAGAGTCGGCATGTAGTAATGCCTCACTTAAGGCCTTCCGCGTTTCTTTGGAGAGTCGCAATAGATCGAACAAAGACAACCTGACAGGTGTATTGGCCAGCTGTGCCAGTATGTCGAAGTTGTAGGGCCGATCCATGCCTTCTGGAGCTAGCGCCTTTAGAGACTTGTCAAATTGCGTCTCCTTCTGCTTAGCTTTGTCGGTAGTTGAAGGCATAGATGGGCCGGCTTCTGAACTTGTGGGGGCAGTAGGAACTTGAGAAGGTACTACTTATTCTTGTGCGGGGTCGTAAGTCCATAGGTAAGCCTTTCCCGATCGTGTCTCGCCAGATAGAACGTCGTAGATGGAAGAAGACACCATATAGTCTGACTTATATTTTTTGTCCTTTTTTGCTTTGGAAGATACCATCCCCTGCATTATTTCTTGTATAAGGTCCGGATGTACCTATATGATCTCACCACGTTCAGTCGTGAGTGGCACCAAGATTGAGTTGCGAGATGGCGGCAGGTTGACGACTTCCATTATTGTCTTGGGGATCGGGATCACGCCGTCTGGGACTTCTGTGGGAGAAAAGTCACCAAACTGAAGAGAGATCATGTTAGAAGATACAACCTTGTCTTCAGCTTCGAGGTTGATCACTTGGCTGTCGATAAGCTGTTGTATCTTCTTCTTGAGGACGATGCAATCCTTGGTAGAGTGATGCATCTACTGATGATAAAGACAATACTTGGGATCGTTGAGTTGGTTCGCCTCTGCAGGACGTCGTGGTGGAGGCAATGTCAGTTTATTACCCTTCGTCAATGTGTGAAAAATGGTAATGACATTGTAAACCCCCTAAATTTCTACTATATTTTTAGTACTGATATTTTTTTTGTATTTATACGTCTCATAGTCGTATTGTATGTCGCACGAGAATTTGCATTTTTCGTATTTACTCGTCGAGTGCGAATATGTGCGAGGTACATATTTTTTTGAAAAATGGTTTTTGATTTTATTATTGATAATGGTTTCAAAATAATATATGTAATAATTATTTTTATTAAAAGTTGTGAAAAGCGACGCATCAAAATTTCAAAAATAAATTATTTAATTTTATTATTATAAAAAGTTTTTTTTTATATTTTATTTTTTAAGAAATGATTTCTCCTTTGTAAAATTCTATCGTATGCAAAGTACGTGAAATTTAATTCGCGTATATTTTTATTTTTCGAAAGCTAATTGTATTTATTTATTTTTAATTCACGTATATTTTTATTTTTCGAAAGCTAATTGTATTTATTTATTTTAAAAAGGTATTTCAAATAATTAAATAATTGTTTTGGATTTTCGAAATTAATTATGATTATTATTTATTACAAAGATATTTTATATTTGTGGATTTAATGCTTAACCATTTATGGCAATTTAAATTCAGATTTGATTTATTGATTTATTTCTGAAATAGTTTAAACTTATAGATAAGATTTATCTAAATTAAGATTTGATTTATTGAATGTAATTGGTTTGTAGATATGATATATCTATATATAGATTCAAATTAGATCAGATTTTGATTTGATTGGTGTTAAATTGATTTGAAATAAATTATAATTTATCTACATGAGTTTTAAATTAATCCTAACCTTTATCTATCAAGAATTCCTCAACCCTATAAATAGGGGAGCTTTTTATTATTTTCTCTACAATTACTCCACAAATAATTTCCACAACCAACGGTGCGTTGTGTCCGTGTCCGTGCCTTCCCATCCACTATAATGTTCTAATACAAATACAATTTCCTCTTCTCCGTGTCGGACAACCTCGACACGTACAGCCCAAAAGAACGACCCAACCCTAAGCCCTCTGCTGTCCAAACCAACCCCGACACAACCGGACTGTCGCCTCCCAGTCATCATCGAAAAACCCCCGTCCTGCCCACCACCATCGTCACCCGATCCATATCCTCCAGCCATCCTCTACAGCCACCGTTCTTCCCCAACCTCTCAACTCCACTCCGCCCAACCACAACCGCGACCCTAGTCCCTTCTTCCGACCAAACCCTTCTCACCGCCACCACCACATCATCACAAACCCCTAAAAATATCCACCATCCCACGCCCAGGTGGTGATCTCCCGACACCATCGCCACGGTCAAACTATAGCACCAATAACCAAGAGGAAAAATAAATACATAGATAGAGAGGGAAACCTTCACCAAGCCGTCACCGCCGCCTCATCTTCACCACGCCTACACCGGACCCGACGCCCACTTCCGATCTGCCACCACCGTCCGGTAGCATTGCTGTGACCCGCCGCCTTAGATCGAGGCTTAGTGGTAAGGCCTCCGAGCGCCGCCTCATGTAGCCTGCGAAACCCTCTTTTCTGCCGGAGCAACCAGCCGCCTCCCTCGACAGATCTGCGGCCACGGCCCTCCCGCCTCCGCACACAAAACCCTCCGCCGCCCTCCGATCCCACTCTTGCGCCGAGCCTTCCCTTCCTCGCCCGCTCCCCGATCTCCGGCGACCTCCTCCGCATGCGCCACGGAGCCCGCTTCCCAATCTCTCCGCCCGCTCCCTCTCTTCCCTTTCCTTTTTTTTCTTTCTCTCACTCTCTCCTCCTCTCTGTAAAAAGAGCAGCAACCATTTTTTATTTGTTTTGTTTGTTTGTTTATTAATTATTATTATTATTATTATTATTATTATTATTATTATTACTATTATTATTATTATTGTATTATTCTGTTATAATTATTATAAGTATTGCTAATACTATAATTATTATTAAAGATATTTGTAGGTATGTACATTAGTAAATAAATTTTTTTTGTAAAAATATATAGATTATCATGTTTACTGATAGGTTGTTGTCATTATTATTATTACTTCTTTATTTTTATTTTTACTTTTGGTTGCTAGTGGCAATAGATACATTTAATTTTGGTTGTTATTTTTATATGTAGTAAATATTCCTAAATTATTTTGGTAGCAAAAATATAGCATTGGAATTTCAAAATTAGGATTTGGCTTTTACATATATTATTGTAGTATTTTTAGACCATGTTTTTATATATTTTACCTAAAATTTTATTATGAGTGTTAGCCCTAAAATAATTTATTAGGATTTCAAAACATATTATATTCCTCAAAGTATTTATCTAAAAGCGATATTTTAAATAGTATAAATATTTTACGAAATAATATAAGTATTTCTTCTCCAAATCTCATCGACTATTTGTTTCTTGATCATGACAAAACATATTCTCTATCCTCTTCTGAAATCTTGTACAACCTCATGCCAACCTAAACTAATTTGACTATTCTGGACCCGATGAACCAGTCCGTGCCACCATCGGAGGCCCTTGCGTAGTTGTAACACCGAAGTCACAGTCGTGCCATCTTGACTATTGTAGCTCACCCGGAGTCCTACCAGGCAAGTATACCTTGCTAATTTACTGTCATATTATTTATTTTCTGTATTATTTACTTGTTTCATACTGTTAGTTTCTTTTGTTATAAACTGCGCGTCCAAGCCATACTTGTGTGCAAGCGACTCTATTAGTCGTTTTACTTTACTATATGCATGTTAACTTAGTGTTAGCGGACTACCTTCTTGTTAGGGGATATCCTTATATCTCCTTGGGCCATGGCACTCACACTACACGGTTTGAGACATTTTGCTAGGGGTACGACTTATAGACTGGCCCTCTCTAAAGTCGTGTGACGAATAGATAATCGTAACTGCTATGACTAGGGTTTTAGAGACTCAAGCAGTTACAAAACTGAATGAGCCATGGACATGACTTGAACAGTATAGGAAATATTGGGGGAGGACAGTCGCTAGTGCGTATGGGAATCCAAACAGGTAAACCACAGTCTTCGGATGGAACTATGGCGATATATTTACAGATACCCTCTGACGTTTTGGACGTTACGGTCGGATACAGATGACTGGATGCCAGTTACGTACACATAGCCTAAAATCCCACCCATGCGCATGAAAGTTGTCCTCTAAATTGCACATTAGGCGGTTAGAATCTCCTTTGCATATTTGTGTCTAGGAGAGTCTTGCATATTATTATTATTTTGACAGTTCATATTAGCTTGTTCTTCATGTATCTTGCTACGTCCCTCTGAGGACTTGGTTTTTCCCCAGGTGTATGTTCATGTCTTCTACAGGTATCCTAGCCGAGGTCGTGGTCTTCTCCATTTATTCGAAGATGACGTGACTTGGTTCTTCCTTGCTACTACCACTCAGTCCTCTATATATCATGTACTTCTTCCTTTTTATTTTTGATTGGTAGTGGATGTGTCTCCACCAACATATTGTACCAAAACAAATCATTATATGATATCTTTTATTTTCTTATTTTGTGGATGAGATTAGTTAGTTGTGGTTTACTGTATTTTACAGCTTATGTATACATACATGGCCCCTGTACTTTGTATGTATACAGCTGGCATGTCTATGTACTTAGTCCTACGTATTTTGGGACTGGGGCGTTACAGACATCGTCTTCGTCAAAGGAGAAGGTCTTCTTAGGTTTGTCAGAGGTGCCCTGAGAAATGGAAGCTCCCTTGGAAGTGTCGACCTTCAAGACTTCTTTCCCTTTACCCCTACGGACAGGGATAGTTTGAGGATGCTTGCCTTTGTCTTCTAATTTGGGTGTTTTCAACCCGAGTAATTCTAGATTAGGAACGTCGTTTTCAGCAGCATCAGCGGCCCTAATGAAAGCGGGCCATGTATCATACTTATGTATACCCAGATAGAACTTCACTGTAGGATGGAAGTTATGTCAACAAGTATCCATAAGTTTTGAGTCTGGTATACCGAAGGGCATCTTCAATGCTAGTCGCCACAAGCGTTCGATGAAAGCAATGATAGACTCAGTCCTCCTTTGCTTGGCCTCGATGAGGGTGGACAAACTTACATGCATGCCACTCTCGTAAAACCTGTTGAGGAACAACCTCTCCAAGTCTTTAAAAGAATTGATACAACCGTCAGGCAGACTGCAGAACCATTCAAAAGCTATCCCCTGCAAGGTGCTAATAAATAGATTTGATAAGAACGGATCATCCCTGGGTAAGTGTAGAGTCTGCGTGTTGAATTATGTCATGTGTTGACGAGGAGAAGTCATCCTGTCAAATGAATTTAGCATCAGTGGCTTGTAGTTAGGAGGGCAAGTAGCATTCTCCCATTCAGGAGGATAAGGTTGAGATATCCCCATCTTCTGAAGCTCGTCTTTGTGTGAGATGGTGTCGAGATGGGCAACCAGAGAATCAATTACATCCTGTTGATTGAGCAGGTGTTGGGAAACGGCTGTTGTACGGTTGTCAGGCATCGTTGGTGAAGGACCACCCCCAGCATTTACAAAATTTGGAGGAGGTATAGTAGAATGATACTCCTTCTGTAGTAAAGGAGGGTTGTTGCTATGAGCCGGACTAACATGAGCTGAGACGTTTTGTTGAGGTAGAGGAACAGCCTCAGCAGCTTGGACCGCCATGATACTAGTAAGCATATCAGTGATCTATGCAAATGTTGCTTCAAGACCCTCTAGCCATTTGTTTGTCTGATCACTGGCTTCTTGAGATCATTTTTCGTCCGCCATGTATGTAGATAACATACGAGGACGAACAGAGAAAATAGCACAACTAGTGCTGATACTGTCTATCTCTGAGTTGACAAGTCCCAAATCTTCAGGTATGGGAGGTAGATAGTCATCGTCAGACTCGGAGGGGTCATCATCGTCTGGAAGGCTATCCCCAGTACTAAGGTCATCTTCTTCGGACTATGAGGGAATACTACCCCCCAGCTTGGGAGTCCTCGTCATCTATACAGAATCTCGCCTTCGACCGAGTACCCATATAGACTTCTTCAGATGTGATAGCCCGCCGGCTATCTGTTGGCATACTTTCTCTTCTTCTGTTCACGGAACTACGAGAGAAAGTTGGGTTCGTGGTCCACCATCTTTGATTGGTGCTTCCGTAAGGGGGACCCCATGAAGCCATGTTGGATAAAACACACAGCAGTTTTTCATCGTCAGAGAATACAGCCGTCGAAACACGGACTGTCTCTGAGGCACTTTCGTTGCTTTGGAGCAGCAACAGTTGATGACAATACTGGTGCACGGATGTACACCATGGATTGTTGTGTCCTCCCTCGCTTTACGCTTATAATTTATCATGTTATGTAAGTCAGCGGAAGAGAGTTTTGCCTTAAAACCCATGTCACATGCATCGCCGAGCTTTGCATGTGAGTTTGTAAGGAGAGTTGGCGCATCCCGACTTAGTTCATGTGAAGGGGCAACCCCCACACCTAAGTTCTGTGATGACCTTGAAGACAGCCCCGTGCTATACGCGTTGGGGCCTGTCCTTTTATTGTGGACGCATAGGCCCTGGAGTCTGCCTTTGGGTGCATGCTTCTTGGCAGTATGCTTAAGCTTTCTCGATGTGGGCACATAGTATGGGTCAGTTGAGCCTGGGTGCATGGCCCTGGCTGCATAATCTATCAAAGACAGAAGCCTTCTGATCAGTGTTATGTGCCCACACACCCCTTTTGGCGTATAGCTTTGGGCGCATGCTCGGTGGAGCAGCACGGTTTTCTTCTAGCTTCGTCTCCTTCATTAATGAGCCTTGCTGAGTTTGCCCAGAGTGTCGTACACTCTGATACTTGGCATTGTAGTATTTTTCGTTGCCATGTCTCGAGCGTTGAACACTCTGTTGTTGGTTGCACAAGAGAGAAGTCGCTAGGCTAGTAGATCCCTGAACGGTGTGAGCTTTCTTCATTTGTGGAGCTTCTGTGGCAGAGCCATGCGCCCATGTGACAGAGTCCTTCAGTTACATATCTGCTATGACACTGGCAGGATATGCACGGCAAGCCTTTAGAAGCCAAGTCTTACGAGACTTGTATGGCTTCACTAATTTTGAGGGAGTAGAGCCGTCCTTCGAGAGCATCTCTTCGAACACCTACTGATCGAAATTCACGATCAGCATCTTCTGAGTGCTCCCCACTTTGTCGGTATCATATTGTGTCACCACCTTCTCATCAGAGGAAAAGGTAGTCCCCAGCAGAGTCGCCATTTTTGTGGACACACACAAAAAGAAAAAGAAATACTGTCTTTTCTTTATTGGCGCAAGGCACCACAAATCGAATACGCCTGAGAGATCCTGCACTGAGAATCCCCGAGTACAAAAAGAATTCTGGGGAATGGGACGATGGAGATCGAGAGGCAGTTGCTCCTTCACTCCGTTGACACTCCGTTTACAAAAGTGGGAGAAAACCTAAGAAAATTGCTAACTCTCGGCTCACTGACAAGAAGTGCAGCAATTTGGCTCTTGAAAATGCTCTCCGTTCTGTCGTTTTGAAGAGGAATGAGACCCCTTTTTATAGTCATTCTTGAGCTGGAATGATGTTATGCACCCACATGAGGAAACATACTGGTTTTCATGTAGGCGTATGGTCCTGCTTTGGGTGCATAGGGTGTAGGCACATGCAGGCTGCGTGATCGTGGGTTGATCGTAGTGCTGACGTGGCTGCATGCTTCGGTGCACGACTGCTCGTGGATACTGACGTGGCCGTATGCTTCGGTGCACGTTTTGATCGTGGGTTTGACCGAGTCAGGGTTGTTCTGGCTTGGGCACATAGCCTGAAATAGGGCTATGCGCCCCCTTCTAGAGTAGCTTAGAATGGGCGCATGGGCATATGACTTCACTAGAGCTTGGGCGCATATGACCTCACTATAAAACCCCTAAATTTTTACTATTTTTTTATCTATAAATTTGGTATTAATTTTTTTCTTATACGTCGCGTACTTGCATTGTACGTCGCGCACGAATTTTCGTTTTTCGTAATTGCTCGATGAGTGCGAATATGTGCGAGCGTACATATTTTTAGAAAAACATTTTTTCTATTTTTATAGTTTCAAAATAATATATGTAATAATTACTTTAGCTATCATACCAACATTTCCAAGTCCGTATTTTATTTATTTTATTTTATTTATAAAAAGTCTTTCGTAAAAACAGTTATTAATAATTAATAATATTCTTCGTGCATACATATATATTTCATAAATATTTTATTAAGTTTAATTGTAAATAATAATGTATTTTCGAAATTATTATTATTAGTATTTTGGAAAACATATTTTAAAATTATTGTGGCAATTTAAATCTTGATTTGATTTTATGGATATATTTAAATAGTTAAATTAATATCTATAATTAAAATTTGATTCATCTTATTTTATTTTAAACCAAAGGATGGAATTTAATTAGATTTAAATTGGATTTGTATTTGGATTTGGATTTGATTGATTTTAAATTTTTTAGTAGCAAATTATCTAATTGGGTTTAATTTCTCCTAATTCTTATCCAACTGGAATTCCCACATCCTATAAAAAAGTAGGTACTCCATAAATTTTTATCATTCACAAATTCTCCACAAATATTTCTCCAACCCTAATCCCGTGCATCGTGTCTGTGTCCCTTCCCGGTCTAATTCTTATTCCATTGTTACATATACAATTCATCCCCGTGTCCGACAAACCCGGACATGATTTCTCCATCAACTCATCCCTACCGTGTCGGATACTCCCTGACACGGACTCACCTAATTCTAAACCTAAACCGAGCTTCTGTACCACTCCGCCTCGACCACCTTGCTTCACCACCTCGGCCACCCCACGACTGTCCCAGCCACAACATCGACCCCTCCCAGTGATCGACTGCCTCCTTGGCCACAATCGAACCATTCCCACCACCCGAACCTCCAGCAATACCGTAATCCCAAACCACCAACACCGGCCTCCATCCCGAGCACGGCCAGTCTCTGCCCTACCATCGAAATACCACCACCGCCACCATCGCCAACGGCCAGCCCTAACCTGATCTCCCATCCACAACCTTGCCACCACCCGACACCCAAACCAGCACCCTCATCCTTGGACACCGCCACCAACGGCGCCGTCCAAAACCACCACCGCAGGCCGGCCCGCCGAAAAACCCAAAAATCCCAACAAAAGCCAAACCACTCACCCGACATTGCTGCGACCTCCGTCGCGTTGAGCGACCAGCGCCACCGCAGTCATCTCCTGGCCCTACCGCCGCCGAGTCCTCCGCCATCACGACCATGCCCTAGCCGCCTGCCTCCAGCCGTGAGGTCTTCGCCGTCCGTTGATCTCAGCATGCTTTCCGATTCCCCGCCGGAGCAGCGCCCTATCCGCCACGCTTTTGCGAGCCTGGCCACCGCCGTAGCGGTGAGCCACGACCGACCTTCCTCTCCTCCGCGAGATGCCGCGCCAGCGCCGAGTGAGCGCCGCCCCGCAGCGCCGCCTCCGGCTTACCATCTCGCCGCCCGAACCCTCTCCATCTTCCTCCGCCGCACGCCGAGCCCGACCCCCGCTCCTCGTCTCTCCGACCGCCCAACCCGCTCACTCGTCTCTTCTCTCTTTTCTCTCTCCACCTCTCTTACTTTTATTTGTGTCTCCTCGTTGAGGGAGCACAGCCTTCACTGTGCTGAGCTTTCCTCTTTTTGTTTGTTCTTTTTGTTTTTTTTGTTTTTTGTTTTTGTTTTGTTTTTTCTATTATAATAGTAATTAGTAATAATTTAATTGTAAATGGTATTATTATTACTTGTAAAATAGAAGATAATTGATTAGAATTATTAGGTTCCCTGTAAATTACAAAGTATAGTATAGTCTACATATTTTACTAGGTATATCTACTATATATTGTCATTAAAGTATTTTATATAAAAATATATGCTAAGTGATTTTCAAAATATACAGATATATTAATATTATTATTATTTTTACAGTGCTAAGTTTTACGATTATTTTGGATATTATTATTAATAAGTGGTTTTGGTATTTTATCATGGTTATCAAATGTTTTCAAAGTTATCTTATAAAAATATATAAATATTATATTTGACTTAGTATGTTTTAAAATATTGCTTTTCTGGATTATTAATATTTATCTAGAACTATTCTGACCCTTAAGAATATAGTTTCTATTAATAAAATAATTTCTTAAAAACTTTCAAAGATTTATCTAAAATTATCCGTACTAATAAAACATAGTTTCTCTATCTATAAATTTTATTTTTGTAACCTTTGTTTCTAGCCTAAAATAATTTATATACTTTTCTAAAAACTATTTTTTAAACTACCAAGATATATTTTTGGTATTATAAATAGCTTTCTAAAAATCATATATACATTAATTATCTATTTTCCTTCGACTATCCTCTTGTTCGTGGCTAGTCCCACATTTTCTATACCATCGCCAATCATGTACACCCTTATGCCCACCCTAACTAATTTGACCCTTCTGGACCCAATTGAACCATCTGTGCCACCATCAGAGGTCACCTTGCATAGTTGTTGCACCGAAGTTGCCGTTCGTGTCACATTGATCATTGCGGTACACACTACAAGAAAACATGGTTTCTGTGACATGTAAAGTTGTCACAGAAATTATGAAAGTCGTCACAACACATCTTCTGTGACGAGTACAGTGACGACTTATTTTCGTAGCCTATACCTCCGTAGCTAAAAGTATTGGTGACGACCAAAAGTCGTTGTCATAGAAAGTTCTCTACTGTGACAAGAATATATTGTCAGTGATAGTAAACTTTTCGTGACAACAAAATTCTTTACTTAAAAATACTATAAGTGGCGCACGATATTGTCACAAAATAGCTTTTTATTGTAACTAAAAATAAATTAATATTTTTTTTGACAAAAATAAAAATTATTTTCGTGACGACATTTGCTATCACAAAACAACTTTAGTAACACTTTTATTGTTGTCACAATAAACATATAAGTTTAGTGACAAGTACATGTCATCATTGTAAACACTTGCAGTAACACATTTATTATTGTCACCATAGTGTACACTTTATATGTTTGATGGAAAATCAATTGTCACGAGTATTTTTTTTTTGTCATTGTCATTATACATTAAAAACGAAAGAACACAATGTAATATCACACAATTCTTGTAGAAGAGGGTATGCATGATTGTGCTCATCTTCCAAGAACACCCCCATCGACTTTCCAATGTAAACCAAAACTAACCTTCACAAATTCTAAAAAGCCTTTATATAGGCGACTAACTCTAAAGTAATTATAGACGACAACAACATGAAAAGTAATTATAGTAATTCTCAAAAAGTAATTATATTGCTCCACAAAATTTAGTACATATAACATGAAGAGAAGTAATATTGGTACTTATAAAATAAAGAGTATCCAAAGTAGCCGGTACATAAAACCTAGAGTAATCTATAAATATAAATTGATGATCAATTGCATATGCAGCTCCTGTCTTTGTGATGATCAATCTTTAATGACCTATATAAATTAATAAAGAGATTGTTTAGAATATTACATAAGCATATATGTATAAGAAAAAAAATTTCAAGAATTTATACAATAGAAGCAATGAGAATATAGTACCGCAATGTCTATGAAATAGCTTAAAAGAACCAACAAGTGCTAAGAACTATTTTATGAATTATATCTACTAAACTTCATTAAGTTGTGAAATTGCACCTGTAATTTAAGATGCACACTGTGCAAGGTTGTTCTCCTCGAATGCTCTCTTTTATCTATAAAGAAAATACATAAAATAGCAATATGATCTTGCAGTGCACGCCAGATAAGTTTTAGCATCATCATATGCCTACCTGGAATAAGACCTCACCATCGGTAGCAGGTCCACTTAAAAATCTACAATTTTGTCCCAGAACTTCATTCCTAGAGTAACCTGTGAAAGAAAATTGAGTATTTTGCTCAATAACAGTCCAGACATTTTGGAAGAAAAAAGAAGGAAAAGAAAATTTGGTAATTAAATCTCGATTAAATTGAGTATTTTGTTCAAACTCTATTTAATGTAAATGCAACATTATATGGACGATTTTGGATTTCTTTACACAACATCAGCAGTTCAGTTCTTGCCTTTCTGCCAAATTTCTTTACACAACATCAACATTATATGGACGACTACCAATGTGATGCTCCAGATGACTTTAATTTTACTCCGCACTGCTTGATTGGATTCATCCAATGGTCAAAGTACTCAATGCCTTAGGAATGCATGTAAGATTTTACTCCGTACGTACCCTAATTCTCTTTCACTACAGTTTAGAATCCTTGCGGGGAATCACACAAAATTACTGTTCCATTTGCCAAATTTTCTTCTTCTTTGTTGAAAGCACCAGGTTTTGTAACAAATTATCACAAACATATAGTATGGAAATGTACAAAACAAATATACCAACCAACTGGTTTGGTGTTATATTCCAAAAGGAAAAAAATACTTAGAATGGTGCTATTTCAAAAGCAGTAAAAACTTAACACTGGATTTGTATTGTGATTTTTCTAATCTGAAAAAGTTCTAAGTGTGAATCTTCCATAAACTCAAACCAGTTGCCAATTGCCAAGCTTGAGTACTTTTATATTTATAGAAGTGTTTGGACTAAGGGTGTAAACAAGGAGGAATTGCCTTGTTCAAATCTTATTTTGTAGCCTTAATTTAACCAATATGGATCCTTTGGCTTAAAGAGTCACTGGCTGCCTTTGTGGATAAGCAAGTTTCACAAGAAGTAGAGAATGTTGGTTTACCTTCAGGAAGAAAAAAGGCTTCGGCAGTGCAAGAATATAGGGCTGGCGATTTTGCCCTGGTACCCTCTACCCTAGTCGGGTACCCTGTACCCTCAGGTGCCCACGGGTACCCTCTACCCTAGGAGGGCAAGCCATACCCTTACCCTCTTGGAATTAGGGTAGGGTAAGGGTTTTATTCTGTTACCCTAGTGCAATTACCCGGGTACCCGCCCTACCCGTCCTACCCTGTAACCCTACCCTGAACCCTACCTTACCCTGAATCACTACCCTACCCACTACCCTGTAAATCTGTGCTTTGTAATTTTGTATAGTCCCACACTCCCACTATAGTTACTACTACATACTTGTATAGTCCCACACTCCCTCTATCCTGTAATCCTACCCTGAATTACTACTACATATTTGTAGTTTTTTTTAATTAGTTAGTACTTAGGATAAGGAGAACTACATAGTGCTTGATCCTAAGGAGTCAGGTCTAGCCCCCTCCTTGGGTATGTAGGCAGGCCAGGTTCCACTATATAACTGGGTTCAACGCCTTTAGTAAAAAAAATATTCCCTCTGTTATTTCTTGTTAATTTGTTATAATTTTTGAATATTGTAAAAATCTTAAGTATCAAGGTGTTTACTAGCAAAAAAAATGATTTTCAAAGTTAAAAATATGAAATGGCAAGGGTAATACCCTTACCCTCCCTACCCTGACCCTCAGCTACCCTGTGAGGGTAAAGGGCAAGGACGGGTAATGGGTATTAGTTTTTTGGAAGAGGGCTACCCTACCCTACCCTCATGACTCCCCTAGGGTATCAAAAAAATGTCAATACCCTACCCTGCCCTGCCCTCTTCCTGCCCTTACCCTACCCTACCCTACCCATCGCCACCCCTACAAGAATGAAAGAAACTTCTAATGGGGTTATATTTGTTTATGAAGAAAAAAGACCTTCTGAAGTACAAAGATGACCTCTAATTCTGAAGTATATTGGTTTACGCACTGAGAACGCAGAAAGATTTACAAAAAAACAGTTTTACACCAATAACATCCATGTGAAAGTAATAATATGGGTGGATGGGGTTGAGTATTCCTTTTGGTGTATGATAGAAACCAACATTTACATAATAATGAAGATAAAAAAACGGAAGCAGATGAACAACTTGAGCACATTGTTTATATAAAGATGGATAATTTAGGTAGTAGACCCAAACAGCAAGGTGTCCAAATAATGCAATTTTAAGACTTACAATGAGAAAATATAAACCTCTAGACTAGGGTAATACTTTGGCTAAAACATCATATTTAAGTGAACAATAGTTGACAAGGATACAAAGGAGAGGAACTATGTGATGAAATTTAACATGTCATTTTCTGCAAAACAACACAAGTATGAAAGCCAACAGCTAATACCTTGATTTGCTGAGACTTAACTGCAGTCAGGGTATCAATCGACTGTAGGCCACTATTTTCTGCCAATGCCATTGGAATGGCATCTAATGCGTCGGCAAAGGACCTGATAGCATACTACAAAAAAGCAAAACTAAGAAAGTTAGGACTAAGCTTTTAAGTATTACAATATGCCACATGGGAGATGATAGGAGCAACAGCTGTCACCTGCTCAACCCCAGGATATCTATCAGCAGCAGCTTCTACAGCAATAGAGTAGGAGATCTCAGCCGAACCACCACCGTATACAATAGAATTGTTGCAGATCAGATTTCTTGCCACACATAGAGCGTCATGGATGCTGCGCTTAGTTTCCTTTATCATCATTTTGTTACCTAAAACATGAAGGTGATTCAGTGAACACTCAGCAGACCAACCTACGTAACACGTCTTATTTGGAAAGCATATA